>ML779725.1:268545-325852 GCA_009831015.1 Picea engelmannii
TTGTACTTGAACATTTAAGTGGGGTAAAAGGAGGTTGCCCCCTCGAAGAGGCTTATTATCTGAAATTATCTCTTTTTCAAGGCGTTGAGTACTTTTCCTGAGGTTTTTCTATGCTATATTGATGTTTGGTTCTTAACACCAAGCAAGGAGGTATGCACGAGTACTTCCTCAATCACACGTCAGCCTCATTTATCATCTTGTATAGAAACCCTACCCATGTATTCTTACAGCCAAAACGATCTTTCTTCTCATCTTTTCTCTCAACTCCAGAGTCGAAAACATGCTTCTCTTCTCTTCTCAATATTGTTCTCTCTAATTTTCTTCCTTGCAGATCTGTCTTTGTTCCCCAAATTACCTCATTTCTATCCTTCCTCAGCAAGGTTGCATGAGTCTGAATCCACAATTCGTGGTCAAGCTTGGAAGCCTTACAAGTGGGTACCCTGCCCCATCTCCATATTAACTCTTGAGGATGGCCTTCCAACTACCAGCCTAACTGGTAATTCATTTATGGGTCAAAGGACTGTTGAGAAATTACACCCAATAGGTACTGGTTTGGTGAGGGTCATATCAACCATTATTTGTTTCCCTCACCATCTCTCTCATAGCATCCATGGTCTATCTTAGAAAACTCCCCCCTTTCAATAGTTGTGCAACACATATCCGATTTCTATTAATAACAAAAAATTCATGCATTGACCCTTTTATACAAAGGTTCAGCAAATCAAACATTCACACATATTTAGTCTTCCATAGTCTCTTGTCCATTTATAGTTGTATTTACAAACTAGGGGAAACATGGGTATTACATACGTGTATCAATGGTTTTAGAAAATGTATCATTCAACATTTTTCTCCAAACCTATGAAAAAATATTCATATCATGTTCTCTTTGTCCTATCAATGCGATTTGTTTCTCTTATTGAGGTTCAAAGAAAATGTTTTGACATCATCTTTAGTAAACCACTAAAAGTAATATTCATTTGAATATTCTTTTGAAGAATCGAGAAAAGGTGTTTGGGAAACCTTATCATTGACTACCAATTTTACTATCAGTGTGCTTTTGTTGTTTATAATGAGTTAGCAAAAAGGTGTATCAGAGGTTTTTAGATTTGTGTCATTAAATACTTTTATACCAACCCCCAATCACATATTCGAGGAATATTATCTTTTCAGGTTTATTGACTTTCAGTGAAAAAATGATATTTGTTACGAATTGGGAGATGCTTACCTTCCCCCAACCCCTAATAAACCTATCATCCTTTCAAGGAACAATATGCATCAGTATCAGAAATTAAAGTAGAATTTATCTTTACATGTTTCTTGAGACTGCAGATAAGCATATCAGTACTTCTGGAAATAGTGTTTCTAATCTCTTTTAATTTTTTTATATACTCAATTTTTATTACCTTTATGATATGCATGTTTTTTTGGCTTTTTTAAGTGAACATATGAAGGATTATTTTAATTGAAAACAAAAATTAATGAAAAATATCAAATACTTGGAGAACAAAAACATACAAAATAAAAGTGGTACCCAAAAATACGAAAAAAAAAAAAAAAATTAGGGTGTGTTGTATACTCAACAAATGGTGATTCACTAGATGAAACCAGAATCTCTAATTATACCTTAGGAATAAAAAGTGAATTAATTTCAAGTGAACAAACTTAGAATACAAAATATAACTCAAAAAGTATCCATATATATATATATATATATGATGTAGGGAGAAGCATGTTTCCTAGTCATGGGAATTCGTTTTTATTTTCCAACCTCTATACCATTTACCAATGATCCATGATTTGACAAAAACCAAATCTAGGACCACCCCTTATAAGAGGAAATTTATTAGTAATATCTATGTAACTTTATTATCCTTTCGGTATTTCTCCACTACGAGCAAGTGTCCATGGACCAGATAGAGATATCTACATTCCCTACCAGACACAATCAGTCAGTTCCCTTTGATGTTTTTCCTTCATAGTCACTTTATATGTGTGTGTGTGTGTGTGTGTGTGTACATACACACACACAACACACATGCAGATGTGCGTGTGTGTTGTGTGTCTGTATGTACACACACACACACACATATATATATGTATGTATGTATGTATGTATGTATGTATATGGGCATGTGTACCCAATAATGGATATCCTTGTGATGAAGAATTATTGTGGAACATAGCTAAGTTTAGGAGGATGATATATGTTAGTGAAGGAGGTAAAACAAGTACCTGGGATTTTAAGTCTTATCCATCCTAGAAGGAGTAGGGTATTCATCATTTTCACCATAAAAAATGGGCCATACTTCCCTCATTTCCATGGTATTCCCTCTTAGACATTCCTGAGCACACATAAAGTGATATGTTTTCCCCCCAAATCAAATATATACAGAACTATAAATATCTCATGACTGATATTGTTATTCAATGTTGAATCTCCTTGCTTTTAGTATTCGAAAATACAAGGTATATTTTCTAAGATCTGTTAGTTGTGTTTTTGGAAAAGTTGAATGCTCAACACTATTGTCAAAATAATACCAAAACTAAAACCAATAATCAAACTAGAAATAAATGAAGGAAATCAAAAAAAAAAACTTATGGTACAAAATTCTCACTTGGAATAGCTAAGTAAAGTATAACTTGAGGCTTTGGCCATTGACGGGGAGGGAATATAATTCAACCCCCGGGATTTGCAACCGATAGATACCAGCCTCAATTTAATTGGCTATTTGGTAGGGACCAAGACATAAATTTGAAACTTAGAATGTTTTCCCTTAGGTTCATTGACTTTGTCCCACTTTAATACCAAATCCCCTACTTAAAAATTATTATTTCCATATTTTTGTTTATCGAACCACCATTTTATTATTTGTTGGTGTGCTACAATTTTTTGTCTAGATTTATCCCTCTATTATTCAATCATTAATAAAGTGTCAATCTTGTTTTGTTTAATGGAATAAGGTTTCCCTCTCGAGGCTTGGGGTAATTAGAGAGATGGTAAATAAATATTGGTAGGAAGAATATCCTCCTAGACATACACTAGATAATATGGGGAAGTACCCAAGGCTTCTTTAGGATTCACCCTATCAACCCAAAGGAAATTTGATAGAGAGTTATGTCAATTCCTATGATTCTCTGTTACGGTTTTTTTAAGAATTCGGATTAGATTCTTGTTGGTAGATTATGTGACTCTATTTCCTTGTGGATAAAAGTTAGAATAATATCTCAATACAATCCCTTTATCTAATGCAAACTCAGACAACAAAGTGGAATAAAAATATGCAGCATTATCAAAAATAATGGTTGAAGGAACCCCAAATCTGGTAATCAAATGTTGTTCTAAAACTGAACAATTATCCTTTCATTTACATGTTTTAATGGGACATCTTCAAACCAATGAGTGAACTAATATGTGGTCGTGAGAATATATCTATGTTCTTTAGATGAATGAGGATTTATTTCACTAATTATGTATATTCCCCATTTTCAAAAGGTCGGCTAATTGTACCTGGCTATAGGGGTATCGATGCATTTTTCTCTCTTCCTTCACTTAACTGACAAGTTATTCACTTATTAACATAAGTATGTGCATCTCGAAACAGAGTAGGCCAATAATATCCAGCTTTGAAAACTTTGTGAGTAGTATTCTCTCCTACAAAATGACCAACAGTTGGTCCATCATGGAGATCCTTTAACACCTTCTCAGTGTCTTCCTTTTCCAAACATCTCAATAAGATTTCCTCATAATTTTTTCCAAACAAAATATTGTGAATTATTTGATATTGGGATGATTTCAATATCAAAGAAGTTCTCTCTTTAGAATCCATATGATTAGGGCATGACCCACAGTGTAAGAAGTATGTCATATCTAAATACCATGAATCATATCGTATCAGTACTAATAGTACTTCGCTGGAACAAATAGATAACTCATTTTCCCATCCTTCTTCCTTGAGAATAGAGTTGAGTGATTATGCCACAATTTTGCAAAGACCTTGACCTTTAACGATATGAGCAGGTTTTATTTCTAGATCAAAATATTGATAGGTAGTCATTTAATTTTTCATACGTTCTCTCAAATATTGATGTGTAAATAATGATCAGATTGCAGGATGGGGGACTATCACCTTACTATGGTTTTTAAGGATGTATGGTCTAAAATGCTTGACAACTTTGAAGACTGCAAAATGTTTCTTATCTATAGTAGGGTAGTTTAACTCAGACCATTGCAAGTTGATACTCATGAATGAGATGGGTGTTGGCGCAAGTTTGATCAAACCAGGGTCCTTCTCAAGTTACCAACAAAAGGTATCGAGTAGTCTAGAGCGTTGGCATTTTCATCTCCTCCAAAGAGAAGAAGTCTCACCTGAAGTCTTGTTGAGACAAATAGATAGGTAAGGGTAAGGAAAAGACTTAGGAGGATCCACAGAACCTTCGGGACTCATCCTGACCTTGTGCGGGAGACATGAACAGATATGAATCTTAATTATGCAAGAATTAAACCTACTTACATTATGAACAAGAATTTAAACACAGAACCATAAAGAAGAACTTATAAACCATAAAGAAGTATTGTAATGCATAAGTAAAACACACACAGACACATCATTTTGAAAATTTTGGTCCTTCTTCATATTAACTTCAGAATCTTTCTTTAGTTACAAACTCAAAAATACTCAGTAGTTCTCTATAGAGATGCTAGACTCTGGACCCATGCCGCAAAGTTCCAATTCTCAAAAAATAGGTTGATTACATTATAGACTCGAGACTTTTCTTGAATCAACTTACAACAACCTCCTCAAGAGGGAAAGATCAGACTCATCTTGATCACAATTCTATTGAATCACTATCTAACCAATCAAGATACACACAACCCAACCGAATAAAATAACAATCGACTAACGCTTTTACAATTATGTTCAACCCTATATATAGCTAGGTTATATATAGCTAGGTTGTGTCTTACATCTTGTCTTTCCTGCTTCCTTATTCTGTTGCAACCGTTTGTTTCTTAGCTAGTGTTGCGTTGTCTTTTGCAACTACTTTATGTTGCTCTTTATTACTCTATTGTCCAGATTCTTTTGAAGCTTGCACAACTCATGTTCAGTCAAAACTTGCACAATTCCTTATCCCAAAAATGAAGGGCCCAATAGGCTCCGACCACAATCATTGACTAGCCCTCGATTCAAGTGCTTGGTTCTTCCGCATATTCCAAGAGCATCTGCTATTTTACCTTATCCTCATTTTCTTCTTCCTTCCTCTCTTATGTTTGTGATTTCTCTTATTTTACCTCTTCAAAAGAAGGACCCAACTCTGGGAACAACTGTAAGGCTCGCTCCTTCACTCCTTGAAAGTTTCCAACTTTATCCTGCCACTTCCTAGTGAGGAGTGATGCGTTTGCAACAAATTGTTGGGTCTCTCCTTTATTATACCCCTTTGCTTAGATGCGACCAACAAGTTCCACTAGGAATTTATCGTTGCATCAACTTGATGCATCTACATGTACGATGTCTAAATGATAGTTCAAAAGTCATGCAGCTCTTTCTTGGCTACGGACTATGCTTCAAAGAGAGTGTTCAGTTCATTGTCTACCTGTTGGATTTGGTTAAACTTTTGTTGTTGCTCCATCAGATCATTTTGGCCGCAAATTCTTCATTCAGTACCTGGATCTTTATGCACGCCTCCTCCAATACCTAGTTGTGTCGAGTGATGATGCCCATCCAATCATTGACTTCTCAGAAGATCTTTGAGAATTTTGTTGTGTACTTGTGCAGTGTTGCTCGGGCATTGTTGCCTTGCAGTACAGTCTTCTGCATTTTCTCTTGCAGATTTTGAGGATTTTGCTCTGCTTCTTACTGAGTCTGTCGTAATTGTGCTTCCAGATGCTCAGCACGAGTGGCGAGTTGTGTCCATGCTCCTTGTAGAAGCTCAATTCAGTGCTCTAGCTCAACTGCATCACTGGCTTCAGGTAGTTCGGGTGTAACCTTTCGAATCTTCAGCCAAGCTTGGAAAGTCTTTCCTACACTCTTTCCATTTTGCGTTGAACCTGGATTTTCTCATGCGCTTCTTGTGTCCTGCATATTTGCACGACGAACTCTTCCTTTCTTACAATTTCGACAAACCTCTCAGCCTCCTAGATCCTTTTCTCTAATTGATCAGTTGATGCTTTGATCAGTCCAAGTAAGTACGTCATTGGCCACTATACCAGGTCAACTGATGAAGGGGATGCGTCTCTAGGTGCTTGTGTCTACAATGGAAGTCCATTGGTCGTTGAATGCTCCGAGAGGGTCTCTACCTCCTCCTCTGTTGATGGTCCTGGTGCTATCCTCAACCTTAGTGCGGAGGGAAAGAGAGTCAGAACCTTTGTTCTGGCTATGCATAGTTGCATCAGTTTTGTGCATTGTTGATGGTTCTGGAGAACCTGCTCCATCTATTCACGCTCTGTCCGGGTGTTGATTTTAGTTCCTTTTGAGCTTCTGGTATCTCCTGCTCTTTTGTTGCATTTGCTTCATGCATTGTGCTTTCTTAGGCATCCTCACCCTTGGCTGGTGAGGTGATTTGTTGTCTTTTGTAGGCTTGCGTCTCCTCCACAGTTTGGGTGTCTTTTTCTTGCGTTGAAGGCTCGGTCTATTGCTCTTGGATATATGGGTTCAGACCAGTCAACTTTGTGCTCTACTCTGGTACTTTGGGGTTTGGACCAGAAGCTTCTGATATTGGATTACACAATTCTTGGGTTATTTTTGGGAGTTCTCGCTCCACTTTCTCTGGTTGATCGAGCTACATCGGCTCAGGGTTTGTGATATGGGGTGGACTAGTGGTTTATGGGGTTGTGGTTGTGACGGAGGGTTCTTGGCAACGAATGTGGATGGAAATATCTCAGGCTCAGGGTCGTCCTGAATTTGGATGATGGGGGTTTCTTTAACCGTTGAGCGGGTGTGGGGGATGGTTGATGAAAGGGGTTGCAGGTTCAAAGGTTTATTCAATGAAACCTCGTTTCTGGGCCTCCTCACCAATGGTTTGGTAATGAACACATCACTCAAGATCTGGTTAACATCCTCACCTGACAACACGGAATCGTCTAGAAGCCCACGGAGGGCTGGTATTTTCTTCTTCTCCAATGGTTGCATATCTTTTTCCTCCTCAGAGTCTAATTGTGTTGGATCTTTTGGCTTTTGTGACTCTGGACCTGAGCTCGATCCTGCTCCTGCTTCTTTGTCTGTCTTCTTCAGCATCTTCGTAGGCAGAATATAATGCATTCCTGACTTGCATGGGTTGCGTTTGACTCCTGGCCATGAAATTTGTTCCTTGTCGAAGGCCTCCTCATCCAGATAGAAAGGCAACATCCTTGTATGGAAATCTTCTCTGCTAACATGTCTCGGCCAGAAAAATGTATGGTGTCAGTTCATGTTGAAGGAAATGTTTTGCATATTTCAATTGAGGAGCTCCTATGGAATACACAGCCTCTTTGTTGCGTCTATTAGGCCATTGTACCACTTAGCAAATGTTGTGGTGTTGAAGGCTATATTCTTTGAATCCGGTCGTGACTGCCATGGCTCGAACATCTTCGCCATGTGGACCTTATCTGGTAGCGTCGACAGCCTTCCGATAGGTGGCTTCCATTTTAACATTGTGAATTCCATGAGTATATATCCATAAGTGAAGGTTCCTCCCTTCTCCTTCACTTTCTCGCATGCCACTAGTAGTTCCTCCAACAGGTAACTACACCAATTGAACATAGCATTGTTGGAGCAAAATTCTGCTACTGATAATGCATCTAGCATGCATTCTCCCTTGTATTATGATCTCATAACCTTGTTGGCTATGATGTAACAACTAGTTTGAACTATCTCTGGTAATATGGGGTCAATTACTATTGTGTGCCCCCCACTCTTCGTGTTGAATTTTTCATATAGGCTGAGCTCTCCTTTCTTTTTTTCGTGCTTACCAGGACCCTGGAATCCTTTCRACACATMTTCTCCTTCGAAGGACATTCTAGTAAGATTATGGATGTCTTCAGCATGGATTGGATATCTCTTATCCAACCARAGACTTTTGTTGTGCACCCTACTTATCAGAAATTTTGTGCACCRTGCAACCTCACCAGTGGTACTAAATACTGGTAGGTCTCTAAGGTTCAWGATGGTCGAATTGAATAAGTTGACAAAGTCTATTTTTGGCACAAATTGCATGCCTCTAAATCCATCTGGATCCATCTCCCAAAATACATCTRTGTGCATATGAGGGAACAAAACTAGATCTGTTAGGTCAATRGAGAGGAGCTTAACATGTTCCACCTCCCCTTTGAGATCACCCACAACCTTGACTCGGGGGTTGTAGGGCTCCTCTGGTACCGCTTCTTTAGACATGGCACTCTGGCTTGATGTGGTTCTCAGCATTCACACTTTTTTGGCAAKCTATGGAATAGGATCACAACTACGGGTTTCACAATTGTATAGGTTGGTTCTCTCCACTGAGTTCGTAAATAGCTATGTTCTTTGGAAATGATGCATCCTCAAGCAAGTTCTCAGTGCCTTATACTTGGCTTAACGAGCAAGCTTAGCAATAACTATTGTTCATTATGACTATATGGACACAACTGGATCTTAGTTGTCCCATGAGAAGGTTTAACAGGGTAAATCCTATTGGGTGGTTCTGGCATTTACTTACTTCCATGAGTGGAATAGGGACGTGGCCAATTTCAGAACTTTCCATTTGACGGGTGGGTATCCCGGCGCGAACTCTGATGGCATATTTGCATTTCGCGGCTTTATGGATTAACTGACTTCAGGTGGGGTACCGTAATGTTCATAGAGGTTGTGACTAAACTGGTTTCGTGTGTCACATGGACTCATATCGTATTTGGATTCATCCTCCCTTTGACCACAAAGGAGGTTCTCATCATATTAATGATTATCATTAATGGATTCTCTTATGCTTCGGATCCTGGAATGTTGAGTCATTAGTTTTGTATCAAACAACACTTAAACAAAAAATGAACTATGTGTCATGGCACAATACTGCTCACATTGACTTTATTAACTAAATTTACAAAATTTCAGAAAAACTCAAATCTAACTATTGTACAAGCTCCTTCGGACTAGAGAAACAGTGGACTTTTTTCAGTTTTGAGACAGATAGGGCTTCAAGTGAGTGTCATACACCCTTCTTGTCTGTGGCACACCATCCAGTTGCACGATTATGACTGCTCCTGAGGGTCGGATCTTCACAATGATAAATGGTTCCAACCAGTGCATGTGCAGCTTGCCAGGATTCTTTTGGTATCGAATATCGTAGAGTAGAACCTTGTCTCCTTGCATAAATACCTTGGTATTAATGTGCCTTTAATGCCAAGATTTTTGTCCTGCTTTTTCAAATGATTGATGGAATTCTACTAGGAATCTGTTCTCCTCGAGTTCTTGTAACTCCATACGTATCTGTCCAATGGATTCCTCTTATGAAATATGTGTAATTTGTGCAATATACAAACTTGGGGTGGTGAATTCTATAGGCACCACAACTTCTCTCCCATAAACTAGTTGGAATGGTATGTACATGTGGATTTTCTTTGTGGTTGTCCTATAATCCCATAGTACTGTTGGGAATATTTCATCCCAATCCTCTCGATTTGTGTAACAGACCTTTTTCAACCCTCTTTCCAGAATCTTGTTGAAGGCATCGACTGTTCCATTGGCCTGTGGGTGGTAGGGACTGCTTTTGTGGTGTTGGATCGGGAACTTTGTTGTAAGAATTGTTATAGTGTTACTAATGAAATTATCTCCCTGATCACTAGTTAGGATCCTAGGACATCCAAAACGGGTGATAATATTCTCGAAGATGAACCTAGAAGTAGTATTGGTCAAACAGTCCTGAACAGCTATTGCTTCAGCCCAATGTGTAAGGTAGTCAGTTGCGGTGATGATGTACCTAGCCTTTTAATGCTTGGTTGTGGGTTTGATTGGTCCAATGAAGTCAACTGCCCATTTATCAAATGCTTGTAGAGATCTAACTGGTTGCAGTGGTAGTTTGTCTCATCATGATGGCTTACCCACTCGTTGACAAACATCACATGATATAGCGTATACTTTTTTGTCCTTGAAGAGTGTTTCCCACCAAAATCCTGCCTGTAGCACTTTATGTACAGTGTCCTTTCCTCCTACGTGACCTCTTGCAACTCCATTGTGGCATTCCCATTGTATATCCTATTTTTCATGATCCAGGACACATCTTTTGAGGATACTATCTAGTCCTAGTTTATACAATTTCTTGGTGATTAGCTTGTAATCTATTGCTCTAACAACCATGTGGTGTTTCTGGGTTGCAGAATATGTCTCTAGGCAGGCCCTTGTACTTAAGAAGACTTTTATGTCCTCCAGACACTCTGGTATGGCTTCAACCTAGAACAAGTCTGCATATGGGAGATGGTCGTCTACTTCTTCGCCACTTTCCCCTGACTCTAATCTGGATAGGTGATTAGGTCCTACATTGCATCTCCCCATCTTAACGATAACTTCAAAGGAAAATTCCTGAAATAACAGCAATCATCTACAAATTCTCCCTTCCAACAAAGGTTTGTTAACTAGATATTTCAATGCATAGTGATCAGTAAAGAACTTAAAATGAGAACCTAACAAATAATGTCTAAATTTCTGCAAAGCATAAATCATATCTAAACCCTCCCTTTCCTTCATTGTGTAGTTGCGCTCTGCTTGTGACAACTTTTGACTCACAAAATATATAGGATGATCCATAGATCCATCTCCAGGTTGCATTAAGATAGCTCCTAAGGGAATTCCTGAAGCATCTACATGAACGTGAAATTCATTTTCCCAATTTGGGAATATCAGAATCAGTATTGTGTTGAGATTTTCCTTGAGTGTCTCAAATTATTTATCACATTCTAGAGTCCATTGGAATGGTTCATCCTTTTTCAGTAGGTTTTCTAGAGGTGCAGTAATGTTGGCATATCTTTGTATGAACCTGCGATAATAACCTGTGTGTCCCAGCATGGAGCGCAATTGTTTAGCACTCGTAGGTGGTGGCATATTAGTGATGACCGCAACTTTGGTTGGGTCTACCAATACTCCTCCTTGGTAGACTATGTGGCCCAACAAATTCCCATGTGGTACACAGAAGATGCACTTTCTGAGATTCAATGAGATCTACAATTCTCAACATCTGTCAAACATTAGTCGTAGCAGTGCTACATGTTCCTTGAGTAGGCTATATATTGTCCAATCATCCATATAGACTTCTATAAATTTGTGAATGAGCTCTCTAAAAGTTGTTATTACAATCCTGGAAAAAACTACAGGGGAATTTTTTAAGACAAATGGCATCACATTATATGTGAAAGATCCCCATTCTATTATGAAAGTGGTATTCCTTTTGTCCTCTTCAACGATCCTAACTTGGTGATATCCTGAAAATCCATCTGTGAATGAGTATGTTTCCTTCCCCGCAACATGTTCTATAACCTCATTAGTAAAGGGTGTTGGGAAAGGGTCATGCACACAGGCAGAGTTGAGGCTTTTGTAGTCTACACAAACTCTAATATCCTATGTGCCTTTCTTGCTTTGAATAGCTATTGGGCTGAGCCATTCTGCTTCTTCTACTGCAAATATGAGTCATGCTTCCAACATCTTATCTATCTCCTTCTTAACTTTCTCTTTTACTCTAGGGTTAATATGGTATGGTCTATTTCTGATAGGATTGGATCCTGGTTTCAATTCAATTTTCATTTCTCCCATACCTCCTTTGATTCCCTTTAACTCTGAAAAATTCTTTGGAAACAAATCCTCATATTCCCGCAACAAACTTTGTATTTATTGAATGGTTTGCTCATCCTAGTAGTCTCCCACCATAGCTATATTAGGTTTCTCTGTGGTCCCTATATTGATTTTGCACAATTTTAATGGGTGATTGTATGAGCTATCAATCTGGCTGGGTATGGTGTTTTGTATTTCTCTGCTCCCCTTTGTCTCTTTGATGGCTAGGTTTCTCAATTCCTATAAGTCATCTAGGCTTTCTGAATCTCTCCTAATCTGATATCATTCTATAGGTTTATCAGTTGAGGCCAGGTGAAGATTAGTCTAAAGTTCTTGGGTATGTTTGGCACATACCACTAAGTTTGGTTTCTGATTACCATTATCTGTAAGAAGAAGTTATGTAATCTTTCATAGGACTAATTCAAGCTCAGGGTACTTACTTTTAAATGAGAAGCCCTTGCAAAAATGAGCTTCTAGTGCTTTCCAGTCGATGGTTTGTCTTATGGTTTCCTCATGTATAAACCAAGATTTTAGGATTGGACATAGGGAGTGGGGAAATACCTAAACCCATAAGTGAGAGGGTATTCCCACATCTTTCCACTATGTCACGCATTGTTCAATATGTGTTCTAGGATCTGATTCTCCGTTGAACAGTTGTACAAGTTGGAGATCCATCTGCATCTTTGATTATAGCTTCTCTTTATGCTAGAACCTATACTTGATAGCTTTCTTCACCTCATCCCAAGTTATGAGTAAGGCTTTATGATTATCCCACCATCTAGCAGGGGTGTTCTGAAAAGCTACATCTAGTACCGAGATTCTTTGATCTTCTACTACATTTTCCTCCATGCTGAGCAGAAAACTGTCTAGTTATGAGGTGCCATCCTATACTGGGTATTCTCTAACTTCAGTCCCAACCCATATGGTTACTCTGAAAGTTGTGCATATTCTTGAGAATATTTCGTACGAACCTTGTTTCCAACTGTAAAAAGCCAGTTCTAAATCTTCATCTGTTGATTGTATGTTTCTCCAACTTACTGATCCATCAGTAGTAGGATTTATGCAATCATCTCTTGTTCCTATTGTTATGGTGTACATCTGGTCCAAGTCTTATCCCTCCATATTATTTTTTGTTGGCTCTGTATACCTGGGTCCTATGTATGGATCCAAAGGTTGAACTACCTTGATTCCATCGGCCTCAAAGGTCATGGTGTCTTTCTTTAAATTGATTACTGCATAATTGTCATAGGCTGAATCGATGCCAAGTAGTGTAGGGTA
The DNA here is from genome assembly GCA_009831015.1 of Picea engelmannii. Lineage (NCBI taxonomy): Eukaryota > Viridiplantae > Streptophyta > Pinopsida > Pinales > Pinaceae > Picea > Picea engelmannii. The sequence goes on from ML779725.1 coordinate 281,592, forward strand.
AGGGTCCTTATCTCCCATGATCTCAATGACTTCAAAGTCAGCCATTGTCTTTACTCCTGCAACATCTATTACCACATTCTCCAACCTTCCAATGGGGAAGATACAGTATTGGTTTGTCATTCTTAAATGAATTGGGGAATATGTCAGCCTAGGTTTTCCTAAGGCTTCATAGGTCTTCTTAGGGAGAATGTTCACATCGGATCCAAGATCCAACATGACATCCTTAATCTTAAATTTATCTAACCGGGCTACTAGTCTGAATTCTTTTCCAGTTCATACTTTTCTTTGTTGCACTCTCTGAGTAATCTTCTAAGGAATATTGGCCCTTATTCTTGCTTCTAGGGGTTCTTCATTCCCTAACACTAGGCATAGTGCATTGCGCAACTTTTCTGTTAGTTGATCATTCCCCAGAATGTCAAAGAATAATTGAAACCAAAGGTCAACTACATTTTTAGGTCATTCAGGTTGTCTTGATATGACTACAGGGTTTCGGGGTGCAGGGGGTGAAGCAAGGACTTGCATCATCTTAGGGTAAAAAATAGGATGTGGGGGTTTCTCTTGCATCTCAAGGCTAGGAATATTGTGAAATACTTCTATGGCATCTTTAAAGAACAGATTTTGTTTTAGAGGGTTGTACCTGTCTTCTTTGGGTGTTGCTTTCTAGATCTAAGGTAGAGTATCAACATCAACTCTTGTCTTTTCTCCTCCTCGAGTAACAATATTAGGGTTAGGCAGTTGTCCCCTAATGATTTTCTTGATTTCTGAACTGATGAGGTTAGTTCCTCATTGTCGTACTCTATATTCCCATTTTTCAATTAATTTGGGGAATTCTTCAGTTGCATACCCGTTGGTTTTACAATGAGAGCACCATGGTCGCCTTGGATGAGGAAAGTCTCTAGCTAGGTGACCTTGCTCATCACAGTTATAACATCTACTTGACCCTCTTCCCCCGGTTCTTCCTCCTCTGAAGTCTCCTCCAGCTCCACCTCCTCGACCTCTTCCTAGTCCCTGAGGGTTTTCATTGACCCTGAATGTTGTTCGGTCTAACCTGTCTACAAGTGCATCCAATGCTTTACATTGATTGGTAGTCTGTGTGGTAGATGCGTAGAATTAATAGTGCAATGTATTTGGTATCGTCGAATATTTTTCCATAGTGGGGTATTGTCTTGGCCCATGCCCATGGATTCGACAGATTTCACAATACTCAATTGTTAGTGCGGCTTGGCCTTCTGGGAAAGCATGATACGGGGTGGGGTTATGGAATGGTAAGTTTGCAGACACTTGCGCAACTCCTCCCGTGGGTCCTGGTGGGGGTACCATCAGATTCTGAGGAGGTCCCATTCCCCTTATTTGCGGACATTTGTTCATCAGATGTCCTTTTGTATAACATCTGGTGCACCAAACATGTGGTCGTCCTAGTCTAGGTATCGTCAGCTCATGAATATTTTTTGTAAGCATCGATATCTACCCTTGTAGTTGCGCCAGATTCGCATCTACTGGGGATCTGGTCACTCTCAGGCTCCTAGGGTATCCCTCCATGGCTTCAATATTCATCGATTGTTCCAAGGCATCTATTAAAGTGGATATCCGTTGTTACATTAGCGGAATATGAGTCAAAGGAAGCAACCCCTGAATGTACCACTCCCTTTGATGTTCTTCGTGGATTGGATGTGCCAGCCTACCTATAGAATGTTTGAATTTCTGGTTTTATTCCCATGTTGATTCACCTTCTCATTGTTGGATCTCGTGCAACTCAGACATAGGGTGTTGTTCTAACTGGGGTAGTTTGAACTCTGCTATGAACCTTATCCATACCTGGCCAAGAGTGAACACTTGAGCTTTCATTTCTGGCACTCCTGACTCAATGATATTCATGTACCACTTGAGATCATGACCCCTCAAGGTAGTCTAGAACTCAACCAACTTATTCGCATCTAGAGTCCCTCTGGATCTCTAGATTGCTTCACACAAGAATCAGTGTTGTTTAACGTCTTCATCTCCCTTACCCCAAAATTATGGGTATCGTGCAATCGAACCTCCCACATGGCCAGCCATTGTTGATCTTGTTGTTCTTATCAATATGAACCCTAACGGTCCTTCTTGTGATCTACCAGGGGATCCCAATATCCTCCATGTACTCACACTTCCTGGTTGTTATTGACTAACTAATTGTACTGGAACAAAACTAGCATGAGAAGGTAGTATCAAACTTACCACTTGTATAGAAGACACTTGGGGTATGGGTGATTTGGGGTTGGCGCCACTGGCTTCAGGGTGGTTTTCTTTGATCTAGGGGGTCTCAATCGCTTCCACTGGGATGATCTCTTCAGTTGGATTCTCGATTTCTCCTATTATTGGGGATGAATATTCTCTCTCTTTTTCAATATTCATGTCAGCTTCTTCCTCTCCTACGTCTACACCTTCTCCTTCGTGTCCAACCTCCTGGGGAATTCTTTCTCTCCGCACTTCTCTCTCATTTAATCTTTGACTGGTTAGTCGTTCCTGTCTTCTCATCTTCTGCAACCCTCCATCTTTCTTTACTCTACTTCTCTCGATATGCCTTCTTTCCTCAACTTCTCAGACTGTCTTGTTTCTTTATTGATCTTTCTGTGCCACCACTTCTCAAGTATGGTGGCTTTCTTCAAGGCTCGCTCATCTCTTGAGTCTGTTTCTTGTTTTTTTCCCCCCATTTTTCAAAGAAACCTTCCCCTCTCTCATGCCATGACTCTAGCCCCGCCTCACCCTATCCCAAGCGAGGGTGTTTATGCTGCCATCTCAGTCGGGGTCCCCTCTTCCATCAAGAAAACCTTAATCCACAGGGGGATTTCTCTCAACAGTCTTCCCCTTGCCTCTTTCTTGAAAATCGCCTCTGCTCATGAAAATGATTAGTGGTTCTCAGCTGCAAATTCAATGATATATCCTTCTAGTGTGGTACTGACCCAGATATCAATCACCCACGTGACTAGACAATCCAGCTTCTGAAGTGTTGCTAGATTTTTTATCTCCCAAGCACAGATCCTCTTAACTCATCCTTGGAACTTTGGAGCTTCTTGGAGCCTCTTTATCCAGTGGAAAAATTCTTATGGGAATTTAACCCAACAAATCTCGTACTAGTCTCTTGATCTTTCTAAGTAAAAGATTGCTTCACGAGTGTCTTCCACCAATTTTCCCCTATGTTCTACTTCTTTCCATATGAAGGCATCACAGTTTCTTTCCCACCATTGATCAATACCACATATGTGGATCTGTGGAACCATTCTCCCTACAGGTTCCTTTTTTATGCAAGTCTCGACAACGAAACCATTTTGTTGGCGCAAGTTTGATCAGAACAGAGTCCTTCTCAAGTTACCAACAAAAGGTATCGAGTATTCTAGAGCGTTGTAATTTTCATCTCCTCCGAAGACAAGAAGTCTCACCCGAAGCGCTTATGATACAAATAGATAAGGAAGGGTAAGGAAAAGACTTAGGAGGATCCATAGAACCTTCGGGACTCATCCTAACCTTACACAGGAGACATGAACATATCTGAATCTTAATTATGCAAGAATTGAACCTACTTATGTTATGAACAAGCCTTTAAACACAGAACCATCAAGAAGAACTTATAAACCATAAAGAAGTATTGTAATGCATAAGTAAAACAAACAGAGACACATCATTTTGAAAATTATGGTCCTTCTTCATATTAACTTCATAATCTTTCTTTAGTTACAGACTCATAAATACTTATTATTTCTCTGTACAGACACTAGACTCTGGACCCATGTCACAGAGTTCCAATTCTCAAAAAATAGGTTGATTACATTACAGACTCGGGACTTTTCTTGACTCGACTTACAACAACCTCCTCAAGAGGGAAATACCGGACTGAGCTTGATCACAATTATGTTGAATCACTAGCTAACCAATCAAGCTACACACAACCCAACTGACTAAAAGCACAACCAACTAACCCTTTTACAATTATGTTCAGCCCTATATATAGCTAGGTTGTGTCTTCCATCTTGTCTTGTGTGCTTCCTTGTTTTATTACAACCGTTTGTTGCTTAGTTGGCATTGTCCTATCTTTCACAACTACTTTATGTTGCTCTTTCTTACTCTGATGTTCAACTTCTTTTGAATCTTACGCAACTCGTGTTCAGTCAAAACTTGTGCAATTCCTTATCCAAAAAATGAAGGGGCCAACAATGGGTGCTTCATCACCTTTGGTATCCTTTTATGTGAATACATTAACTAAGGAATGATTATATGTGAAATCATATAGAAGAAAATCATGAGAAAAATCAGGATTGTGCAAAAAAAGAGCATTAGATATGGCAATCTTAATTTTATCAAAAGATTCCCTCTCTTCTTTGTTCCATTTGAAGTCAACATTTTTTCTAATCATATTTTGTAGAGGTTTAATAGTTTCATCAAAAGTAGGGATACATTTTCTAACAAAGTTTATTTTACCACAAAATGACTACATTGCTTTCTTATTATGAGGTAAAGGCAATTGAGATATTACCTTTATTCCTTTAGGATCTATATTAATCATTGTTGATGAAAAGGGATGGATGTCCTTAAACTGGCATCTTCGAATCTTGTTAGGCTAAGGAAAGATAGGCTGGATTATTACCCTAGGTTTGCCTCCTCAACAAAAATATCAATCAACCCTTAATCAATAAATACTTAGGCCTGATGTTATTTTATATGTTTGTGTTCTTGTTAAAGAAAACAAAAATTCTTGTATGTAAACTTTATAGCATTTTCAAAAGTAATCAAGAAATCAAATCTAATACATAACTACACATCAAGTCCATAAATGAGACAAAAACCAGCAATGATTCTTTATTGATTCAAATCCAATTTATAGCCAGAACCTTTTTTTCATACCCCTGCGAGGGTAAGGACCAAAACACAACCTAGAAATCTAATGTGGAAAGCTATATCACACAAAGATAAATGGTGTCTTCAAAGAAAAACCAAGATTGAGAAAATTGGATCAACAAGCCACAAGTATCAACATCTTGACTCTACAAAAAGGTTCTAATCAGCACTGAAAAATTAATCCAGAAATCATATTATAACTAACATACTATCAAAAGAAGTGATTGACATTTGAAGCATCTCAACAATCAATGCTTCTTAGTCCTTGTTATTTCCACCTTCAGTTGGACCATGTTGTCAACAAGAAGTTTCAACCCTCAAGTAATTTGAAAGTGAATGAAATGTAAAATAAATCTCACTTCAACAAGAGAAAACATGTATCAGAGCTTTGCCTCTATATCTTCTCCTTTTTTTTCCCTCTTTCAAGTCCTTTTATTCTACAAAAGTAGGTTTTAGGTAATTCCAACTAATTTAGTTAAGTTATTAAATCACTTTTAGTTAATTAGGGACAACTTTATAATAAATATTAATATATAATGATAAAGGGGTAATAAATAATAACTAATAGATGGGGACCCCCTAAACAGATTTATTGTTTACTTTTCAAAATATCCCCTTGTACCTCCATCAATAAATATGCATCTCATGTCATCCAAATATCATCACTCATACATATATAAAATCATCCTAAAATGAAATATTTCAAAAATACACATGTGACTCCTAAATATCAAATATGTGTATATGTATATATGTTCCAAAAAAATAAATATGTCAATATGTTGTCTAAAAAAAACTTCTTGTCCAAAATAAGTGAAGTTTGTCCCAATGGTCAAACCACAATAAAATAACATGATAAAAATCAGAAATCATATTTTTTATGTGAGGTGGTCCACCTCTCTCCACTTTCCTTAGGCTTTGTTACCTTGGGCACCTATGAATATGCCTTGATAGGAATTTTAACTTTTGTTGTTTATGCATTTTGGTGCATATCTCCAAAATAAATGTGTCTATCCTCATAACTCGGGTGTGGGGAATGGGATTTAATTGAGTGTGAATATGTCTCAGAATGATTGGACTCAATAGAATGGACATGTCATTTAACTTTAATAGGTTTTGGTTCTTGGGATTTAAAATCCTTGGGCAATGCATGTGAAGCAATGGAATCAACAGGTTGAGCAGGTTGCTCAAGAGGAGGTGGTGAAAATGGTAAAGAAGTTGCAAGCCATCCATCAAAATGAAGGGGAGGAGGATGCACAATATCATTCTAGACATCATTGACAGGAGCCTTGGGTGGTAAGGACATGTGTGGTTGCACTGGTATGCCATAGATTCTAGGATGAGGATGCAAAGGTGGTAGTTCAAGTGGAAGAGGAGGTTGGAAGGATCTATGTTCAACTAAGTTCAGGAAACCTACATGTAAGAGTTTATTAAACTCTTCAAAATATGCATCATTGTGAACAGAGAACCTTAACCGTTTATTCCCTCTTTTACAAAAATCATTTGGCCTCATGTATCTATTCCCTCTGCCTCCATTTCCTCTACCATATCTTCCTCTACTGAAAAAACTCATCTATTAAACATGAGACAAGATTAGAGTTCACATACAGTAGCAAGTAAAACATCAAATACAATTTGCATTATAATAATTTTAGAAATAAATCTGACTCGGTCAGCAAGCAAGCATGCAGTCAAGAAGGGAAAAAGGAAGAGTTACTACAAAGACAAATATTTTATCTCTACTTTAAAATATTTCCATCTCTCACAACCTCATATAACTAATATTTGTTTAAGAACATGGGATTTATAATGTAATTTGGAAGATGAGGGTTTTTGTAATGTATGGAAAGTGAAAACAAATGACAAGGGGGTAGTGTTACATGTTCAAAATAACAACACATTAGTTATCAACTATTTTCCAATATCCCAATGTCCATCAATAATCATCTCATGTATTCATTAAATTCTAGCATATTCACTTTTGATATCCAAAGAAACCTTTGAATTTACTTATGTATCAGGGGGGGGGGGATATGAATTAAAAATGAAACATGGTATTTTGAAATCAGGAGAAATTTATGTAAAATAAGAGTATGAAGGGGATTGTCCCTGGAAACGTAATGATCAATCAATTATTCTCCAAAATTGTATGACTTTCATCCAAAATAGAGTTCACTAACTAACAATCATCTGGAAATATATCATTTTCCAATTCTTCCCTTAACCATAAATTCAATCAATCAAAATATATTCTTGTTTTCAAATTTTTCATGCCAAACTGATAAAAAATCATTTCATATTTTATACAACATAGGGAGAAAATATTAATTTTAAATGATATATGTTCCTAGGGAATTAAGAAATGATGAATGAAAAATGAAAGTATGAGGGATTTGATCTTGTATGTAGAATAAAAAAAAATTCCTAATTCCTAGATGACCCAACCATATTCTTATTCCAATTTATATGCGTATGCCAAGAAACCAATGACCATATGTCCTGTAAAGTTTATTTACTTATTCCAAAAAATCTCTAAATTGACTAGGAAACCTAATGTATAACACCAAAATTGTCGTATCATGGATTTTAATGGTCATCAAATAAACTTGCAGTGAGGCTTACAACGAATTGAATATGCCAAATAAAAATTGATAAAAATATTTTGAGACCCAATACAGTATGGTATAATAAACCAGGTCACTTATATCTTTAGGTTACTTTATCTCCAATGATCCATAAAACATAACACACAGGTTAGAATCCTTTCTTCCAAATGTTTCTTCAATCAAACCAGGTGAAAGAGCCTTTCAATTTTTGTGCATATAGCTCATGTCAAGACTATATAAATTCATCAAAATTAATGAGGATTTGAAACTGGGTAATATATCCTCCTTATAACCTTGTTGGTTCATTCATATAAAAAAAATATCAACGTTGGCCTCACACTTAAAAAATTCATGTGTAAAGAATGCAGAGGTGTCATGCTTAAACAGATATACAAAACCCTTACAATTTCAAGCTTAAAATAAGACATCTTTATGTCATGCACAAGACTTAAAAGTTCAATGTTTAGCATAAAATGACATGACCAAACAACTCTTCCATCTCAGATTTGGGAAACCAGTAGCAGGGTTGTATTTTAAACAAATCAAATGATAGGATAATTCCAAGGGAAATTCTTTGTAATGCAAGGTCGATAAAAGTTGTAGGATGTCTTTTGAAGGACATGGGTTCGAAACCCTTTGAGACATAAAACAAATATGCATGCATAACAAAAAACCACGAGGTGGTATAACTCAGCGAATGAATGCATGTGTCTCGTTCATTGAATGCATGGGGTGTCACGCTTTTCAAAATTATCAACACATTAAATTTTTCTAATCCATATCAAATTCCACTATCTACCATCAAAAAATCATAGAACTGGAATATTTCCAAGTATGTGAGCACTCACATGCCATATAACCATGTCGACAGCCACATAAAATGGTTACCTCGAATGATAGCCCAAACTTCACATCAAACTTCATTATCCAATTTTTCATTTAAAACCACATTCAAAGTGAATCAATAGCACAAACAATACATATATTCAACCCTCAGGTGCCAAATTGTATTTGTAAGGCGGTTGACAGCATCAATGTTGAGTTCATATGTTATACCATATACAATATGCATCGAAAACTTAAAATATCAACCCTTTAATTGCAACATGTCACCTTTTCTTATACAAAACTAACCCTTCCATATACATATGTCTGTAACATGAATGTGATGACCTATGATGTTGTAATAAAAATATTTTATTTATGGTAAACCATATCACCTCATAATTTATTTTTATTTTTAAATAAACTTGACTTCTCTTTTACACAATATCATGTTATTAGGACTTAACCATTATGACCTGTTTTAAACAAAATGCTATATGTTTTTATAAGAGATATAGAAAAATAAACCTTTGTATGACTTGTAATTTCCACGTGTAAGTTATAATAGCATATTATGAGTGAAATGCATGAAGCATAAGGGACCTTTGAAGTTTTGTGAACATAACTTTGTTTTTCTTCATGTGCAATCAAATTGACAATGGGACTCATAGTCAAACTGAGAAAAGAAAGCATTATCAATATATAATGAAAATGGAACCATATCAATAGATTGGTGATGTTCAATCTTGGGGAATATTTGAAAATAAACTTCCTTTCTTTATCCATACGGAGTCCACCTATAGTTATATTTTTAATATCATAGATAATAAAAAAAATTAATTGTCTCTTGCAACTATTTGCAGGTCAGTGGATAGTTTACGAGTTTGTGAATCAACAATTCCTTCTTTGGACATGATTTGAACGAGTGATTTACCTTTAGTAACTCCAAAAATTCTCTTTTTTGGGTTAAGAGAAATTCCATACTTCCTACATCTTTCAAAGATCTCAATAAGATGTGCAACATGATCAACATTATTTTTTGAATAAACGATTACATCGTCTAAGTACACCACAACACTCTTGTTGATCAACCCTCGAAAAGCCACATCCATAGCCCACTAAAAAGTGGCCCCAGCATCGATTAAGCCAAAAGGAATTCATTAGCAAGCGAAAGTTCCCCATTTAGTGCAAAAGGTGGTTTTGATCCTATCTTCTTTAGTCACTGGGGTTTGGTTATAGCCAAAAAACCTGTCCAACAGTGAAAAAATCTCAAACCCTGATACAATTTGTAGGATTTGTTCCATTGGTGGGACTAGGTAATTATCCTTTTGTGAGGCTTTAATTCAAATTTCTGAAATCAATGCACAAGCGAATTTCTCTAGGTTTTTTTTGTGATAGGAATGAGGTTGGCCACCCAAGTTGAATGTCTAACCTGAAAAATAATCTAGGCATCTAAAGTTTTCTTTAATTATTTTTGGATCTAATGCTCAAGGGAAGGGTGAACCCACTGTATCTTCTATTGAAATGGTTTTATTTCATTTTTCATCAGTATAGTGTGTTGAATAATTCATGTGTCACAAGTTTTGATATCATCATATGACCATGCAAACATGTATTGGTATTATTTAAAAAACTTGATATAGGTTTGTTTCTCTTGTTCAGAGCATCCTCTCCATAAACTTACATTTTGGGGGGTTTTCTATTATGACTAAATTAATTACCTCATTCCCCAGACTTAAACTACCTATTTTCAAATAACTTCTCTAGATTGGCAACTCCTTTAGGCATGGTATGAAACTTGGCAATTTCCTTTTTTGTATATCATTCCTTTACAACTACTTGAAAAACATCATCATCTATAGTTATATCCTTGAAGGTTTCACCATTATTCAAGAACTCAAGAATCTTCTTATCACCCTCAAAAACTCCCCAATTTGTTACATTATCCAGAACAGATTGTTGATACAAAAATTCAATCATGAATCTGGAAGCTTTGAAATATTCCATTGGGGATAATCTGGAAGAAAAAGTGGCTAGTGTATCAGCTACCATGTTTTTAGTTCTAGGTACAACAATAATGTTGAATGCTAAGAAATTATCACTTAATATGTGCACTTCTTGCTGATAATTTTTAAGATGTAAAGAATTGCAATGAATAGTGTTCTTAATTTTTCTGACCACAATCCTAGAGTCACCAAAAAATTTAATATTCTCAATATTTAAATCATTGAATGTATTGATACCTTGAACTAGATCCTCATATTCAACTATGTTATTAGTACATTTGAATTCTAATATAAAAGATAGGAAATTGTGTTTACCTTTTGGATTGATTATCATGCAACCAGCCTCGGCTCTTTCTGAATACCTAGATTCATCAAAATACATAGTCCATACATCAAATACATATTTAGAATGAAATTTTTCCATATTAGAACTTTCCATTATTTTTTCTCCTTCCAGATCATCACAACCTCCATTTGCTACATTATTGGTGCATTTTTCCCCTTCAAGAGAAACCTCATTATGTAAATTAATTTCAGACCTATGTATATCAAGTATCCTGGAAACCTTGGCGATGAAATTTTCAATAAGAAGATGATGCATAGCTCCCAAAAATAGGGCATTCTAAATATGTTGGCTCATTTACTAACTCAATCTCTATCACCATATGTTTCATGTGTATTTCTCTATCTATTATAATATTTTTAGGTTGACCATTCCAAGGTATCTAGATATGAGACCAATGAGATGCAAAATAACCTTGTAGCTAGTGTGGCTAATCACAACTGAGGAGAAAATCATTTGCTTCCAGGATATCAACCACTACTTTATCAATAACTTCATGTAGTTTGGAATTGGAGGCTACCCTAATCAATACATATTTTATCTCACCAGTCACTTTTACCTTATATCTATCCAATTGAATTATGTGTGTTGAACACTGGGTTGGGATTGCATTCAATTTTTTACACATTGAATAGGGCATAACAATAGAGGAGTCTCCTGAATCAACTAAGCAATTATGAATGATTTAATTGAAATTTTCAAAAGTGAGAAAAAATAGAGGGGCCAAATATTTGGATTTTCATTCAGTAACTGATGCATTTACCATCGCTTTTTGTGCACTGTGATCGGCCATTTTACTCACTATTTGAGCATCATTAAGAGGTGGTGTTTTGTCATCCTTTAGGGAATTTAATAGAATCTTTTGATGTTGTGATATTTTACATAAGTCTAGGATTGAAATTTTTTATTTCATTCTCTTGAGGTCTTCCACCATATTATACTCCATGGGTTCTTRTTCTACACTACTTGCACTAAGAAAATCAATAAACGGAGGCRCATATCTATTGTTGGGGTTAGAATTCCAAGTCGTCTTCCTAAAATTTTGAGGTGTGATTTTCTGCATTCGACTAGGAGCCCCTTTACTCCTAKTTTGTACTACTATATTTTCTATGATTACTTAATCTTCATTGCCAAATTTACAACAGGTAACATATCCCATGGAACCATGGTTATCTTGTGCATATTTTTGGAGGGTTCTTCATCTAAATATATATTTGGTTGATCACCATAATATTCTACTTGAGCGCAACTATCCAATAACATATTGGCTACCAGATTCATAGAATTTATCCATTGTGGGAATGTTCTCTCCTAATATTTTACCTGATGGTAATTGCAATAGTTATCCATAGCTAATTCATCCAAATACAAGTTTAGATTCATGAGGGGTGGCTCAATTTCTCTTGGGGGAAAAGGTATTCTAAATAAAGGCTCGTATGGTCTCTAGTTTTAATTCCCTTCACATGAAACCCTCTTCATGAAAATGATTTCATTTGAAAACTTTTTAATCGTCCTCTGCATACTTTAAATATCTATAGAATCCTTTTCTTTATCCTTGGAGAGTTGTTTTATTGGAGGCCTAATCAAAATGATATTTCTTTTAGGTGGGGTCATTTTGTTCTTTCCCAAAGTTGTTTTTCCTTCCTTACATCCTTTCATCTCAAATTCAATCTATTTCGCTTCTTCAAATTTTAATTCCAGTGTGTTCTTTCCATCTCTTTTAACAAACATAGATATTGTTGTTGGAAGGGCATTGGTGTATACTTTGATCTAAATCTCTTGGGAAGGAGTAGTGCCTTGTTGAAATTTTTTTAGGACCATGGTGAATCTTTGATTAAAATCATTAACCTTTTATTTGGGACCCATTTCTAAAGAAAAAATATCTACCATCAAAGCCTCGATAGTATTTTCCTCATTGAATTTATATTCTATTATGGCTTTCTAAAAGTCCACCTAGTTAGTTATTGATCCTACAGGTAAGTTGAAATACCAAGTTGTTGTGGAGTTTTAATAAGCATATGGTAAGATATGACACACTACATATTCATGTTGCACATTCATCAGTCAGATGGAAAGGATAAATTTCTTAATATGGTCTTCAGGGAGACCAGTTATTTTAGGGTCATACTTAGGTAGCAAACGAACTATATGATTTGGTAAATTATGAAGAGGTGGACGTAAATCCAAAGCATACCAAGCCAACCATGCCTAATTTTCATTTAGATTATCATCCATTTTATTTTTAGGTTTCAAATATGATCTATCTAAATCGAATTTTGAGTTGTATTGAGAATATGAGTTAATACTCTCAGGTGGGGTTACAATAGGAGTATTTAAACTTGATGGGATTGAATTGAAAGTTTGGTCAATTTCTTATAGAGACTAAGGTGTGCTCTGAGGTTGAAATTACAATCCTAAAAAAAATTATATTATGAGGAAGCAATGGAGCTATCGATGATGCACCAATATTTCTAATGTAAGATCGAGTGACATGTCTAAATGTGTTTAATTCCTTGTATGATACTACATAGGGGATTGTTTCAGTATTGTTTCCAGTGTTACCCAAATCCTAAGTTGGTGTATTCTCAGAAGTTTGGCCTTTAGGATTTGGGATTTTTGAATATGGATGTTTATCTGACTTGCCATACATAGGCCCTCCTTCTAGCGCCAATTTTGTTGAGGGGGTTGGATTTCCAATTCTCAACAATAAGGATTAAAATGGTTATTGAACCATTAACATGGAGGATTATTCCATACCAAATAGGGGGGATTTTAATTGGGCCTCATCCTTGGGTTTAATCCCTAATATTGAGCATTGGGAATCCATCTCCCTCAACATATTGTTAGTAATGATTTGCATTCCCCTTGACTCCATTAGTACATAATCTAGGCTCCAAATGAATTTTTGAAATATTTTATCTCCATTAGCATTGGCTTTGATTGAGGGTACCCATCATGTTGATCAGTACACATAGGTGGATCCTGGGACTTTGGTGAACATTGGAAATTTGGAAACCAAGACATGTGATTTTTTATCCATTTATCAATTTTATTTTCTACCCTTCTAATAACCACATCCTATATCTCCTTGGTTGAATCATGGAAATCAAATGGGATTAATTAAATTTTAACACTTACCCTAGATAAATCCAAAATCAACTTGGCCAATAATCCAATGAGGTGCATATTTTTGGATTAGTCTAAAGCATTAGGTTTGATCCATAGAAAATTTATATCCAGAAGCGTAATAAAAAAAAATACAAAGTAATAGGGTGTATTTTTACAGTTACCCATTGTTTCAAATGCACAAAGATTAAATTTCACGAGGAATAAGGTTTTTCCTTACAGGTTTAGGAAACAATGTTTGAGTCCTCCTTTAATGTCATATTTTGTCTCATCCAATGGATCCAAATTCCTACTCCTACTTGTCCAATGGGTCCCAAGTCTCTATCATTGTAGATCTTGGTCTATCATTTTCTTTGCAGGTGGTTTCAATCCAGCTTGGATATAGAAATGGTCTTGAACTATGGACCAAGGTTGTTGTCTTTGTAGGGGAATGTGTTAGGACATGTATTTTAATATGGCATAGGGTCATTTTCTTTGTAAGTGGATACATGTGTTGTAATATGGCACAGGGAGTAACATGTTTTGTAAGAGATATTGTTATTACATGTGTGTGTGTGTGTGTGGCCAAGCTCATCACCAGAGGCACTAAAAAACAAATCCTTCTCCATTCTACTTAGAGTTTTGGGGATTGTTGTGGCTCCCTAAGAGGGATTGTCTCTGGATGATTTCAAGGATTTTCATCACATTCAGTTGTTGAGTACATTGTATTGGATCAATGACATAAACATACTATTTTGTCCACTTCTTTGTCAATGGAAGTGTCATTTCATGTGAAAGGTAGTGGTAAACGAGTTGTTTGTTGGGTTTTCCTTAAAACTTTTTGTAGGTCATTTGTAAGGTTGTCATATTTCAATTTTCCACCATCTCCACTTGGTAACACATGTGTGGTATATGAGACTAGTGGAAATTTGTGTAAATGTTAAGCAATATTTGTTGTGTTTATGACCCAAAAAATTGATAGGGTGAAAATGGATTGATTGAATGTCAATACAGTTGAACAATATAAATTGTAGGGAGAGAAAATGCCACTTTGGAAAACTAATTGGTGGTTATAAAAGGGGTAGAAGTAAATATTTATCATGCATCGTAGTCTAGACATTCCTAAGAAGGATAGTGCCTTTATAGTCTAAAATTTGTACAGATTTTAATCCTTTCTTGTCAGGGAACTTCAAAGATATAGGTATGAAATTATCCCAAGGAAAGAGATGAACATGGTGGATCAAAATTATGCACCATTAATAGTAGCATGTTATTTTTTGTGGTTACATGGACCATATGAAATCAACAAGGTGTCTAGGGAAAGTTTTCAATAATTAAACTCTTGGTTAGATTCAGTGTAGTGTTCATTAAGTAAAGTGTCTCAACTAAAATCGATCATTTTCACACCCATATGTCCCAATATGCATGTAAAATGGTTCCATTAACATTTCTACACATATATGATTGCAATGGAGTATATGGTTTGTCAAATAGAATAACAATATTTTTCATAAGTTATAACTCGCTTATCAAGTCACTTCAAGGAAATGTGCCCCAAATGGTACCAAGGGTACCAAATAAAAATGATACATCAATATGATACATGATTAGTTATATAATGTGATTTTTAGTGGGTCCATGGTCCCTAACCAAGAAACAAGTTTCTCAAGACCAGTTTTTAAATATTGACCTCTTTTTTAGATTCTAGTGCAATGTTCACTATGCAAATGGATCTATCAAAATTGGCATCATCTATGTGACTATATGGATACAATATGAATAAAAAAGGGTTTCATATTCCTTTTTCTGTGGATATGAAACTAATGAATCATACAAATCCTCAAAAATATGCATAGAAATTTTTATGACTTGCAATTCACTTACTAAGGCATTTTAGAGACACATGCCACGTACACTCCTAGCTGCACAAAATGAAAACATTGCAACAAAATAACATGTTGTAAGTAGTGGAATTTGAGTTACATTTTGTTAGCACCATCATTTTTTCAGTTAGAGTCGGTCTTAGTCGAGTCATAGTTCGTGTGTCAAAGCGTGTGAGGTCATGTACTGAACAGCGAATGGGTCGAAGTCAGCAAGTGGTTAGTTGGACCTTGGAGTCGGAAAGGGATGTCAAAACAAAAACATGTGTAAGTGGTAAAGGTATTTTCCCAAAGATTCGGGTCATGTCAGAGGAGAAGGTTTTTACATGCCTAAGGTCGAGGCAAGTTGTTAAATAGAAGTCACGTCGGTAGATAAAGGGACCATCATTAGCTCATTATGAAGTCAGAAAGAATGAAAAATCATGGCGCTCGTATCACATATGCTCTGCAGCTCTTATCAGTTGTACTTTGCACACTCCAAAGTGTACCCATCACGCAGATGTAGTGCGAAAATCTTCATCTTTCTTAGAAACCTCGAGTCACCATGGATTCAATGTCCCCTAGCACGTTTTCATCTCTCACCCACCCGATTATAAATTTTGAGCGCTCTACATGTATTCTTTTCACCAGCCAAGTTTATTCATTTCCTGTAATTCTTCTCGCGAGCCCAGGTCAATTGAGATTACCACCTTTGGCCTGTGCCAAATCCACCGTGCACAAAAAAAATACGCGTTGCACCATGACAACATCCTAGAACATAAGGAAGGGTGTGTGAAGTGGCAGAAATGTTGGGCCCGAGCCTCAAATCTTGACGTTGGTCAATGAAGATCCATAGGTCAGGGTGTCTTTTGAACAAGTCGGATGCATGGCCTTTCGTAGGAAAATCCAAGGATTCAACATTAAACTAGAGGAATAGTTCTCACTCAAGTTCAACATGTCTTGTCCAGTAATTGCAGGTGTCGCTTTCCAGGTGACAGAGGAAACTTTGTCGGCCACAACAGAGATCCCTCCGTGTGGTGAAAGGTGTTTTAAGGGCATGCCTTTGGATGCACAGTGCTACAAATATTTCATCAAGCAATATTGTTTAAGTGGGAAAGTTGAAACGGGCATTCCAGGTAGATATTTGCAGGAGCCCTTTCGGAAACTCCTGGAAGTAATTAGGAAATATTTCACCTGTGAGGGAAGGTTTGACAGAATACATTCGCATCACATTAGATTATTGATGCATTTCATGGGAAGGAGACTGTTAAATATTTCCTTCTTCACCAAAGCCTCCAAGAAATGACAAACAATGTCTGGGCTAAAGCAAACCAGTCGAGAAAGAAACTATATCATGTCTCGCTAATTAAACTATTGGTAGTTGAAAAGTTAAGGCGATTGGGAAATGTTGTCCCTTGACCAGGTTTTGTGGAAATTTTGGTCATGTTTGAACAATTTTGGGACTTTGACATGCTGGTCAAAGACGGAGCGCCAGGCGAAGCAGAAATGGTGGGATCTCGCCCCCCCTTTGCGTGATTTTTGGGTTTACGGTTTATGTAACGGGTATGGGATGTTGGTCCATGGGTTTACCCATGCTTAGGCCTCTTTTGTAATGTATAAATAAGTAGCTAGGTGATGTGAGAAGTAGTGACTAGATCTAGTAGATCATAGGTATGTGGTGCTAAGTGTTGTATTGTGCTAAGTGCAAGTGATGTAAATGGTTGGATCTATGTGATTGAGTTAGCTTTGTGCATATTGTGTATTGAGAACTTGCAGGGCTAAGTGCAAGTGATTGTAAGAAAGGCTATGTGTTGTGCCAAGCTCGGGGAAGGAGGATCTGGTGAGGTGTACACAGATCTCATGTCCTATGCGGAGTTGGTTTTGATGCTCTGTGCATGTAAGGAGATTGATAGAAGATAATAAAGAAGACGAAGAGTTGTTGGACGTAGCCCCGTGCTGAGGGTGAACCACATATATCATGTGTTATGGTTTCTTTGTGTGATTGATGTGATTTATTCTTAGTGTTGTCATATTTATGTATGTTAGATGCATCAGATATAGTATCTTAGTGTTTAGTAATGTGAATGAATGCTAGATTTTCTCTATTTATATGTGTTAAGTGCCTGGATGTGTTAGATCTTGTTGAATACTACGTTGTTCTGTAATTAAGGTTTTACCTATGATGTGAATAAGGGTTAAATGCTAATGAATGTTAACTGCTAAGTGCTCTGTTAAGTACTGTGATCACACATCTGAGTCACAGCTAGGTTGTAGACACTTGAATCTTGCAACCCCCCTGCCTCTACCTCGGGTGAGACTTCATCTGCTTTGCAGGTGTTTCTGAAAGGGTCAGTAGTTAGGGTTTTGTTGGTGCTTTGTTGAAGTGTTGAACTGTGGGTCTTCCCCTGTGCCAACAAATGGTTCTGTTGTCGGGACCTGAAACTGTGATTGTTGGGAACTGAAGAAAGAGAAATCTATGTGCGTAGATCTGTTGCTATAGTGCGCAGTATTCTACTTGACATGTGCAGCTCTATGTTAAGAAAAGAAGTATGATCTGAAGAAAAGAGGTAAGATCTTAAATCTTTGTGCTCTGATAAAGGTAAGATAAGTGAAATTTTTTTCTACGAAAGAATGATTCTAGATATGTTTAATATATTTGGTCCTAGTCTGAAAACTAGGGAACAGCTTGAAGGAAGAAGATAGGATATGAATAGATTTGATAGAAATAGTGAAAGATATGTTATTCCTATGCATAGAAAGAATTTTTGGACTAACAAGTGGATGTAGGATCTTAGAAATAATTTTTTGCAGGTCCATCACTATGATCCATGTGCTCAGTACAGGAAAGGTTGGGGATCTTTTAAGAGAAAGAGAGGATTGACTCTTTGTTATAGTTGTAGAAGATCGGGACATGTTGCTAAGGAATGCCCTGGTAGAGGTCCTATTTGCCTTTTTTGTAAAGCTACTAGACATGAAGTTTTGGATTTCCCTAGAATGATTGCTAAAGTTGAGAAGATGAAAATGAGACAAGAAAACCCTAAGGAAGGTCAAGAGACTACGAATATGCTAAAGAACCATGAAGAATTAGAGGCTATATTATGGCAGATGAAAGAAACACTAAATGATCACAGATACATATGTTTATCAGAGATCTTAAGAGAGAAAGAGTGCATAGAAGCAAGAATAGGAGACTTCGACATAGATTGTGTATTGGATGCAGAAACAGAGGTGAACATTATGATAGAAAGTACTTGGGAAATCTTAGGAAAGCCTGCTATGGTTCCTTCACTAGGAGGAATAGGAATTTTTGAAGGAAAGCTAATAACCCTACATGGAAGACTTTCCCATGTGCCTACGATTTCTCACAGAGCATCAACAAAAGAAGAATTCTAGGTCATTAAGTTTGTTGAGAACAGCGCCCCCTTTTCTCTTTTTCTAGGAAAGACCTGGGTTGAGAAAGATCAGATCCGAAGGAAAGAAGAAGAGGAAGCTCTAGAAAAGAAAAAGAAATAATTAAGGGATTTCATGGCTAGGAGAATAGACCGCTTACTAGAAGAATGGGAGGACAAGTCGAAGAAACTAACGGCCAGAGACCTACTTGTCGAAGTTGAAAGAACGCAAGAAGACTTAGAGAACTTATCCGTACAGAGGAGTAGAGCATCTACTCCAGAAACAGTAAGAGAAGAAGTATTACCCTCGAACCCTATGAAATACCATCAATAGTGAGAAGTTACTATGCCAAGAGGAGATAAGAACAAGAATGGAAAGAGGAATCCAGAGACGCAGATCACATGAAAGAAAGCTAGAAATCTCAGTAAGACGAAAGAAAAGCTAGAAAAATTGCAAGAGGTTCTAGAGAGGACTTCGCAAAAGGAAGGCTTGCAGAACTTGAACCTCGTTGGAATAGAAGAACAGCGTAGATTGACACTCCACCACGGCGGAGCGATATGACCGTTGGAGGCATCCTGGTCGTTAGAATGATGCTCCAGAATGTCTAGAAATGCAGTTATTGTCGAAATGTTCACCATTGGACCGTTGGGACCGTACCATAACGGATGGAATTGCATTGATTGAGGAGTTCCTACATGTGGGAAGAACCAATTACAATGTTATCTATTTAACCCGTCGAATGTCTTATCGTGGAAACTTTTTCCAATTGTGATTATTCAAACCCACAGAGAGCTGACTATTAATGTGCAGTGCTTACTAAAACCTCGTGATCTATTCTGCTACCTTGATTATTTTTTCACAGACCCGAGATATCAGATATCGAGCGTGTATGTCAAGTGACTTTAGTGCAGTAGAGAAATCCTTTGAATATATTCTCATAGACCTCATGGTTGAGAAGGTCATTTCCGCAGGAGCACAAGTTTCATCGAAAAGAGGAGTGCAAGGATCCCCATTGGTTGCACGTTGATCTGGGCCCTCCCAAACTGCGATAGAGAAATGACCCAAGCATCATGATGACTTGGAAAATGTGAAGCTCATCCCATCAATCCTGCCCGACTACATCCCTCCTCTAGCTGGTGCGGTGAGTCATGACAGCGTCCCGAGGGACTTCAACTACATAGTGATCACCACATACCTCTCAAAGGGGATATGCGCAGTATGACTGCAGTTAGAGAGGATTATAATGCTTAATATCAGCGACTTCAACTTGGGAGATCACAAAAACTATGGAATTCTTGCACCACACAAGTATTTGACCAAGATAACAGGGAAGAAGTCAAAGATAATCCCCCATCCATGGACCATGGACATCTCAAGATTGACCATCCTCAAGGTAATAAAGTTACCACACTTTGGCATACATCATGAGGTTAACACGTGCATTAAACTCTTATTATTTTTCTTCCATGGTGGTTACTTATGGTTGGACAGGCGTATCACAATAGATCTGACGTTGATCCACCAGATCACTGGATTGAGCATGCAAGGACCAGACCCACAGGACTTTTACCAAGGGAAGGTTGTAGATCGCGCCCTAGCACAGACAATAAAAGACACATATGGCGATGTGGAGAAGTGGAAGTGGGGCTATAAGGTAGCCTCCATATAGAATGGCGCAGTGCGCCTAGATTTCCAGTTGATCGCTAGTAATCTCATCAGGAATAATAGGCCAATGCAGGTCACGGGGTTTGTCGTCGACCTCGCAGGAAAATGTGTTGAAGGGTTGCAAATGAACTAGATGAGCTACCTCGTCAACCAATTAGAGAAAGAAAGTCATGAATCTCAAGATTAGGGATATGAGTTCCATTTCAGTTGGCTACTGATCCTCATTACCTTCATTGCTTGGGAGATTCTGGAAGGAGCGACCTTCCCTGAAATTGAGTCGTTTGAACCACTAGTTGCGAAGTTCACTACGCTCTGGTATTCGAGCAACATGGAAAAACAATGGCAGTCAAACGTGGTGTTCCATACCTATTATCTGCAACTAAAGAGGGCCATTAAATCCTTCCCTTGCATGACGCCAAACACACCTCATAGGTTCAGTCCAATCGTGAAGTTCTGTGAATACAATCACTTCATATATATCACTGTGTGCAGAAACGAACACAAAGAAGAGCTCCAGTCCTATTACAAACTCACCGAGGAAGATATGGAGGAAATAACAAAGGAATGGCCTACAAAATTCCTCATACCATTCGAAGAGACAGAACTTTCTGACCCTGAGTCCAACCTCATTGGAAGTCTTGTAGTCACTCGTGAAGAATATGATGCACCCAGCAATAGTAGGAAGAAAAAGAAGGAAGAGGTACATGAATTAAGCAACGCATCAAAGGAAACTACAACAGATTCACCTGAAGGAGGAGGAGGTGATGAAGTAGACAAAGAAGAGGATGAAGGGGGAGAAGACAAGCAGAAGCAGGGTGAAGTAACACCACCTAAATATCCCCTTCCAGAATTAGAAACATCCAAGAAAAGAAAGGGTTCCCCGATGAAACCTTCATCGTGGAAGAAGTCAAAAGTTGTTAAACCTCCATTCCACACTGTTCTCACGGTGGATGACATTGACCTTATCATTTTTGTTGTATCAGATACCTCAAAGGACATCTTGTAGTGAAATGAATCCAAACAGGAGACAATGTTTGAAAGGATCGAGGCAGAACGCAAAGGGGTACAGCAGGATCTTTATTCGATCCACGCAATGCCTTATGTGTCATTGTCAACAGGGGAAATAGAGGTAGGACATGAGCCTTCCAAGATACGCAAATTAGCAAACTTGACTGAGGCTCAGCTTCTTCAGGTCCAAGAGGAAAAGGAGTAGGCCACAGAGGCATTAAAGCAAGCAAAAGAAGAATCCATAGAGCAACATCACATTGTGCAGCAAGAGAAAGATGACCTCCAGGTGAAGTTTGCAGAGGATAAAGCGCAGATCTAGAAGGAGAAAGAATAGTTGCTCATGAAGAAAATGGGAGTTAAAGAAGCAGTCACATGAGCACTGTGCTCTATGTCGGTCCTCGTACAGATAGAAGAAGACACAGTGGAGAGCCAAGTAGGGAAGCTCAATGAAGCCATTCAGTAGCTCCAAGGATGAATAATAGAACTAGAACTACAAGTTGTTCCAAGCACTCCGCAGGAAGTGCAAGATTAGAGAGAAGAAACTGCCAGGAGTGTAGTTGAGAGAATCAAGGCATTTTCCTTGGAATGAAAGCAACTCAGTAGTCTATGTGCACGGACCTATGAGCGCTTTGCAGAGGACCTTGAAATAAGGACATTGGAGTCATAGCTCCAAGAGGTAAAGCAACAAGAAGCAATAGTACAATCATAGTCGAAGCCACTGCTAGTGGTTGAGAGGATGAAAAGGTCCCATTAACAATGCATTGTTCAACAACAAGTCCATGCCATCCAGAGTAAATTCATGGAAGTGACCCAGAGGCTCCAGCCAGTGCAGGATGAATCTTGCACACTTTTTGAGGAGATTGAAGGGTAAGGTGCACAGCTAGAACAAGTAGTCACCACAGTAGAACAGCGCTTGGAAGGATCAGTGACTGAGAAAGTTATTCAAGAGTTCATTGAGCACAAGGCTCTGGTGAAGCAGCATGTCGAGGAAGCTTGAGCTAATCTCGAGGCCTTAGAGGCAGAGTTA
This sequence comes from Picea engelmannii, assembly GCA_009831015.1. Taxonomy (NCBI): domain Eukaryota; kingdom Viridiplantae; phylum Streptophyta; class Pinopsida; order Pinales; family Pinaceae; genus Picea; species Picea engelmannii. The sequence goes on from ML779725.1 coordinate 304,295, forward strand.
CCTAGATCAAAAATTCAGAATGCTTCGGGTATCAAAACTGCAGACGAGACTAGAAGCATGATTAATCGACTCCATTTTTGTCTTCTCAGATGTGGCACTGATTTTTTCTCCCTGCATCATGTTTCCTAATGAGAAGTAGGGACTCTAACAGATATCCACACGAAAAACATACAACGTGCAGTGATAGAATCCCATCTATTTCTAAGGACAGGTGTACATTGAACATGCGACAGTTCAAGGAGAGACCCAGTCCCTTAGTTGGGTCATCATTTTGGAAACACATGCGACAGCCTGTAGCCACCCACCACATGCACGCACCAGTAAACGATCACGTGGAAGAAACCAAGGTTGTTACTATGGGTGGCATGAGTCTGAAAGAGTACTTGATCATCAAGATACCTTGTCAAAGGAAAGCATCGACACATCACTCTCTAACGATGAGATCTTGCTGAAGACTGAACCGTTGTGGCAAAGACAAGCGGTTATGGTGCAACCGAGCACAGTCGGTTTCTATTTTTGGAAAAGTGCCATACGAAGAGTCATCTAGCAGAGAGTGGTCGGAACCTGATTTCTAGGGATAGGAGTTAGGAAGCAAGGTAGACCGAGGGGCACCCTGGGTTTATATATTCCATATTTTCAATGTAAGCCAGGTTGGTTGGCAAAAATAGTGTAGATAGTGACTATTGAATGTATTTTTGATCTGATTGAAACTTAATGCAAAGGTCCTGAAGCTTTGACGAAAAGATTCTAATGGTGACAGTTTGATGTATTGTATTCTCTCTTTGTGTACGTGCTTTCCTGTGTTTTTCATATTCACATTTGTATTTTCTGTCTAAATACGAACATGATTTTGAATCTAGAATTCACCGCGTGGTGCTTTAGATTCGCGCCATTTAGACAAATTGTGTTTCTTCTAAGCGAACTCTGAATTCATCTTCAGTGGTGCTTCGAGTTGCTTCATGTGTTTTTCTCTTGCCACACACAACGATTTTTAACTGAAAAAATGTTTCTCATTTATCCTTTATCCTCTCGAGTTCAGTTACTAAGTCATTTGTTTCTATCATTTTCTTAAATCGAATCCATAGCCCAAGGTCTTGCTTTCTTTCGCCAATAGAACTAGAGAATATTGTTTAAAGGTGTTAAATCTAGCTGATAGCTTTAAAGACATATCCTGTACAGAGATGAAGTCTCCAGAGAGAGCCCTCTCCAAGTCTGAAAGGATAGTTTCAGGCCTCCAAGTTGGTTTGTAGGTTGCCTATGTCATGTGTTTCCTCAGCCGAACAAATTTTACAGAGAGCAAACATTCTGGTGTCGTTGTCGGGGGCGGAATTGAGTAAATGTTCCCTGGGAAAAAGACTAAAGCTATAGTTTTGACCCCTGAGGGTAACAGTGGGGAAAACATCTATATTGGTTGAGACCAGTACCACATAGTAGTGCCATTCAAAAACCCTGGCTCCGAAGACCATTTATACCAAAGAAAATCCTGACCCGAACCCTGTAGATCCTGTGTATGATCCCGAGATACTTCTGAGTAGGGTAAGGGAGAAAGCACAAGAATCATTCTATTACCTAGATAGAAATGTGTCCTTACCCAAGGACGAGGATCAAAGCATTGACAATCTCGACTTTGACACTCTGTTCAAACAAACTTTGTTCAGGTCTAAATCATAAACCAGCTTGGACCATATAGTCTTTGATGAGGAGAGGTTTTGATCTCTAGTCTCACAAGATACAAATCCCACTCAGAACATCCCCCAAATCTCGAACCTCCCTAGATAAATGGCCTCCAAATTCACCCCCCTTGTTCTGCTAACCCAACTACATGATTTGCCTCAGAACTACAGCCAGAGGATCAAGCTATATGACATTGAAGGAAACATATCTTCCCATAATCACCTGGATTAGTTCAATGATTTTGTTGATCTAGAAGAGGTGGACCATGCAGACACAAAAATTATTTTGTTCACGCAGAGTCTTTCGATGGAGGTTAGAAAGTGGTTCAAAGCCCTCCCAAAAGCAAGCATTCCAAACTTCGTCGTGTTTGAAACGTATTTCATTGCTAGATGAGGAGATAAAATGAATTCTTTGTAACTGTTGACGCATTACAAAAATATGAGGAGAGCACCAGAGGAGATCGTGCAAGATTTTTTGGCTCATTTCATGAGGTTATACAACTCAATTCCCTCAAAATTCCAGTTGCCTCCTAGGGTTGGGCAGCTTCGATATGCCGACTCTTTAGACAACAATTTTTCCTTGTTGTTGAGGGAGATAATATCTACAAATTTAGATGCCATGATGAGTGACGCAATAGAAGTCGAAGTAAACCTGATGGCATCAGAAAATATCAAACAAAGATTCAACAGAGGTGGGAATAAACCCCAAGGGGATGTGCGGCCATTGACTTCTCGACCCTCAGAAGATAAGTTCGACTTGATGATGAAGACGATTGAGAAGCTAATGGAAAGAATGTCCATAGGAAACAAACCCATTGTCCGAGAACAACATGACCCCCAGCCCAAGAATCAGAACCTTAGAAGAGGTTCGGTCCCATAGATCAGGCAGAGGGAGCAGAGAGACCATAGAAACCAACAAGTAAGGCCCCTATTCCAAAACAATTACGCGGATGATGATTTTGATCAGATGTTCCAATATCAAATGCATTGTTGTGACAAAAAGGACACGCGCATGTTATTTACGAAGGGGGGACACGATCAATACATGATCGGAAATGAAGATATTATGCTCGAGACATATGACACGTTGTCTTGGGAAATGGAGGAATTCAAGAAGGGTTATCACAATTCCATCATGCAGTTCCAAAAGCAGTAGAACCTCAGTAGCAAAAAGGCATCTACGGAGTCTCAGCAGACAAATCCCATAAGGGAGCCTCAGCAGAAGAATCCCATAAGGAAAACTCTGGCACATATCCCTTCCACAAGCCGACTGAAGCAAGACAACCCGACCAAGGATGCGACGGAAAAGGCAAAGTGAAAGGAGGAGGTTCCAAGGAGAGCGCCAAAAACAAGCCAGGCGACATGCGTTAAGGAGGTAGAAAAATTTATCTCCCCCTTTTAAATTTGAGAATGAAATAGCCAAGATTAAAATCTCCATCCATTTCAATGAACTCATCAAGAAAGGAGAATAGAAGGATCATATTATTAAAATTCTGAAAATGGGGGGGACTCCTGACACTTTGAACATCCGCGATGATCACCCTACCATTTTTTTTGGTCCGCGTGTGGAAGAGATGGGCGATACTGAGGACATTCCCATGTTCTATGTCAGTCTCAAGGTCCATGAAATGACCTTTCATAATGCCATGTTGGATTTGGGCATGTCTCACAATCTCATGCCCAAAGTGATCATGGACAAGTTGGGTTTGGACATCATCAGGCCCTATAAGGATATTTTTTCTTTCGATTCAAGGAAAGTGAAATGTTTGGGTCTGATCAAAGATTTGGTTGTGTTTTTGGCCCAAATCCATTCTAAGAATATGAGTTTCGATGGATCTATTAGCAAGGAAGGGGCAGGGGCTTGTGTATGGATAAGTCCCCCCAAGGTGGGCAAAAAACGTTTCTCATACAAACTTTCCTTTGACTGTACAAATAACATGGTTGAGTACGAGGCATCGATTTTGGGCCTGAGAGTTTTGAAAGAGTTGGGCGCAAAGACGATAGTGGTGCATGGAGACTCTAATCTCGTTAGAAACCAAGTGAAAGGCATATACCAATCCAAGTGCCCCATGCTGAGAGCGCATAGAAACCTAGTGTTGGACCTCCTCGAAGAATTCTCGGAGTATAATTTATCAGTGATCTCGAGTGGGTAGAATCAAATTGTGGATGCCTTGGCCAGAACTAGATAGTTGTGAGGGACATAGTACAGCTAAAGAATAATATCATCCCAAAGGGATTAGTTCCGTTGGAAAAGTTGTTTGATGAAAACGATGTGGCTAGAAATATGAAGATCATTTCAAATGAGGAGGATGTCGAGGATTGCAACATCAGGACCCAGGAGAATCCGAAAATAATCAAATTATCAAAAACTCTTAGTCTAGAGGTCAAACAGGACTACATCAAGCTCATGAAGGATTTTCCCAACATTTTTGCTTGGAGTTATAATGACTTGAAATTTTATGACACTAAAGTGATTCATCACGTCATTCCTCTCAAAGAATACCAAAATCATTTCAAGCAAAAGATAAGACGGATAAATCCCATGCTTCTGCTGCTAATCGAAAAGGTGGTAAAGAAACTTTTTGAAGCCAAAATTATCGTTTCTTTAAGGTTTTCGAAATGGGTTGTCAATCTGGTGCCTATAAGGAAAAAGGGTGGCGAAATAAGGTTGTGTGTGGATTTTTGAATCTTAAACAAAGTGTCCCTCAAGGAAAACTACTCGGTTCCTAAGATGGACTATATTTTGCAGAAGGTAGTCGAGTCCCAAAAGATGTCTATGTTGGATTGATTTTCAATTTACAATTAGATCATGGTACACCCAGATGACCAAGAAAGACATCTTTCACGACACCATGGGGAACTTCCATGTATGCCAAGATTCCTTTCGGCCTGATGAACGCGGGAGCTACCTTCCAGAGGGTTATGGATATATCATTTGTTGAGGAAAATGATATATTTATCATGATCTATATGGATGACATCAGAGTGTACTCCGACTCCTATGAACAACACCTTGGGAATTTGAAGAAGGTATTCCAAAAGTACAGGAAGTTCAACATATCTTTGAATCCAAAAAAATCACATTTCAGAATGCAGGAAGGGAAACTATTGGGGCACATCATCTCAAAGGAAGGTATAAATATAGATCCTAGCAGGGTAGAAGGAATCCTAAAAATCATCACTCTGCACAGCAAGAAGGAGGTGTAGTCCTTCTTGGTAAAGGTGAATTTCTTGAGAAGATTCATCCCAAACCTGGAAAAAATTATAAAACATATCACCACCATGATCAAGAAGGGGAACGAGATCAAATGGAACCCTGAAGCTAGGAAATCATTTGAATATATCAAGGTAGCGCTGACCAAATCTCCCGTATTGGCCAACCCAGACTTCACGAAGGATTTCATCTTGTTCTCGTTCACCTCATAACATACCATTGTTTGCATATTGTTACAGAAAGACGATTATAACTTTGAGAAGCCTATAGCCTACTTCAACAGGATGTTGAGAGATTTTCCACTGAAGTATGACAATATGGATAAACAGGTGTACGCCTTAGTGAAATCCCTAAAGGAGTTCAGAACCTACATACTACATTCCCACGTTATCTCTTATGTGCCTAGAAACTCAGTCAAAGACATCCTGACTCAGCCTGACCCTGAGGGAAGAAGAGGTAAGTGGATTGCGGACATGATGGAATATTACCTCGAAATCAAGCCCAAGAAGTTGATCAAGGGTCAGGGCCTCACAAAACTGATGGTGTAGTTGAACTACGACGTTCTGGGAATAAACTTCATTGCTTATTTGTCAGAGAATCCTCAGGAAGAAACAACCGCACATGTGTCTCAGAATTTCATCGACTCACCTTGGTATACTGACATCATTTATGTGTTGAGGAATCTGCAAGATCCTCCACAGTTAAGTAATACCAAGGCCATATTCTTAAATCTCAAAGCTACTAAGTTTTGCATCTTGGATAACTCCCTGTATTGGAAAGATCCGGGAGGGATACTATTGAGTTGCTTACTAGAAGACGACACAGAACATGATATCAGAGAATTCCACAAAGGTGACTGCAGATGAAATCACTACTAGAAAACCACCACACATAAAATTCTAAGGGTAGGTTACTATTGGCCCAGCATCTTCGTAGATGTATAGAAAGAAGTCTCCAATTTCCACGAGTGTCATATTTTTGATGGAAGGAGAAAGTTGCAACCCCTATCGTTGAAACTGATCTCGGTCGAAGCATCGCTCATGCAATAGGGCATGGACTTTATAGAAGAGATTCACCTGCCATCCTCGGTGTAGCACAGATGGATACTTACAGCCACAGATTACTTCATGAAATGGATCGAAGCAATTCCAACGAAGCAAGCTACTGACATGGTCATCATTCAGTTCCTGGAGACCAACATCCTATCTAGGTTTGGGTGCCCTATCAAGATCATCACGGATAATGCGGTCGCATTTAAGTCCAAGAAAATGGAGAATTTTTGCATTGATTACAATATAACCCTGGGACATTCTACAGTGTATTACCCACAAGGTAATGGGTTAGCAGAATCGTTGAACAAAATCTTAACCAAGATCATTAAAAGACTCTTGAAGGACAATAAGAAGGCCTAGCATAAGAAACTAATTTACGTGCTATGGGCGGACAGATTAACTACCAAAAATTCCATCTCCACATCACCATTCCAAATCGTATATGGCGTGGACACGATTTTCCCCACCTCACTGGGATTTCTAGTGGGGAAGTTACTGCAAGAGAAAGAGACCAAGCCAAATGACACGGAGAGAAGGATAAATCATATAATTCATGCACAGCAGATGAAGGAGCAGGTATACAATCGATCACAACTTCACCAAGACGGGATGAAGAAAACTTTCGACAAGCACTCTAAACAGGAGGAATTTTAGGTGGAGGATCTAGTGCTAAAGTGGGATGCGAGAGATGATTATAAATGAAATCATAGTAAATTCGATCATCTTTGGATGGGCCCTTTCAGAATATGTGTGTATCGCGGGAAAAATGAATATATGTTAGAATAACTTAATGGAGAGTCCATTGGTTGGGGGCCTATAAATGGCAGGTTCCTCAAACACTATCTGGTGTAGTAAAGTCCGTTTAAGTCTCATGTCATTGTAAATATTCATTTTTTTTTCAAATAAGGTATTTTGAGTTAGTTTGTCAGCAGAAAATTGAAGCCCATAGTGAAGGCCCTAAGTTTATGTTGAGTCTGGTCGAATCTATTTCAAGAAGTTTTAGGTTGCATTTTTTATTTTTATTTTTCCGTTGTTTCAGAGTTTGGAAGTCAAATAAGGCCCAATGGTTAGGCACCTGGTCTATTGTTCTTTGCCACCTCACTGGGAGGATAGCATCCCCATTGGAGCCAGTTGTTAGTGTCATCATTTTTTCAGTTAGAGTCGGTCTTAGTCGAGTCAGAGTCTATGTGTCAAAGCGTGTGAGGTCACATACCGAACAATTAATGGGTAGAAGTCAGCAAGTGGTTGGTTGGCCCTTAGATTCGGGAAGGGATGTCATAACCAAAACATGTGTAAGTGGTAAAGGTATTTTCCCAAAGAGTCAGGTCATATCAGAGGAGAAGGTTTTTACATGCCTAAGGTCGAGGCAAGTTGTTAAATAGAAATCACATTGGCAGAAGAAGTGACCATCATCAACTCATTATGAAGTCAGAAAGAATGAAAAATCATAATACTCGTATCACATATGCTCTGCATCTATTATCAGCTATACTTTGCACACTCCAAAGTGTACCCCTTGTGTGGATCTACTGCGAAAATCTCCAGCTTGCTTCGAAACCTCCAGTCACCATGGATTCAGTGTCCCCTAGCATGTTTTCATCTCTTGTCCGCCTGATTATAAATTTTGAGCGCTCTACATGTATTCTATTCACCATCCAATTTTATGCATTGCATGTAATTCATCTCGCGAGCCCAATTCAATTGAGATTACTGCCTTTGGCCCATGCCAAATCCACCACGCGCAGAAAAAATACGTGTTGCACCATGACGACATACCAGAACACAAGGAATGGTGCGTGAAGTGGCAGAAGTGTTGGGACTGAGCCTCAAATCTTGACATTGGTCAACGAAGATTCGGAGGTCAGGGCATATTTTGAACAGGTTGGATTCATGGCCTTTTACGAGAAAATCCAAGGATTCAAAATGAAACTAGCGGAACAGTTCGTACACAAGTTCAACGGGTCCCACGTAGTAATTGAAGGTGTCGCTTAGCAGGTGCAAAGGAAACTCTAGCATCCACAACAGAGATCCCTTCGTGTGGTGAAAGGTGGCTTAAGGGCATGCCTTTGGATGTGCGGTGCTACGAATATTTCATCAAGCAAAATTTTTTAAGTGGGAAAGTCGAAACAGCTATTCTAGGTAGATATTTGCAAGAGCCCTTTCGAAAACACTTGGAAGTAGTTAGGAAATATTTCACCTATGAGGGAAGTTTTGACAGAACACATTTGCATCACATTATATTATTGATGCATTTCACGAGAAGGAGACCATTAAATATTCCCTTCTTCTTACACTAAAGCCTCCGAGAAATGGCAGACAGTGCTCGAGATTAAGAAAACCAACCGAGAAAGAAACTATCTCATGTCTCACTAATTAAATTGTTGGTAGTTGAGGAGTTAAGGAGATTTGGAAACAACTGGGATTCATTTCTACTTACAGTAGGCATCCCCAAGGATCCAAAAGGATATTTCCCTCTACCCGCGGAAAGGCTAACATCACACCGCGCAGAGGCTAAAGAAGGAAGTGCTACAGAGGAAGGAAAGATGTTGGAAGCCCTTCCCCCCCAATAGTCGATACCCTAGAGAAGGGCAGGCCAAGGAATAACAAGGAAGTTGGGGAGACTCGAGTCCCAAGAGAGACCCATGCAAAGTTGGCAGCCGAAGAGTTACTCATGCACGCCATTTGGCTAGAACCTGTCGAATGTACAAGTCAAGAAAGTTGGGGAAGCATGAGGAGGATAGACACTAAAGGAAAAGATGTTCGTGAGTCATCATAGTAGCTAAAGAAATCACAGCTCTCTATTGCTGAGCTATACCAAGAAAACAAAGAGTTGTGAAAACAGTTGGCAGCGAAGACCCTCGATGCATCAGCATCAAAAGGTCATGAGGGAAATGTGACTTGGCTCAAGAGGCATCTCATGGAAGTGCAAGATACAATCATATAGTTGTGTGAAGCATAGAGGATGTCGGAAGAAAGGAATGCGAAACAATTAAAGGAATGTGAACTGGCCATGGACAACGTCTACGCAGCTCTGGCCAGCATGCAGAAGAAGCTGAAAGGGAATGTAGTTCTACAAAGGCAAGTGATAAATCTGAAAAGGAGAAAATTTTCTCTCAGGAGAATGCTTCAGGTATCAAAACTGCAGACAAGACCAGAAGAAATATTAACCGACTACATTTTTGTATTCTCAGACGTGGCGCAGATTTTGTGCCCCGCATCTTGTTTCCTACCGGGAATTAGGGACTCTAACAGATATCCGTGTGGAAAACATACAGTGTGCAGTAATAGAATCCCATTTATTGCGAAGGATAGGTGTACATTGGACAGGCGACAATTCGAGGAGAGACACGGTCCCTTAGTTGGGTCATCATTTTGGAAACACCTACGACAACCTGTAGCCACCTACCACATGCACGCACCAGAAAAAGATCACGCGGAAAAAATCAAGGTCATTACTATGGGTGGCAGGAGTCTGATAGAGCACTTGATCATCCAGATACCTTGTCAAAGGAAATAATCGACACATCACTCTCTAACGATGACATCTTGTTGAATTTTGAACCGTCGTGGCAAAGACAAGTGGTTATGGTGCAACCGAGCATAGTTAGTTTCTATTTTTGGAAAAGTTTCATATGAAGAGTCATCTAGCAGAGAGTGGTCAGAACCTAATTTCTAGGGATGGGATTTAGGAAGCAGGGTAGCCCGAGCGGCACCCTGGTTCTATATATTCCATCTTTTTAATGTAAGCCAAGTTGGTTGGCAAAAATAGTGTAGACAGTGACTATTGAATGTATTTTTTATTTGATTGAAACTTAATGAAAAGGTCTTGAAGCTTTGATGAAAATATTCTAACAGTGACAGTTTGATGTATTGTATTCTCTCTTTGCGTACGTGCTTTATTGTGTTCTTTATATTCACATCTGTATTTTTTGTCTAAATCGAAACGTGATTTCGAATCTAGAATTCACCGCGCAGTGCTCTAGATTCATGCCATTTAGACAAACTGTGTTTCTTCTAAGAGAACTTTGAATTCATCCTTAGCAATGCTCTGATTTTCTTCATGTGTGTTTATCTCACCACACACAATGATTTTTAACTGAAAAAGTGTTGCTCATTTAGCCTTTATCCTCTCGAGTTTAGTTACTAAGTCATTTATTTCTATCGTTTTATTAAATCGAATCCATATCCCAAGGTCTTGCTTTATTTTGCCAATAGAACTAGAAAATATTGTTTGAAGTTGTTAAATATAGCCGATAGCTTTAAAGCCATATCATGTACAGAGACGAAGTCTCTAGAGAGGGCCTTCTCCATGTTCGAAAGGCTAGTTTCAAGCCTCAAAGTTGGTTTGTAGGTTGCCTCTACCATTCATTTCCTCAGCCGAACGAAGTTTACAGAGCTCTAACACATTCAATCCATGGATGATATGTAGTGATGAGGTACCCGAAGCCAGTTTTCAAAAATTGACATCTTAACTAGTTCTAGTGCAATATTCATTGTGTAAATGGTCTCTTCCAAGCTCAATTGTTCCAAATTTGTATGGAGATGAGATGCATGGAAAAGGTTTATGTTTACATTTTTTCATTGAGATGAATCTAATTGAGTAAATGGGTCATTAATGGATACATAAAATAAAAAATGTGAATTGTAGTTCACTAGTTAGGACACTTTAGGGACATGTGCCCCAATTGCTCCATGGGGCACAAAATGAAAATAATACATCAAAATAACATTACTTTAGTCACAAAAAATGATTTTTGGTGTGTCAATGGACAATAAGTGAATGGGGTTGTTGAGGCCATTTTTCTAAAATTGACATGTTGACCCCTCAACACACAAATATGTGTATGGGACCCCTTTTTTCCAAAAGCTCGTTCTCGTTTTTCAATGCCTTACGGATTTTTTCTAAGAGTCTTCAGAATCGATGTCAAAGTTGTAAAATAGAAAAAACCCAACCATATCAATACCTTTCATAAGAAAGTGATATTGTTGCATGCATATTTGTAAGTCAACAATCCTTTGGTTATTCATGTAGAGGCACTTAGTTAATGTATGGGTGTTCCTAAATTTACTTCACTAAGTTTAATGATGAAATACATGTCCTACCATGTGTGAGGATGCAGTGACCATTCATGTAGTCCTCTCAATTATGTGTTGACCTATATATAGATCACTATTGGAGCGTAGTGGGAAGACCTTAGGTTCAAAGATAACATACCAACAAAACCTCTAGACACCATCCCTTTCGGCATCACCTGCAAGAAAGTGAAGTCTCACCTGAGGCATCTAGAGGGAGTGCATGAACCAAGTTTCTACAGTGATGAGGGGAAGTGAGGCATTCAACATGTCTTTACTAACCATCTACTCATGTGTGGAGTTTCCATTAGTTAAAAATTACTTATCACGTGGCATACCTTGTGTGTGACATTCCTTTACTTGATACTCATTAATTTACCAGACATTATAACATCATATATGAATAACACATTCAACATACTTAATCATTTACAATCATTTCATAGTAACATTAAACATCATAATATGCAAAAACAACACAGCATGACACAAGGGTTTAACGTGGTTCACCCAACTTGGGCTACGTCACAATGGTTGGCTTCTTATATTAGTCATTGATAATCTTCTTACAGGTGTGCACTACACTACAAACTATGCAACAATAACATTACCCAAACCTACCTAGTCATTATGTTGCAGTGTGAGTCTCACTCCTCAGTCATACCTCAAAACTTCTTCCTTAACTGATGAACTCAAAATAACTTCACATTTTTCCAACCCTTTGAACCTCTCTCACACTAAGCTCTCTCTCTCTACCCAAAAACCATTTACATATTTATACATCACAAGAGGATTAATCCCATTGCAATGTGGACAAAATGTCCCAAAATCCCAATGGTTTATAATTTTTTTCCTCCTTTTTCATGCCACTCTATCACACTTCCTCCTGTCGCTCTCTTTGACTCCTTAAAGTCTACTCCCGTCGTGCTCTCTGGTCCATCTTGTAACTACCTTTTATCCCTTGACTTATTTTGGCACAGATCCCAAAACTTAACCAAAATGCATATCCAATAGGCCCCCAACACTCACCTGTGGCTCGCCCCAAGCCACTCATGCCTTCTTCTAATGTGCCATGAATGTTTCAAAGTTCCCCTTAACTATTGCGGCCTTCTCCTTTACATTTGTTTCCTACTACACAATTTGGTCGACCGTTTCGACAGTGATCCTAGTCTACATCTTCCTGACACTTTCATCAACTTCTTGTTTGATTATATAGTGTGTGTCTACTAAGGTCATTTTCACTCGGTATGATTCTTCTTGTATTAATTCTATTTTTTTTCATGACCTTGTTGCTCTACCCTTAGTTGATTCATTTCTGAATACATCTCTCTATTCTTGTCCATTGTTGTTACCACCTCTATTGGTGGTAATGTGCCCATCATTTCTTTGAACTTCTACGCATTTTCATGCACATCCTGGATCTTCTAGATGATCTCTTGTTGCTCCCTATATTCACTAATTTGGGTCTAGACACCCATGGTTTCTCTATAAATTTGATCACATTCTACTTCTAGACTCTTTATTCTCTACATCGTTGTCGTCATTGTCTTCTCCCTTTTCTCCCTTTCTTCAGGTGGAGTGTTTGTTGTCATGCGCTCTTCTAATTCAACTATTTGTGTGCGGAAACCCTGAATAGCTTCACTTATCTTTGTTACTTATTCCTCGACTGGAGCCTCCTTCTCTTTCTAAACCTCTGGGACTTATTGGTATACCTTATTGAATTACTGTTGCATTCTTTCAATCTTTTGTGTGGCCTCATCGTGCTCCTACTTAACCTTGTTGAACTCCATCTCCAAGGCTACATTCTCGGTTGTAACCTTAACTAACTCATTCAATGTATTTTTCTCTATCACCTGTCATGTGTTTTGAACACCCATTGTCAACATACCAACTGTGTTTCTTCTGCTTAGCTTGTAGAGAGACTGTGCAGTCTTCATTGATATATTGATCTTTCTTTCTTATCCATGTCATTTTCTGATGTTCTTGTCTGTGACTATTTTTATTCTGTTGAGGTTCTTTAGGAGGGACTGTCATTCTGCAATCTTTGGCCACGTGTCCAAAATTGTTACATTTGTAACATTCCACTTCAGTGCTCAAAGATTCAATCTTGTTGTAACTTCTTCTTTGTGTTTCACTAGGTATTCTTGAATAACCCCTTTGTGTATGATTCTCAAAGTTGTTATTGTTCCTATTGTTAGCTCTGCAATTCACAGCTTTATGTCCAAAATTATTACATGCATAACATAAACCAAAACATATAGTTTGATACCTTGGAGTTGAATATCTTCTGAAAGGAGGTGCTCTTGTGAATCCTTCTTCTTCTTGAGGCCTATCTGTCTGTTGTTGATTCTGAAATATGAATCTTCTTGGTGGAGGAGTGTCCCTGTAATCTTCCTTGTATATATTCCTATCCCCTTTGATTGTTTATGCATAGATTTTTGGATTTGTTTCTTTCTCTGTTGTTTTGGAGCTTGATCCCTTTTCTGTTTGATTGTATCTAAGTCCAGACTTGTCAAGATGAGATTTTTTACTGCTGATAATGTCATCCAGAATTTTTGAGCTATTCTGCATATTTTTCTTTTGAATATCCTTTCTTAGTGTGACAATTTGTGCTTCCAAGTTTCCAATGATCTTGTCCTTTTCTTCTAGTTGTTATTTGAGTTCTTCAATTATATTATCTTCTTATATTTGAACCTTCAATTTTGTGATCATTTGTTCTAGTTCTCGAGTGTCTTTTTTTTTGTCTAGTTCTGCTTGTAGTTTCTGGTTTTTCTTCTTTTCTCTTCTGATAACTTCTATGCCACACATTAATTCTTCTTGATAGTCAACTTCTGCCTCTTCAATTTCATATTCAACTTATTCATATCCTTCTTCGGCTTCTTCATATTCTTCTTCGGAGTCTTCTTTGTCAGAATCTTTTACTTCCATGAATAGAACTCTTCTTGTCCATTGTCATTGATTTCATCTTCATCTAATGATGAGATGTATTCTTTGATGCATAAGCTTTTCTTGAAATCTTTCTTTGTAGTTGTTTTGCCTTTATATGTGTGTTTTCATTTTGAGTAACCTTCATCATTTCTCTTTTTCTTATGAGTACATTTGTTAGCAAAATGACCAATACCATCACAATTAAAACAAATTAAAGGAAGCTTACCTCTATACCTACCGCTGGTTCCCTTGTTCAGTCTTTTGACAAAGTTGGCCACTTCTTCATCATATTCCGAGATGTCGGTGTTGCTTCTATATTCTTCTTGTTCCTTTTCATTTTTCTTTGATCTTTTGGATGCCTTGAAGGCTGCTTCTTTTACATCTAGATTTTCCTGTTCAGTTCTCATTTCATATGCTGTGAAGATTCCATGCAGTTCATCCATGCTTATTGAGTTTAGATCCGATATTTCTTCTAGTGCGGATATCTTAGGTTTGAATCTCATAGGAAGATATCTTAGTACCTTTTGAACATTTACAGATTCTTCGATTTCTTCTCCCAATCTTATGATTGCATTCATTGTTTTATCAACTCATGAGAAGTAGGCTGCAATATTCTCATCTTCCTTCATTTTTAGTTGTTCGAACTGACCTATGTAAGTTTGAATCTTTGTTGCTTTGACTTTTGTATCTCCTTCATAAATATTTCGAATCTTGTCCCAAATATCTTTAGTGGATTTACAATGTGAAACTTTGGTGAATACCGTATCACTGAGACCATTCAAAAGTGCATTTGTAGCTTTGGAATTATTCTCACCAAGTTTCATTGCTTTGTCATTTGTTGGTGGAACTGTTGGTGTTATGTATCCATCTACAATTGATTTCCAAACTTGAAATCCATGTACTTGTATATATGTTTTCATCCTTATGCTCCAAAAAGAATACTTTTGTCAATCAAACTATGGTATTCCATTTTTATACAAGTTGGTACTTTCCATGATCTACCTTTCAGTGGTTAAACTGATTTCTGAAGGAACCTGCTCCGATACCAATTGTTGGATTACTGAGAGGGGGGGGTGACTCAGTAATAGCGTAATTATAATCCTTTTTATCCAAATAATACAAGTGTTATATCAATGTAGAATTATTATCCAATAATGAACAATAGGAAATGAACAATCACACACATACACAGTACACCAGTGTTTTACATGGAAACCCAAAACGGGAGAAAACCACGAAATGTTTTTTCTTATATGTCTTGAAGAATTACAATCATTGGAAGCACCAACTTCCTTTGTTTTCCAGCTACAACTAGAAGGAGGCTCCAACCCCCTAGTTTCTCAGGCTACAACCTGAGGGAAGCTCCAACTCCCCAATTCTCTGGCGACAACCAGAAAGAGGCAACAACCCCCTGTTTGCTCCGGCTACAACCAGAAGGTGGCTACAACCACCTATCCTTTCCCTGTCCAACCACCCTGAAGTATAAGTAGAATGATGGAACCACTATCAATCTGTCACTATGAGATATATTGTTGTACAATTGTAACAACCTGTACCACTGACCTGTATCCAATTTGTACAACTTCCCTGTAATCAATATGTACCTAAACTGAACATGTATCTACAAAAATTACAACAGATACACAACTTGTAGTGTTGCAGCCCGTGTATGTACGCACCCTATTTGTTATGCAGCCCGCGTATGTACACTACCAAACTGTTATGCAACCTGCCTATGACTTCTAAAAACTGGGGTTTCCTTTTCTTGAAAACTTTTGACGTTCGGTAACTTCATTCACATAGATCTGTAACTTTTCACTGTATCCAGACTGTAACTGTAACTGTACCCTATGTATGCATCCTCATATATAACCTTTACTCAAGACAAGTATGTCTTTCTCTTGTCATGTGTCATATAGGTATGTGTAATCATGAACAAGTATAATATAACTCACATGATCTTAGTCATCAACCCCTTTCTGATATTCAGTCTCTCATTACATCAACTACTACACAAATACAAGCTCTCAACCATGTACCATAAAAACCCTTAGCCATATGCCAAGAAATACAAGATGTGCCTCACAAGAAGTATCAATGATGAATATACCAGCACTGTATTTTTGTATATCTGACTTATGCAAAAGATCCCATGAAGCCACTAGTCTCTCTAGGGAGAATCCTCAAATCTCCATTGTCATTCCTCATGCATACATCAAAATCCAACTATTCATAGAAATAATACATACCTTTTGAACCAATGGATGGATCTGATGTATCTGAGCACTTTAGACCTTCCTGAGAGCTTGATCTCAGAATCTAGAACCTCTGCATCTTCATCTCTTCAAGTTTCCATGGATTTACCAACATGTACGCACCTTGTACACAAACAGCCCGTGTATAACTCAGCATGTACGCAGCTTGTACACAGACAACTAGCGTATAACTCAGCATGTACGCACCTTGTACACAGACAGCCCGTGTACGCCTCAGAAAATAGTGTTTTTCTCTAATTCCAAGAATTTTTCCGTCAACCCTTCATGCTACCTCAGACGTTCGCCACTTCAGATGTATCCACAAGTATTTACAAGAAGATTTACACAAGAAAATAGATATACAATATGTACAAGTGTGTGTATAATGAGTGAGATTTGCCTCTTATTTATAACTTCATGTAGCCTTATACTTTCCTTATTTTAGGGCTACTTCATTCAAAATAATTTCTTTTGCAAATAACTTTGACCCTTGGGGGATTCTATAAGACTTATGAGGGGTTCTCCAACTTCGTATGGTCATAACTCTCTAACTGTGAGGAGTTATGTGACGTTCCACATACCACCGAAAACGACATGAAAAGCACTATCCATCTAGGATAGTTTCATTGTCCTTCATCTCATTATTCGTCAAATAATCATGGGTTCTCTCACTCTACAAAGCGTCTTCCCGTGAGGGATTTCACCATAAGGGGACCACTTTGGAGTTCATCCATTTTTACTTCTTATCAACCATGAAAAGACAATAATGAGTCATCTTTACATCAAACAATCTTGGGTCTATTACCCAAACCTTGTGGTACGAGGATTTCTTCAAGGGTTGACATCAATGACAACCAACCTTAATCAACACATAGAAGTGTGGAAATTTTTTTATGATGATGAAATAATATGTGCCTTTTTATAAAATGAGCCCCTCAATAAGAAAGAAAATCTTTCTTTGGAAGATAATAAAATTCCCAAAGTATTAACTCCTCTAGAAAGCTCGTTCTCATCAAGAAATGTAAGTAATCACAAGAAGAATTCTAAGGAGGAATCAAAAATAAAAATAGGTGAAACCATCCCAGTGAACATTGGGACACATGATGATCCAAAGATTTTAAATATTAGAGCCCAGCATTCAGAGAAAGAAAAACATAAATCCATTGATTTGTTCCATGAATTTTGTGATATCTTTGCATGGTCCTATGAAGATTTGTGTGGCTTTTATCCAATTTTTATTCATCACATAAATCCTATTAAAGAAGATGTGAATTCAGTAAGACAAAGACAAAGACCAGTAAATCTTGCACTTGAAGCCACTATTAGCAAAGAGATTGATAAGATTTTAGTTGCTCATATAATTTTCCCTGTTAAATATTCAAAATGGGTTTTGAACCTTGTGTTGGTGAGGAAAAAGAATGGTGATATCATATTATGTGTTTATTTATGAGCCTTGAACAGGGCAAGTGTAAAAGATAGCTTTCCATTTCCTAAAATGGAATTGATTTTACACCAAGATGCAGGATCTCAGATGATGTCACTCCTTGATGGTTTTTTTGGTGGACAGTTGGTTTTCATTGATTTCAACACTTGGAGATTGATGTCAACCCTTGAAGCAAGTCCGGTATAAAATTTAGGTAGCCCCAAAGGTGTGGTCATGGTCTAGGAATAAATACATGAAGGTATGTGTACTTGCAAGTAAGACTATCATAGATGGATAGTACACGTCAAGCCGTTTTCAGTGATATGTGGTATGCCACGTGGCTCTTTACAGTTGAGGAGATATGGATTTGTAAAGTTGGAGGACCCTCAATAATAATCTAGAAACTCCTATAAGGTCAACAAGAAGTCAATTAATCTAGAAGCCCCTAGAAATTCATCTAGAAGTTTGCTAGTCAAAGCGGTTGCAACAAGATTTTAATTATGGGTAAAGTCGTTGTAACAAATAAATTATGAGTTTATTAATTATGGGTAAAGTAGTTGCAACAATATTTTGGGTTAGCCCTAGAAGAAGGAAAATGGGTAAAATAGTTACAAGATATCCCCTAAAGGAAGGAACTTGGGAAGTATAAATAAGATATCAAGAGACTCCCATTAGCACCTATTGAACACATTGAATAGCTATCTTGTGAAATGTTTTTGGGAGGAATTTTATTGACAAATTTTAGGTAGTGAAAATATGAGGCAGTGAAGGAGGAGTGATGACAAATTTTCATGATTGCAGAGGATACTGAGAGTTTTTTGAGAAACCCTGATTTAGCTGATCCATGTGGGTCAGATTACCAGTGTCCCGTGAGGCACCCCTACGGTTTGTCTAGGGATCGTCACATGAGGCCCCACTAGACAACAGGCTTCATCCTACAAGGAAAAGCCATATCTGAAGGATGATTTTTGTATCAGGCTGCAGAAGTTAAGGAGAGTCTACAGGCATGCATGACAGTGTTCAAGTACAACAGGATCATCTACATAAGTAATAGGTATGTTTATATGGTTGTTTGAAGTTGGATCTTTTTTATTGCTTTAGGTATGGTCATGTGAGGTTGATTATATGCGATTGAGGTACTATTGGTTGTATAGTACATGTTGTATGAGGAATATATTCAAAGGCACACTGTTGGTGCACTTTTTGTTTGTACTTGGCACACATTCTTGGGTATTGTTTTTAGGAATATCTTGTGTCATATGGTACATGTTTGAGGTAGTTTGGTTGAGATGTATTGTTGAAAATATTGGTACAAGATGAGGCTGCATAACAGTGATGTTTTGATACATGGTTGATGTGATAGTTCATTAGACTTATTTCATGGATGGTATGGCACATGTTTAAGGCATATATTGGAGGCCCATTTTGGTTTATGGTTGCATATGGTTGAGGTTCATTCCTTAGCATTATTGATAAATGCTTGAGACATATCCTTGGTACATTGTATATGGTTGTTATGGTTCACTGTTAGAGGAACATCTTTGTGATATTGGAATATATTTGAGGCATATACTTGGTATATGATCTTGGTTGATTATGACCTGTTCTTGAGGTTTTGGTTTATACATTGATACATATGTTGGTACACAGTTGATGGATGATATGCTACAGGATCGATGCATGATTGATACATGATATGGTACAGGATTGATGCATGATTGATATATGATATGGTACAGGATTGATACATGATATAGTACAGGTTTAGTGCATGGATGATGCACTTGTTATGGTACAGGTGTTGATGGTTGATGTACATGGTTGATTGTGGATGTACATAGTTTATGGTTGAGGTATTTGGTAGAGGTGTTGGTGCATGTTTGATGCACGATTTGGCACAGGTGTTGGTGCATGGTTGATGCACTTGGTGTGGTATAGGTGTTGGTACATAGTTTATGTTTGGTATGGTATAGGTTAATGGTTTGGTATATGCTTGGTAGAGGCATGTGTTGGTGATGTTGGACATATAGTTGAGAGGTTTCCTGGGTATATGATCCATGTGAGAGGATCTGGTTGAGTATCAGTAATAGTGATAGGTTGGACAGGTTGGTCAGTGATAGGTTGACAGTGACAGGATTTACAGTGACAGAATTAAAAGAGTTTTTGGTAATGACAGTTTGGTCTCCATTTATATTTCAGGGTGGCAGGATGGGGCAAGGAAAGGGGGTTATAGCCTCATTTTGGTTGGTTCCTGAAAACTAATGGAGTTGTAGCTTCCTTTAGGTTCAAGCCTAAGAAAATAGGGGGTTGGAACCTCCTTCCATTTGTAGCTAGAAAACAAGGAAGTTGGTGCTTCCTATGAATGTATTTATTCTGACATATAAGAAAAGCATTATGTGGCTTTCTCCTACATTGGGTTTCCACGTAAAATTATGGTGTATTGTGTACTTGTGTGATTGCTTAATGTGCATTGTTTATTTATACTTCTCATGATTTTTTTAATGTTATTGATGAACTACTCATAAAGTTAAAAAAAAAAAATACATATTGTGGTTAAAAGAAATAAAAGTGTTAATATTGATTCACCCCCCTCTCAGTATTCCAACATTTTCAAGATATAATCAAATATTCCTCAATAGAGTTGAAAAATATAAAACTAACTTCATCGCCCATTGGGGAACATTTTCCTACGAACATATGAATTTTTTTCTGGTTAATGTAGATGTCAATTTTCAACGAGCTATGCAAATAGATTTTTATGATCTTGTCACTAAAATCATTCAAATTTATCTTGATGGCTTAATTATTTATTCTAGAATATGACAAGATAATTTTTATCATCTTAGGTGGGTTTTTATTCACTATAGAAAGTTTGGAATGTCACTAAATCCTACAAAATCCATTTTCATTTTCACTACAGGAAAACTACTTAGGCATATAGTATCATATTCTGGAATCAAAATTGATCCAGAAAGAGTTATTTCTATTTAGGATCTCCTAGTTCCAAATTCAAATAATGAAATTCAATCATCCATGGCTAAGGTTAATTTTGTAAGGATATTCATTATTGATTTTGCTGGAATAGTTAAACCCACTCATAATTTGTTAAAACAAGACCTAGTATTTTCCTGGAATAATACCATTGAAAAGGATTTTGTATATATTAAATATCCAATTAGTTCTGCAACTGTTATGGAGAAGATTGATTTTTCTAAATATTTTATCATCTATACCGATGCCACTGAAAAATCTATTTTTGCAATTCTTCTTTAGAAAAATAATCAAAACAATGAGTGTTATCACTGAAATTTCGTCCGCAAATGGTTAAAGGAATCCAGCATCTTCAAACAGCTATGAGTCCACCCATGGACCAAAATTACCAAAAATACATTTCCAAAAGGTCCAAAACTATACAACCAATTATAAAATCAAGATGCACTATGACTACACAGGGCGCGTGCGCACATGCGCCATCAAGAAACATAGAAAAAGTGCACATGTGCATGATGCATGATTGTGGACACTAAAAGCCACGCACACCTAAGAAAAGCGCATTTATGATGTTGGTCGGCCTCCCACCCACTTCTGGTTCATCTTCCAAGTCGATTTGACATCCAAATCTCGGCTGGATCCAACTGGGTGGCTGGTCAAAGACCTAAAGGTGCCCTAAACAGCCCCTTTTCACACTAAAAGCTAGTTGCACAATACCTCAAAGTGGTGCTATAAAACAAAGCCATGGGTGCACTACATTTTCAAGGAATTAATTTGCAAGGTTATGTTGTTGATATTCTCTTGGAGAAACCTCTTTTCTTATCAAGAGCATACTAGCACCATTCCATTTGGGCAATCCACATCACCTTTTGAGTGGGTTAGCTTGGGATTCTTTCACCATT
The DNA here is from genome assembly GCA_009831015.1 of Picea engelmannii. Lineage (NCBI taxonomy): Eukaryota > Viridiplantae > Streptophyta > Pinopsida > Pinales > Pinaceae > Picea > Picea engelmannii. The sequence goes on from ML779725.1 coordinate 325,806, forward strand.
TCTTTCAAGTTTCCAAGTTGTAAGAAGAGCTCAATCTTGGGGGTCCA
>ML779725.1:331464-390077 GCA_009831015.1 Picea engelmannii
CATATTGTGTCATGCCTTTTGGCCTAAAAAATGTTGGCGCAACTTTCCAATGGGCTATGACATACATTTTCCATGATCTGGCTCATATCATCCTCACATACTTGGACGACCTCACAGCTCAATCCAAAAAACGCACTCAACATCTTGATGATTTATGGATCATCTTCCAAAGGTGTCGTCAATACAACATCCACTTGAACCCCCTCAAGTGTGTGTTCTTCGTCATTGTCAGGCACCTCCTCGGGTTCATCGTTTCCCAAAGAGGTATTACCGTGGATCCCCTCAAAGTCTAGGCCATCACAGAAATTCCACCCCCTCGGAATTTATGCCAACTCTAGAGCCTACAAGGAAAAGATAACTTTTTACGGTGATTTGTCCCAGACTATGCCACTTGAGCACACGGTTTCCTTTGCTTACTATGCCATGACATCCCATTCCAGTGGGATGAACATGCCCAAAATGATTTCGACGATCTTTAAATGGCACTCTCCAATGCCCCTTTAATTAGTTCACCTGACTATAATCGTGACTATATCCTCTACATATCATCCTCAGTCGTCTCAGTAACAGGAGTTCTCATTCAAATAGGAGATGATGATCGTGAGGATGTCATTTACTACATTAGTAAAAACCTCTTAGGTCCACTCTTGAAATAATGAAGAGAAACTAGCCCTTGCAGTCTTCCTCGCAGTCCAGAAACTGCGCCATTACATTTTTCTTCACACAACCAAAGTCATAGCAGATTCCAACCCCATGAAATACTTGCTCAGTCATCGACAAGTTAATGGTAAATTTTCCCAATGGATCGTTATCCTTCAGGAGTACGATCTTGAATTTTCAACACCCAAGAGAAAGAAATCTCTCGTCCTCGCCGAACTCATCACAGCCTTCCCCTCCGATACTACCAGTTCCCCCTTCAATACTGACTTCCCCGATGAACAACTCTTTTACATCACTTCGGATGATCCTTGGTACGGTGACCTCCTTGTCTACCTCCGAACCCAAAAGTTCGATAACCACCTCTCACGAGATGATCGTTGACGTATTTTCCATCAGGCCCCCCGCTATCTCCTCATCAGATATATCTTATATCGGTGAGGGTTCGACACCATACTCCATCGATGCTTGACTATTGACGAGGCGATAGAGTCTTGAACGACTACCACAGTGGCGCTTGCGGGGGCCACCTCTCGGGGATGTCCATCGCTCATAAAATCATCCACGCAAGTTACTTTTGGCCTACATTATTTCACGATTTCATTTATGTCGTGAAGCGATGTGATAAATGCCAGCTTTATGCCAACAAAGCATGAGCACCACCTTCTCTTCTACACCCAGTCATTACTGTAGGCCCCTTTTTTAAATGGGGCATCGACTTCATGACTTGCAACCCTCCATCTATCAATGGACACAAATACATCGTCGTCACAGTCGATTACTTCACAAAGTGGGCTGAAGCCATGCCTACCTTCAAAAACATTGCTGACACCGCAGTGCATTTTTTCTTTAAGCACGTCATATCCCGCTTTGGAGTACCACTCCAACTAGTCTATGATCACGGGAAACATTTCAAGAATGAGATTTTCGTCAAACTCTCATCTAGGTTAGGATTCTCCCATGAGTTCACCTCACCATACTACCCTCGGTCCAATGGACAGGTCAAAGTAGTTAACAAGGTCCTCAAGACCATGTTGCAGTGCATGGTTAACAAACATAAGACCAATTGGCATCATATGTTATTTTCCGTGTTATGGGCTTACCGTACGACTGTGAAAACTGCCACTGGTTTCACACCATTTCATCTAGTCCACGGGGTCGAGGCCACTCTTCCTATCGAGTGTGAAATTCCCACCTTACGCACCGCGATTGAGCTATTACCCGACACTGCTCCAATGGAGTAGCATTTGTTGAACTTAGAGTCCCTGGATGAAGATCATTGATCTTCATTACAGAACAATGAGCCAGCCAAAAAATGGTCAAAATCCACCTTTGATCGTCATGTCAACCTTCGCTCATTTCATGAAGGCAACCTCTTCCTTTCTTACGATATCGCTTGCAATACCCTCGGCCATGGAAAATTTGAGTCACTATGGCATGGCCCTTACATTATCCAACATTTCCTCACTAAAGGTGCATACATCCTAGCTTCCCCCGAGGGCCTCTCTCTCAAAGAACCCGTCAACGGGTTGTACTTAAAGAAATTTTATGCCTGACTCCTGAGCATAGCCATTCTACACTAGGTTATTTATTTTGTAGTGTTTTTAATCTTTTTTCCATACCTCACGTCTAAACTATCATTTTTGTTATTGACAGATGCCTCCTCCATCGGCCTACCACATCGGTTACACCAACGGTGGAAGTCGTTGGACACAGAATCTCGCTTTGGTTGCTTGGGCCCTCTATTCCCCCTCACATGAACTGCTCCACTCCAGTGGCATATGTTTGGGCTCAGAAACCAACAACCAAGCCGATTACATTTTCTTCACTGGTCTCCTCACCGATGCCAGCCATCATCGTATTCGTCACCTTAGAGTCTTACTAGACTCCCAACTGGTCATCCTCCATCTCAACAATGTGTACTATGTCCACGATCCTTGCCTCTTTCTCAAATACCTGCAAGTTATACTTTTATATCGACATTTTGATTTCATTACATTTACACATATTCCAAGACAATTTAATCAAATCATAGATAACATGGCTAACATTGTACTAGATTGGCATATATCACATCAAGACAACTTTACACACACATAAACCATCAGAAGTTTGTTAAAGCATATAGATTAGACATCATAAACAACATTAAAAAAAATCCTCACACATGTGAACATCACAAAGATCCAAAAATGTATATCCATATATATATATATATATCGGTCAAATGTGTCATCAAAATGTTTACAAAAAATAGAATACATCCTGTACAAAATTCGTAGGCCGGTGAACCACCTCGGTACAAAACCAGTGTCACCACACCAGATGGGCTCACCATCCTATATAACATACAAAAATACATACAAAGACACTCATGGTGCCTCTAGAGCACCACCACCTGGCCCTCCCTCAAGAGGTGGTGTCTCACCCGCTATTGGTCCCTCCAGACCTTGAGGTAGCTGCCCTATCATCGCAGCACCTGCTATTACTGCTCTCCGAACCATGGTCCACCGCATCAATGGAACCCCCACACACTGCTCTAGGATTCCCTCATCCTGGATACGCGACCACATGCCCTCATGCACTCCCTATAGCACCGCCTCCAAGCGGCGACAAATATCCTCAAACTCTCCCCCGGCCTCGGCCGAAGGATCATGTGATGGCCCTGCACCAGGGTCATCAAAACGGCATCTCCTAGATGCTCTCTCATCACCAACAAGTCTTGCCTCAGCATCCTCCCGTCGTCATCTCTCTCCTACCCGTAGCTCTCCCCGTGGAGGTCTCACCGGCCCCAGACGAGTCGGTGCCCTAACCAACTCAACCTCACACCCGCAAGGTCCCACATTTACACATACAAACAAACCAAGGATAACATCAGCATCCATCTATACATAATACACATGCTATAGTATCTAAAATATCAAAACATCAAAAAATCACATCATACCTTGGTGGTCGAACACCTCTCTTGGAGGTAACACCATCTCCAGATCATCCCGGAATTCCACCCCATAGTACGGATACTACAGTATGATCTGCGGCATTTTCCGCCACACCCGTGAAGCCTTGGCTGTGAAAAAATGGACACCCTCCCCACCACCTTGATGAATCAAGATCCTAGACCACCGCTTCAGTCATGGTTCTCATGCACCAGGTGTGCCCAATAACACTCTAGGGCGCAACATCGACACCCTCTCCAAAAACCATGCAACTAGTATGGACCCAAAAGAGAACTCCCCTGAGTCTACAGCATGACACTTGTCTAGCTGCCCTACCATCTTGGCATGCAGCATCACGCCCCAAGAAAAATGCTCTCCTACTAGAACCCTCCCCATAATCCTCAACTGACCACCATTGATCCGCTAAGTCGCAAGGGACCCATATACCCTCAAAACCATCGCTGCCACACAGTGATGAACCAGGGCATCCATAGCCTCGATACTCATGTTATAACCCTAAATTGCACCGCACATGCTTACCTGGCATCAGGCCAACTCATATCCCTTCATTGCCAAAACATCTGCTGAACAAACTCCTTGGAAATCCTCTTGTATCAAGGCCCACGCGCCCTAACCCAGTACTGCAAGCATGTACACGCTGGCTGGCTCACTATAGCCCACGTGTACCTAACAAAGCACGAAAAGAGGAAAGTTGTCGACGGAACAAAAAGCTATGGGTCAGTTAACTGAAACTCCTGGCCATGCATGGTCGAGAGTTCGTCCAAAACCCTAGCTCCTTCTAGCCTATAAAAGAAGGGGTAGGGGTACTATTTGGAGGAGGAAGAATATAGCAAAGAAACTCTGCCCATTTTCCGAATCCATTGTCCCAACCCTTTAGCCTTTCCTCAAGCCAAGGGAGAATTAACGCAAAGCAGTTGGAGGACAGAAGAGGAGGAGCCCAGGATCAGGATCAAGGAGTGGTGGTCGGTCTCGACTTTGATTGTAAGTTGATTCATTTTTCAAATAATAAAAGAATACTTTTCCCATCCCAATGCATGAGTTATCTATGGTTTGTTTAATTTATGCTTAATTTATAACCCTCAAGTAGAAAAGTAGCATGCATGCATAGTTGTTTGTCTTGATCGCAGGTTATCTTTGGAAGGAGCAGCGCAAGCAAGTGGTCAAAGCGCAACGGAGGATCTACACCAAACATCAGTAACAAGGTTAGTAGTTCCTTTCCATGCATGTATCGTGAAAGAGGGTTTTAAGTTTTGGGTGGTAGGTTAAAAAGTAATTTCTTTATGGTCAAAATCTGCATGCAAGTCTGACCCTAGTTTGCTAGTCCGTAAGGTATTTTTCCCAACAACAACTCACCATGGAGCCTGACATAAAGTCCTCCCTAGTACAGTACCTCCAGCCTAAGGTAGCCAACTGCCCATCCCCAGGTAATACGGGCTCCGCTGGTAAAGGCGTTCCCCAAAAAGGAAGCCCAGTCAGAAAATATACATCCTCCACCGCAGTGAAGGCCAGCTGCTCACGCTGCACCATAAAACAATGCAGATCCAGACTCCACATCCGAATCAAGAACTATAGGAGGTACTCCTAGCCCCGTACCAAGGGGCACTCAAAGGACTTCAGTAGCCCACAAGCTGCCAAAGTATCATGAACCGTCGGCTCCTCATTGGTCACAGCCTCCCTGAGCTGTGACCAATCTCTCTCTCTCCAGTGAACCAACATCGTCAAAATGATCACATGCAACCACATAATCCAGTTCTCGATCATCCATCTCAAAAATAAACACATTAACATCTCCAAAAAAGATAAGTTTTTCACCCATCAACTTTGCCTCCAAAGCGTGGTTTTTTAACCCCACAGGCGCGCACACATGCACGCCTATTCATCCCACAGGCATGCACACATGGGCGCCTGTTGGCCATACAGAGGTGCCTTCATGCGACCCTGTCACATATACATGTGCGCATGTTCACTACACAGTTGCGCAAGCATGCGCAGTTGTTTAGATTACAAGCGTGCATACCATGCGTGCCTGTTTCCCCCATTAAGGCACCCCCACTCGCGGATATCCGCATTACATGCGCGTATATTTCTTGATTTCCCGCACACTGGGGGGGGCACACCAATAAAACCCCCTGTACGGCCCTCCGTACAGGCCCTGCCCAAAAATAGAAACCCTAATTTTATGTAGGACGATAAGACAACTAACCTGAAGCTCGTTGGTCCTGAATCGGCTGCCTCGTTCTCTCGGAATCTCCAAATCTCCTCTGAATATCTCTTGTCCAATCACTCTGACAGCAGGTACAAATGAGGTGGTAGTGTGGGATCTATAGCTATATATAGTCCTTTTTTCCAAACTTCTAGACTCTATTCCGGGAGCTCCAAACATCCGTTTTTCGATCCATCTTCAGCCACGGGATCAGCATCTTGTCCACTACACCATTCCATTCCCCAAGCCACTTTCCATCCTTAGCCCCCGGGAGACATTTTTTCTCATATTACGCTCAAGTACACATGATTAAATTATTGAATAACTACTCTATGATCTTTCTCTTCAGATATCATTCACATTGGGTATTCATTTTTCATGTGTGCAGGTACTTATTCATCATATCTCAGTAGTCTCCCTTTAGGTATATTATCGACACTGGTATGTATTCTTTCCCTTTGAATATCACAATGCATTTTCCAGTTACACCCTCCGATATTTTCCTTTAGGAACCCTACGTTTGGCTCTACAATACTAGTACCCCCATTGCATTTCGGTACTGTCACCCGGTAGCACTCTCACCCACATGATTTGTCTCATTCATAGTCCCCCTTGGAACTTTGACACTCATGTCATTTTCACCCTTTAGGGATGGGAGTCCCGATAGTCTTACATCATGTCACGAATTAGCCACATACTCCTTCTCCTCATTTTTCTAGCCTACCCAACGGACTCCCAAGGAACTTCCTCATGGTTTTATTTTGACTGCACTCCCGCAGCACCATTTACCATCCATTTCATCCACCGCTGGTTTGCCCATCTTCAGATTGCCCTCCATACATTTCCCTACTATAGAAACCCGCCTATGGGGCCCCAACCCTCGACTTGTTTTTTAACCAACTTGCGCCATCCTCGGGCCAAGCCATATTACACTAGGGCACCTGTTTCTGTATCCGCATTATTATCCCCACTGATTTTTTAATTCTTTTTGTAATTAAGTCGTTGTTTCTAGCATTTTACATAGCTTTTTGTCGTCACCTTTGGCAACCTTCTTGGCAAACACAACCCATGTCACCCTTGGCTGGGGCATTCCTTATCACCTACTCCCATTGACATCATCCATAAACTCCACGTATCCCATAGGCCACCTACCTTTTCTCTCTAAGTTTGTTCACTTTGTCCTGCCTCTTGCACAACTTATCCCACATCTCATTGTCCCCCTGACACTTGACCTAGTTGAACGGTTGCAGCCACTTATACTTCGCATATATCCCCAACCAAGGGCAGTCTAGAGTCTCCACGCATCTTGACTTCATCCATGTACCTCCTCAGTTCTTGACCTTACGTAGTGGATTTCACAAAGCCCTTTGCTTCTTAGAGTCACGTCTCCCTTTTTGTTGACATCAGCACAGTTTCCAGAAGGGTGACAGTATCTTGACTCTCATTACCTTTACAATGAGGAGTCTTGGATAGCACAGGGAGAACCATCATTTCTCTCTCATTTCATTGACCCCCATAACATTCGACTTGAACACTTTCTCATGTTACAGTGGGTCTTACTTTACGACTATTGCAATTGTTTTTTATATTTTCCGAAGACCTATGAACTTTGTTGGGCTGTCAATGCCCACAAAATCCATGATACTTCTTACAAGTGTCACTGCCTACTGTTCAGAGTATGTTCCTCATCAGAATTGTCCTCTGCCTTTATCAAAATTGCCCCCGAGGACGTTGTAGTTGTCTACATCAACACACAGTTTCAGTTACTGTACAACACCCTTTTTTTGAGTTACATGACACGAGCATGGGGCATGCCCACCTCATTTGTACACAATTTATTTTCCACACCTTGCGAAAGGTTGGGTTCTACAGGTTCCCTTCTCCCTCCAACAGGTCACTCGTGATACTCTCACTATCACTCTTTCTTACAACGGTACTCTCAGTAGAAGAAACATTGATGAATTTTGGCTATCCGTATGCTCCTAACCTCATCCATCAGGGGGCATCTGTTATCACTGAAATTTCGTCCACAAATGGTTACAGGAATCCAGCATCTTCAAACAACTATGAGTCCACCCATGGACCAAAATTACCAAAAAATCATTTCCAAAAGGTCCAAAAATATACAACCAGTTATAAAATCAAGATGCGCTATGACTACACAGGGCGCACGCACACATGCGCCATCAAGAAACGCAGAAAAAGAACACGATGCATGACTGTGGACGTTAAAAGACGCACACACCTGAGAACAGTGGATTTGTGATGTTGTTCGGCCTCCCACCCACTTATGGTTCAGCTTCCAAGTCGATTTGACATCCAAATATCGGCTGGATCTAGCTGGGTGGCTAGTCAAAGACCTAAAGGTGCCCTAAACAGCCCCTTTTCACACTAAAATTTGGTTGCACAATACCTCAAAGTGGTGCTATAAAACAAAGCCATGGGTGCACTACATTTTCAAGGAATTCATTTGCAAGGTTATGTTGTTGCTATTCTCTTGGGGAAACCTCTTTTCTTATCAAGAGCATACTAGCACCATTCCATTTGGGCAATCCACATCACCTTTTGAGTGGGTTAGCTTGGGATTCTTTCACCATTTCTTTCAAGTTTCCAAGTTGTAAGAAGAGCTCAATCTTGGGGGTCCAAGAGCCCTCCCTTGGAGGAAGAAGGGACCCAAAGTTTCCTTTCTCTTTGGTGTTTTCTTTTCACTAATACAATCCTTTCCATTGGTGACATGAGTCTTGTTTGTTTCTTGTTCTTATGTCCTTATGCACAATAGTTTAATTGTTTTCCCTTTCCTAGTTTAATTCTTAGCTTAATCTTTTATGTTTATTCTTCTAACCCTTTCCTTTATTGCTATCTTGCTTAGCTAACCCAACTAAGCTTGTAAGCACCTCTATTTTTCTCATTTAGGTGACAAAAGAGGTGCAATAATGAGCATCCTATAGCCAAAGTTTATCTAATGATGAATTGAAATATTCTTTAAATGAAAAACATACATTTTCTCTTCTTAAGGGTATTGAAAAAAATTGTCTTTTGATTCTTGGTAAGCATAAAGAGTTAAAACTCCATTTTCTTGCAGTCAAGTTTATGTTATCACAAACACACTTATCAAGAAAAATCACACATTGGCTTGCCAAACTACAAGAATATAATTTCACAATTTCAACTTCTAATACAATAAAGGAATGTGAATTGGATTTAAACTTGGCTCGGCACCCTAAACTAGAGTGTTTTACTGAAAACATTGATGTTACTTTATCTACTTTATTCTTAACTAAATACAAAAATGTTGACCTAGCAAGACATCCCTGGTATCAAAACATCATTTATTATTTACAACATGGATGATGTCCTGATAATATTGAACATCATGAGAAAAAGAGGCTTCATCTTGAAGCATCTAAATATTTGATCTTAAATACTTCACTTTTTTGTAGATCTGCTAATGAAATATTATCACGACCCATTGATAATATAGCAGCATAGAAGATATTGAGAAAGCTTCATGGATCAAGGGATTCTGATATTCACATTGGTGGATATTTCGCAACAAAATACATTGCTCATAAGATTTTAAGTATTGGTTATTACTGGCCTTATATTTTCAAAGACTCATACAAATACGTATAAGCGTGTGATGAGTGTCAAAAGGCAACAGGTAAGGAAAATTTTTTGCAATGCCTTTACAAACAGTAATACTAGATTTTCCTTTTACTAAGTAGGGATTAGATTTCATTAGATCTATTAATCCACCTTCATCCATAGGTCATGTGTCCATTTTAACTGCAAATGACTATTATACTAACTGGGTAGAAGTAGTTCTCCTTAAATATGCTAAGGATGAGCAGGTAATTGCTTTATTGGAATCTAATATTATTTTTAGATTTGGCTTACCCATCGAGATATTATCTGATAAGAGACCAGCCTTCATATCTGGTAAGTTGACTCAATTTTACAATAAATATGGAGTGAAACATATCACTTCATCAAATTATTACCTGTGAGGGAATGGACAGGTAGATTCTACTAATAAAAATATACTTAAAATTTTAAACAAAATCATCAATGATAAGCCTCGGCAGTGGCACACTTTATTAAAAATTTCCTTATGGGAAAATTGTACCACCACTAAGCCTAGCACAGGTCTCACTCCTTTTCAATTAGTTTATGGACAAGAGGTCATTATGCTAGTTGAACTTGATCTCAATTCTTTGGGTTTGGTGTTATAATAAGAAGAATTGAATTCAACTAGAATCCCTCAAAGAATTCATGCCCTCTTAGCCTTGGAGGAACAACAACAAATTTTTGAAAAATCTAAAGCATAGACAAAAGACTATCAAAAATTACTTTGATAAAAGGGAAAAGACAATCACCTTTGAAGTTGGTCAAAAATTCTATTGTGGGGTGTTTCTCATGTACATAAAAGTAAGCATACTATAATGTCGCATCTATCGTCGGAAATAATTCATATCTTCTTAAGGAGAAGATGACAGATTATTTTATTATATCACCAATGATTCGCATCTGAAACATTATGTTGAACCAAAAAAAAATTGAAAAAAAAAATTATGTATATATTTAGTTTTGAAAATTATGTATATATTTAGTTTTTATTTTCTTCTTTTTCTTTATTTGTTTCATTTTACTTTGTTTTTTTTTTAATTTTGATTGCTTTTGAAGAATATTTTAGTATCTAGATCAATCAAGTTTTGTGATTTTACATCTATTCTACAAAGTTATTACTAATTTAATCTAATGTAGATAAATGTAAACAGTAAAGTTAAATAAATATACCTATTGTGTTTGTAGTGTTATTTTGTCAAGTAGTTGTTAACTTGTTCAAGTAATACCTTGTCGAAACTTGATTGTATAAAGTTCTCCCAATATTCTTCTTTCCCTTGCTTCATTTCCATGACTGTTATTTTTGCATAAATCGAAGTTATGATTTGAAAATTTTCACTTCTGAACATCTTGTTTGAAAGAAATGTATAATCCAAAAAATTTGGATACCAATCATGCATAATTCTTGAGACTAGGAAGTATACTACCCTATGGAGTCATTGTGTGTTGCCCTATATATAGCTCACCTATATAAAAAGATTGCAAAGCTCTATGTCCATCTGTTATGCTCAAAATAAAGTAGGTGGGGTCCCATACTAAAAGTATGGCAAATGATTGGTGGCTCATAATTTTGTTGATCACATGAATTACATTAGAAATTTTTCAACTTTGTCTACGCATATTGTTGTAATATTGAAAAGTCCTTATTTAATTTTAGAGATTGATGGCTCATACTACAAAATAGGTCTACAGATACGCCATTATTTTGTCACACAACAAGGCCAGTGATCGTCCTTATTTTATTTTTTTTGTTAATTTGTACGTGACTTGTGGGACTAACATGTGGCTAAGAAATTGCGACTCAGGGGCATCTAAGCCGTCAAAATCACCCGAGGATTGCACCCAGCCTGAGACACACCAACCCTTAACATGGTTGGATTTTGTATCCCCGCAGGTTTCGAACCGGTGACTTTAACATCACGGAGTGCCTTAAAAACACACTCCGTCACCGACTCTCCTACACCTCGGGGACTGATATTAATGCATGTTTTTGTGAAAGGGGTATTATAATAATTTGGTTGCTTTGGTTTTTGTCCCTCATATGTATCATTTTTCATTTCCCTAAGAAGTATTCCCCTATCCTATATTTGTTGAATATTCTTATAGAGATAATGTATATAGATTAAATATGATATATAGAATTTTGAAAGTAAATATAAGAAGGTTGATATAAATTTTGATTCTATGGATTAGTTACTTTATAAGAGGAGGTTAGAGAATGTATGATTTTTCCTATGTCATTGATTTTTCCTTTCCATTTCCTTCATGCAATCTCAATCTCTTCAATGTTGTAATATGTGTTGCAAAATAAAGTTATGATGGTTCATCACACTTCTCCTAGAATCAATTGATAGAGAGGTCTACCGACATATGGAAATAGTTGTTCAGACGATCGACCAGATCTCTACATCAGTTAGCCACGTAGTTGATAAGTCTGTCAGTCGAACAGTCAAAGATAATTGGTAGGTGGATCAGCCAGTCAATAAATCAACTACGATTTGGATGTATGGATGGTTGGGTTGAGAATTCTTGTCGATTTGAATTGAAAACATCAGATTTGATGGAGTCAAATCTAACAATCGATGGTTATATGTGGACAAGATCCTCCTTATTTCAAGGAAGTTGGTTATATATTGAAGTTATAAATAGCAGTCCCTATGGGTCATTATCATCAAGTTTATCAAGTGGATCAAGTGATTCTTGTCTTTTGTGCAACATGTTCAATTTGCATTGTGATGTTTTGATCATAATGTGTTGTGCGTAAGTGTTGAAACGGTGTCTTTAGACACCACCTTTTGTCTTTGAAATTTTGTTTCCTCTTCGATTATCTACATTATTGTTTGTCTATTTCATAACAGGTTCCACCCAATCCCCAACATGGTGTCGGAGTCGATGATTTGAAACCTCTGATGTTATCTACAAACCTCGTTGATTCTGATCTGGTGTGTGATTAACTCTGGGTCAGTGGTTTGTCGATTGGAACTTGTTGAAACAAAATTGTTTTGTCTAGATATCGAAGATGGATTCAAAGATTAATCCTATAATTTTGAACAGATCAAATTATGCATTATGGGAACCAGACATGGAAACCCTACTAAAGAGTAAAGGACTATGGAAGTATACGAATATTGTGGTTCCAGATCCTACAGACGATTAGGAAAAGTTCATTGTTGATGGAAAGAAGGATGAGGTTGTGGGGGTCATCACAACCTATGTCTCATAGAATATATTTTTTTACATCAGTGGAATCGACTGCCCCTCATCAAGTCTAGAAGAAGTTGAAGTAATTTCTCGACAAAGTCGATGAAAACCACATCATGCAGTTGGAGAAAGAGTTGATCTCTCTTGATCCTCATGCTTTTGATAGAATAGAGTACTATTTGGTGTGTGTAAAGGAACTCTAGTTGAAATTGGGCGAATGTGGAAATCATTATCAAAATAAATACAAAAAACCCATCGAGTTGGTCCTGATCAATTTAAGAACACCATTTGATGTGCTCATTTAGAATTTCCACACCAACTAGCAGGCACACAAGGAAGATGGTAAGGACTACACCTTTGAATATTTTTGTGGTATGTTGATCATAGATCAGTACATACTACTTGAAGAAGTCAAGATTGGTTGTAAACACCAAGCCCACTTTCTTAAGGGAAAGGGAAATTTGAATCACAGGGAAAGAGGATGGTTTGATACCCCTACACAAAGACTTGTATGCCTCAATCATAAATCTAAAGGGGAAACAAATGCACCTCATCAAAGTCGAAATAAAAAGACATGTCAGTACTGTGGAAATATTGGACATGTGGAGAAGGTCTGCTACAAAAAGAGAAATGATTTAGAGGAGATGGTTAAACACCTTGAAGGAGACGTGTTTGTTGTTCACTGACCCATTGATAATTTCACCTTCCAATTCAGAACTTCTCAAGACTTGTTGTCTCATTCTATGCAGAACAAATGGGTAGTCAACTTTGGGTGCAGTCATGATATGGCTAAGGATGCCTCCTTGCTCACATCCTTGAATGAAGCCAGGAAGAGGAATTTTTATGTTGTTGATAATTTTTCGCTTGATATTGTTGGTCAGGGTGATGTTACATGTCGACATGGGAGAACTGTTGATGTCTATTATGTGCCAATCCTTAGTGAAATATATATATATATATATATATATTTCTCAATTAATACAAACAGGTAAGATTGTGTATTTTTGGCTAGATCGATTCTTTGTTTGAGATTTGAATAAAGCTTATTCGATTTTCGTTAGAGGGTTTCTCAACCCGAAGGATATTCTATATAGGTTTTGAGACATGACTCGACCAGACACGAAACCAACTACTCTTGTTTCTCACACTAATGAGTGAAGTCAAAATTGGTATGAACAACTCAAACACCTGAATTTTCGAATTCTACAATTGACGGAAACTCATAACATGGTTTCTAGTCTACCTAAAGTGTTTCACCTTGAAGGAGTATTTAAAGGCTATGTGCTTGGAAAGCATCATCAGGCACCTTTTGACTCTGGAAAATTGTGGTGAGCACATGATGTTTTGTAGCTAGTTCATAGTGATGTTTGTTGCATCAATCTACCTTCCCTGCCAAGTGCAAGGTATATTTTAACTTTCATTGGGTTATTTTCTGAACAATAATAATATTGACTTTGAAAAGTTCAAAGAACTTATATATTTTGTTTAAAATCAGTGTGGTCGACCCATCAAGTGCCTGAGATTAAAAAAAAAAAAAATGGTGGTGAGTATGTAAATCGACCTTTTGAAGAATACTTGGTTCGATCTGGTATTGACTAGCAATGGTCACTTCTTCACACACCTTATTAGAATGGCGTCATAGAATGCAAGAATTGGACATTAGTCGAAATGGCTAGATGTCTTTTGTAGGCCAAAGATCTGCCTCCTCACTTCTGATCTGAAGCAATATACTATATATTGGGAAAATTATATACTCAATTGCATCTCGACTTGAGTTTTTCCTTTGGTGACTTCAGTCGAATGATGGTTTGGAAAGAAGCCTTATGTCAGACACCTTTGTGTGTTTGGATGTGTTTCATGGGCTCGTATTGCTAATGATTGTAGAAAAAAATTGTATGAAAAGAGTCATGTTTGCATCATGATGGGATACTCTGAAGAGTCTAAGGACTATCGATAGTTTGATCATGTCAAATGGAAAATCATTATCAAACAAAATGTATGGTTTGATGAGAACTCTTTTTGCATCAAGTTATTGAATTCCTCCTCTAGATTGTTACATGATGCTACATTTGATGTTTTTTCCGACTCTGGTTCTCCTATTCCATTTTCAGTCCTTCGAATAAACAGTTGAACTATGTTCATGTTTTGACTAGACTATCATTCTTTGAGTCGATTAATCTATCAATATTTGTTTTGACTAGTCTACCATATTCGTCGACTGAAATTGTTTTGACTTCTAATTGATATTTTGTTGTGAACAATAGTTCAGATGTTTCTTGTCTACCTAGATGGGATTCCAAGACAATTGAATCTATTGGAATGATGCCAGTGATATTTCCTCTGCATGAAAAACTCGAAGTCAAAATAAATATGTCAGTGTTGCATTGGTGACTCGTGTACTTGAAACTTGTAATCTTATTTCCTACTCAGATTCTCAAGGATGACTTAAATGGGAACAAGATATGTAGATATAAATTGATTCTTTGTCGAAGAATCACACTTGGTAATTAGTTCCCCGACCATAAGGAAATAATGTTGTGAAGTGTCGATGGGTCTATAGGACCAAATTTACCTCTGAAGGTATTGTTGAGAAACATAAATCTCACTTGGTTGCGAAGGGATTTTCTCAACAAGAAGGTATCGACTACATTGATACATTTTCTCCCCGGTTGCAAAGATGAACTTTGTTCGATTGATTCTTTCCCTTGTTGCTCATTTTGGATGGAAAATCCATTAGATTGACGTGAAGAGTTCATTTCTTCATGGAGACCGATCTAAAGAAATATTTATGGAATAGCCTCCTAGTTTTCAAACGTTGTGAATCTGATCATAGCTTGTATGTACTCCATACGAATGGAGACACTTTGATTTTTTTTGTGTATGTTGATGACCTTTTCATTACTGGAAATAACATTCATCTCATTCTTAGATTGAAGAAACAACTTGTTGACTCCTTTGACATGACAGATCTTGGTGCTCTACATTAGTTTTTGGTTCTTCAAGTATTACCACTGTGTGATGCTTTTTGATTTCTCAATCTAAATATGTAATGGATATTTTGACATGTTTTAAGATGGCCAATTGTAATCCCTATGCTACTATTTTTCAATATGGATTCAATCTCACCAAAACTTTTCAAACTCCCAAAGTCGATGTTACACATTATCGACAATTGGTTGTAGTATTATTTATCTTACTCATAGTAGACATTATATTTCATTTATTGTTAATGTGGTTTCTCTTTTTATGTAGGAACCCAAAGAAATCCACTGGAAAGCATTCAAATGGATTTTTTTTTATCTCAAGGGTACTGCTCATTTTGGCATCAAGTATTCTCGAAGTTCAAATTATATGGTTGGCTTCACCAACTCCGATTGGTTGGCAATAGTGATGATCGGAAGTCCACTTCTGGATATGTGTTGTGCCTCAGCACTTGACTGTTGGTGTGGTCGTGCAAGAAACAAAAAGTAGTCTCCTTATTGACTACAAAAGAAAATTTCCATGGCATCATTCATGCAAGTATAGAGGCAATCTAGATCCACCAACTTCTGGGTGAACTTGGATTTCATGTTAAGACCTCAACTACAATCTACTGTGATAATCAGAGTGTCATTCAAGTTGCAGAAAACCATGTTTCCCATAGTAAGATGAATCATGTTGAGATCTATGTTCACTATTTGAGATAATTGGTCCATGAGAACGTTGTCTCTCTTGAATATTTCACAAAAAATGATCAAGTTGTTGATATCTTCACTAAACATGTTGATTTTTCTAGCATCGGATAGGTACTTATGCACAGGTCTAAGTGTCTATATGCGTGGAAGTCATCCAAATCCTTCTATATTGGTAATTTACTTTAATTAAAAGAATTATTAAAGTAAATTTATTTTATTAATTAGTTGATTTGTATTTAATTAAATGCTAAAGTTATTAGCATTATTGAATTAAATATTATCCATTGATCTCAAGTGAGATGAGATGTGATGTCAACAGTCAATCACTTTGCAGATTAGGGTTAGGTCATAGCTAAAGATTATAAAATCAAGGCTAGGGTAAAGAAGGAAGGTTGATTGAATTGACACAGAGAGCAGAGAAGGAATTTTTCTCAAGGAGATATTAGATAGGTGGAGAAGAAATTCCATCTAGAGATCAAGTCAGGGAGAAGAGAGAATAGAGGCGGTCACAAGTGGGTTTCAGTAGATTGAAATCGTAGCAGTAAGGTCACGCCGTACATAGTTTTTCCTACAGTCTTTGTGCACATGTACATGGGTTTCAGTGGAGACAGTCATGTATATGTAGGTTTTCTTAAGGAAAGGCATGTACATCTCAAGAAATGTGAAATTTTAGGATCGTACAACAGACTAAGAGTTGTTAAGGTTTTCAAGTGTTGTCTAAATTTTTTTGTATTTATTTGTTGGCCATTTTCCCAGTAAGGGATCCCTTATAATATTTGAAGTTATTTTAATAATAATATTAGTTTATGGGCATAATATATTTGTGTATTGTGTTTTAGATTTTGGTTTCTAGTATTGCTTCAACTATATTTATTTGACTTGATTATTCCAACAAGTGTTTTTTGTTTTGTGAGCTGTTAATTTGCTTTATATCAAGGAAATCACTAGATAACAAAGTACCTAGGTTTCAAAGTAAGGAAAATCAACATGATATCAGATCCAATGCTCTAAGATAAATTCAAATCTCATATCCATAGAAGTTGATATCAAATCTATCAGATCTGCAAGGAGATCTTAGAAGATTGATAACCAGCAATCAGAAATCAAGGATTGGATTTCAGGTAAACAATATTACTTAAGAAGAACTAGGGTTTGTATTCATATGTGGGTTTTCTTGAGAAAATTGACATACATACGCGGGTTTCAGTGGTGACAGGTATGTACAGGATTGTATAGATCAATACAAGGGTAATTTCTGCAGCAAGTTATTTCCAGGGTAGGTTATCAGGTCTAGGGGATGGAATCAGTAAGTCTGAGAGTGGAATATAAATTAGATGGAGCATACAAATTCCTATCTTGGAAAGAAAGAGTTACTTTATCGTTGAAGGAATATGACCTTTGGGGGTTAGTGGACAAATTAGTTGTTCCACCAACACATCCACAAGATTTGGAAGTTCACCAGAAGAAGGAGATTAAAGTTGAGCAGGTAATATTGGATTCAGTGAAGGATTATCTAATTCCTCACTTCTAGGAGAAGAAGACGGCCTGCGAGATGTTTGATTCCCTAAGAGGATTATTCCAAAGTACTAACATGAATAGGAAGAAGGTATTAAGAAATAAACTCATATATCTGAAGATGTCTAGATATGATAATGTTACCAGCTACTTCATGAGGATCACTCAGGTAGGTGATCATATTGGAGCTATAGGGGAGAAATTGGATTATGTAGAGCTCCTTAATGTGGAATTGAATGGTTTTCCCAGGGCTTGGGAGCCATTTGTCAAGGGAGTTTGTGCTCGGGAAAAACATCTAGATTGGTAAAGGCTTTGGGATGATTTCATCCAGGAAGAGACTCGAGAGGAGTCTAAAGGTATCAGGAAGGGAAGTAGTGATTATAAAATGTCTCTTGTCAGTAAGACAAGGAAGGGAAAAGGAAAGGGTTCCAACAAGAAGGGTAACAATGATGGAGGAACATCACAACTGGGAAAGAAGAAGGAATTCAGTAAAACAAAGTGCTTCTCATGGCATAGCAATGGAGATTATGCATCTCAGTGTTCAAATAAGAATAAGAGAAGAGGAAAGATTCAGATAGCAACATCGGCAGAGATGCAGGTAGATGAGTTTGTGGTGAATTTTGAGAAGGATTTCTCACCAGTTTCTTTCCTTTCTACTAGCACATCTACCAAGACTGCATGGTACTTGGACAGTGGTGCATCTATTCATATGACAAAACCATGGGAGATATTAAGCAATCTGACGGAGAGGGACTAAGGGGTTCATGTGGATATTGGTGATGATGCCAAGTATGTAGTGAAGGGAGAGGGAATAGTTTTGCTCCAACTTGAGTTAGGAGGTTCATTTGATTCCCACAATGTGATTTATGTACCAGTAATGAAGAATAAATTTATATCAGTATCATCAATGGAGGATAATGGTTTTTCCATTACTTTTCATAGAGGGAAAGTACTCATACATCCAGAGAAATCTATCTTGGATATAGCAGTGGACTTTGGGGTTAGAGACGACACTTTATATAGGTTGTAGGGAAAGCATGTTCAAGTTTTCATACATGATAGTGATAACCTATGTGAGTTGTGGAAGAGGAGGTTGGGACACCTGAACTATAGGGAATTATCAATTCTAAAGGAGATGGTTACATCTCTTCCATAGTTTAGTGTTGAGTAGTAGGGAGCGTGTAGAGGGTGTGCACTTGAAAAAAATGCCAAGGCTTCTTTTCCAAGTAACAAGATGTAACACACACGAACCCTAAGTACCCTTTTTAGGGATGGGGCATCAAAAATTTTATTTCCTTCTTCATATTGAATCCTCTTTTTGATGTCTCCATCCTCTTCTACTCAACCGTATCTTTCTAACGTCTACTACCAGGCTCGAATTTGAGCTCTAGATTTCAATTTATGGACTCTCGAAGCCCTTTGGGCACTATTAGTCAAGGGCCATGTGGCGCCCACGTGGGTCCATATCATCCCAAGTTTCCTGAAGTCCCAGAGATTCCATAGATTTCCTACATCCATGGTGTAATTCCATCCACCATCCAATCCAATGGTGGGACTTGATCCTTGTTTAAAACATAAGCTAAAGGGGAATTCGGCGTTCAGCGCTTTGGCACTAAATGCCCCTTTTTCCTGTGTACGTGCATATCCTCCAAAGTCCCAAAATCCTGAACTCCCAAAGGGGCCCAAAATATCACCACGTGGCTCCAGCCTTCGGTCCTTTCATCTTATCTATGACACTATACCCCAATCCTCTGGAGTTCTGAAGTCCCTGACTTCTGAAGGGTCCACCCTTGCACGTGTTGATGTATTAAATGCAGAGGCAAGGATGGGTGGGTTCTGAATACTCCACCTACCAATAGGCAAAGTGAATATGTGTCAGGGGGTGACATGTGGGAAGGTATATATGACACATGGACCCATCATTGGGTGACGTGTGTCATGTTCTAATGGCCTCATAGGTTCTACGAAAAGTATGAATCAGGGTGACATGTGGCACGTCAAACGTGGGTCCACGTCACCCTGGGTGACGTCAGTGTGCCACATCACTCCAAATTAATAGCCTTATAATGCCCTTAGATCTCACATTTGATATGTGTCCACGTAGATCCATTGATCTACGACCTCTGTTACTTGTAACTTCGGCATTTGAGGGATCCACCGTGTAACTTCCTCTTTATTCTTGAATTGCTCCTAGCAATACCTTTCCTTCTGAATATTGTCTTCCAAAGTATTTGGCTCATCAGACTCAATTTTTTCCCAGAAGGACTGAGGTAATCCACTAATAAATTGTTGCATATTTACTTTTCCATCCTTTATTTAGGGCACATACCTTATCAACTCAATAAATTTGTTGATCTATTCATCTATTGTGAGTTGTCCTAACTTGAGTTCATCAAAATCATTGGTCTTCGCATTAAATTACTTCTCTAAAAAATACTTCTTCTTGAGTTATTTCTCAAATTGTTTCCATGACAAGTCCTTCTCATGGATTCCTTTCACATTCCTAAGGTCCTCCCACCAAATGGAGGCCTTTCCATTCAGGTTGAAAATGGCTATTTGATCCTTTAAGTTATCAAAGTAGTCATGGACTTTGAAGTACTTCTTCAAGCCAAGAAGCCAAAAATTTTCTTCTTCTCCCTTATTAATTTCTCCATCGAAGGTGGGGGATTTGGATTTCTTGAACTCTTCAGGGTCATGGCTCTTGGAATGTTTCCTCTTCTTTCTTCTCCTCTGGGAATGTGAACTAGTTTTTCTACTAGAATATCCCTTGGAGTTGGCAGTTTCCTCACCAGAGGATTCTCCTGTTGAATGTCTCTTGGTTCCATGTTGGGACTTCTTTGAGGTGATTCTACTTGTGTGGCCACTTTCAGGACCATGCTTTCGTATCTCAGGTGGACTCTGAGTTTTCTTAGTATGATGTTTGTCCACATGACTGGTTGTTGGTCCATGTTGTAGTTTCCTTTGTATATATGATAATATTTGGAGTAGGACTATGTTAATTTCAGTTTGATTTTCCTGCTCTTTTATCATCATTTCATTGTCATCCTTACAACTCTGTAATTCTTCCATGAGTCTTCTTAAGGTTTCATCCAAATCTAGAGGGGTTTCCGCCACCCTCCTCTCATCAGATTCCTCTTCTTTATTGTGGGATCTTTCCCCCAATTCATGGTGTGTCAGCATCCCTTACGATGTAGTTTTCCTGATGTCCACTGACTGCTTGAGTGTTGATAAAACATTTTATGTTAGTTAATCATTTACTAGTTTATGAACAGCATTCAGTTCAGATTTTTCAAAACATATACAATAGCAGAAAGTTTCATTCCTCTCTTCAGTAGAGGATTAAATAAGCCTCTTAGGAATGGGGTAATATAGGGTGTTACCCTTAAAGGGTCACTAATAATATTTTTATGTGACTCGTTCATGAGCCCAAGCAAGCCAAGTGTTGTAACCTGGCTCTGATACCAATTTGTAACACACCCAACCCCTAAGTACCATTTTTAGGGATGGGGCATCAAAAATTTTATTTCCTTAATCATCCCAAATCCTCGTTTAGAGGTCTCCATCCTCTTCTACCCAACTGCAACTTTCTAATGTCTGCTACCAGTCTCAAATCTAAGCACTGGATTGCAAGTTATGGCCTCCTGAATCTCTTCAGGCACTATTAGTCAAGGGCCACTTGGCACCCACGTGGATCCATCTCATTCATATCATCCCAACTTCCCTGAAGTCCCGGAGATTCCCTAGTGTTCCTACATCCATGGTGGAAGTCCATCCATTGTCTAATCCAATGGTGGGACTTGATCCTCATTTAACACATATGATAAAGGGGAATTTGGTGTTCGGTGTTGAACACCCCTTTTTCCTTTCTACACGCATATCCTTCAGAGTCCCAAAATCCTAAAATCTTACCACATGGCTCCAGCCTTCGATCCTTTTGGCTTATCTACGACACTATACCCCAATCCTTTGGAGTTTCGAATCCCCGCACTCCTGAAGGGTCCACCCTTGAACGTGGTTGTGTATTAAACACAGAGGTAAGGACTAATGGGTCTCGAATACTATACCTTCCAATAGGCCAAGAAAATATGTGCCAGAGGGTGACACGTGGAAAGGAAGAGATGACATCTAGCCCCATCAGTGGGTGACACGTGTCACGTTCCAATGGGCTCATAGGGTCTACGAAAAGTATGAATCAAGGTGACACGTGGCACGTCAAACATGGGTCCATGTCACCTTGGGTGACATCAGCATGCCACATCACTCCGGATTGATAGCCTTCCAACACCCTTAGATCTCACGGTCAATATGCGTCCATGTAGTTCAATTGATCTACAGCCTCCATTACTTCGTAACTTTGGCATTCGGGGGATCCACCGTGTAACTTCCTCTTTTCTCCCGGAGTGATCAGCATCGGGCTAACCACAGT
The DNA here is from genome assembly GCA_009831015.1 of Picea engelmannii. Lineage (NCBI taxonomy): Eukaryota > Viridiplantae > Streptophyta > Pinopsida > Pinales > Pinaceae > Picea > Picea engelmannii. Next base: position 353,725 of record ML779725.1, read on the forward strand.
CTATATTCAACGGTCATGGGAGATCCCGAAACATCCTCATATCTACGGCTCTTATCACTTCATGAATCGAACATTCAAGGGTTCCACTCACTTACCACCCCCTTTCTCCCAGAGTGGTCAACATCGAAATGACCTTGGCATAGATCCAACGGCCAGGGAAGATCTTGAAGCATCCATAGATCTATGGTTCTTGTTAATTCATAGCTCCAACATTCGGGGGGTTTGGCGTTATGAAAAATCTTCTCTCCCAAAGTAGGACTTCACCGAAGTTTTGTACGTGAGTCCCTCCACTGGTTGATCGGATGTTTAAGAGGGGTTCTCAATGGACTCCCTAGATCCATGACTCACATTAATTTGAAACTCTGATGTTCAGGAATTTTATGCTATGACACATGTATTCTCCCAAAGTAGTCAACGTCGGACTGACCTCAGCGTAGATCCAATGGCCAGGGAGACTCTTGAATACCCTCGGATCTGCGGCTCACGTTACTCCGTGATTGTAAGTGGGTTAGGGTTTAACAGTTGGATAGGTCCATCGATCATAGTTACAGAAATTTCCATATTTCAATCAACCTCGTTGGTAACCGAACAACAGGTTACCTTCAGTCAGTTTGAGAGTGGTAAGGCCATAACACCTTGGAGATACAAACTTCTGAAGTTCCAAAGTCATAAAATCTTAGCTCCCTTCTGGCCTAGTGCAGGGTTCTCAGACCTTGGTCATATGGAATCTTGGACAAGCCTCAAGGCTGCACGCTCAACACTTAGTCGTGATTTTGTTAGAACTGTGGACATGAGCCCTTGGTCAAACAGGTGAAGAGTCTGAAGGAGGCTCCCTCCTTCCATAGAGTTTGGATTTAGTGACCTTAGAAGGGTGAATTAAGAGGTCAATATGACCGAGGTGTTCCAATGAATTCTACCCCGACTCCTATATTATGAAATCATTCCTTGGGAAGATTTCCCTAAGGGTTTGTCAACAAATACAAAAATCACATATTTGTTCATAAACTCTTTTAAAGACCCATGTCTAATAGTTCTCCTACTGCTAAGAAGAGGTGAATAGGGACCAGGTAAATATAGAAGTTTACAAAATCATAAAAATATTTTCTAATGATTTATTAAACACTGTAAAATCTAACCATAAACATAGGCATTCAACCATTACTTCCATTCCAATACACAGAGTATGAAAATACTTATTAGAAACTAGAAATCGTGAAGCGACTATTGAAAGGGGTGCATGTTTCCACCCAATCGTAGTCACATCCACTCTTGAACAAATTTATCGATGGCCACCCCTTAGCTAGACCATGATGCTCTGAGAGAGAATCTTTCTTATTGATCCGGGATAGTCAGGGATGGATGTTACTCTCCTCCTCCCACGGGGTCTTGGAAAACGGTTTTCTTTTTACCAAAAAAGGGGGTCTGCAACGAGTACTTCCACAGTCACTCATCAACCCCATTTATCAGCTTGGACTGAAAACGCTACCAGCAAATTCTTGTATAGAGAATGAATTTGTTTCTTAGTTCTCCTTCAAAAACCAAAGAGCTACAAGCGCTCTTCTCTCTTTTGGAGATTGGTTTCTTGACCCTTCTCCCTCGAAGATCTACCTCTGCCCATGAAATCACTTCCTTTCTTGCCTTCCTCAAAAATATTGCATGGGTATGAATCCAAATCTCGTGGTCAAGTCAAGAATCCCTATAGGTGGGTACTCTTCCCATATCCTCAGTAACTCTTTAGGAGAGCTTCCCAACTACCAGCTTGACTGGTAATTCATTTATGGGTCAGAGGATTGTTTTGGGTCTCAGCAATTAAATCCAATAAGGTACTAGTTTAATGGGGGTCATATCAACCATTTATGTTTCCCCTCGCCATATCTCTCATATCATCATGATCTATCTTGGAAAAACCCCCTTTCAACAGTTATGCAATACTATCCATTTTTTTAATTAATAACCAAAATACATACATTACCTTTTATAACAAAAAGGTTCATCAAATCTAACATTCACACATATTCAGTCTGCCACAGTCTTTTGGCAAGTTATAGTTATATTTAAAATTTGGGGGAAACATGGGTATTACAATCCCCTCCCCTTAAAGGAACATCATCCTCGATGTTCTACATGTCGATTTGTTATATATGCATAGAAGTAAACAAAAATGGGTATGTTTGTTTCATGGCATCCTCCATTTCCCATGTAGCTTCATTCGGACTAAAGTGTTTCCACTGCACCTTAACCTATGCAATGGTTTTGTTCCTGAGTGGAATTTCCTTCATGTCTATTTTGCATTGTGGTTCTAGTAGGAATTCTCCCTATGTTTCCACCTGAATCACATACCAATCAATTATATGATTATAATCATGTACATATTTCTTCAATAACGAAACATGGAAAACATTATGTGCCTTCATTGTGGGAGGAAGTGCTAGTCTATATGCCACAGGTCCCACTCTATCCAAAATTTCAAAGGGTCCACAATATCGAGGTGCCAGCTTGGCACAGGATCCCATTCTCAAGGAGATTTTCCTAGGTCTAACTCGGAGATACACATGATCCCCTACTTTGAACTCTCTAGGAGTCTTATTTCTATCTGCATAGCTTTTCTGTCTATCCTGAGCTATTTTCATATTATGTTTTATCTGAACTGCTTGTTGTTCCATTTATTTTAGCTTATCTGGCCCAATTGTAATTATGTCTACTGGGTTATCCCACCTGATTGGAATTTTAAATTGTCTACCATAGAGGGCCTCAAAAGGGCTGATTTTCAATGACTCTCGATAGCTATTGTTGTAGGTAAATTATACCAGTGATAGATAGTCTACCCACTTATTGGGATGATGCATACATGCATCCTCAAAATGTCCTCTACCACTCGTTTTACCCTCTTTACCTATCCATCGGTTTGAGGGTGATAGGTTGTACTACATAGTAAGTTAGTTTCAAAACCAGCAAATAGAGATTTCCAAAAGTTTGAAGTAAATTTTGTATCTCGGTCGGATATGATTTCCTTAGGCATACCATGCAGTCTAAATATTTCTTTCATGAAAATACTGGAAATATATATTTCCTTTCAAGTTGAATTGACGAGAATGAAGTGAGTAGCCTTGGTCAATTTTTCCACCACTACCATAATGGCGTCACTTTGTTTGGTTGATTTTGGTAACCCTGTGATGAAATCCATGGAGATGGTTTCCCATTTCCATTCTGGGATCGGTAGGGGTTGAAACATCCCTGTTGGATTTCAGTGCTATTCCTTAACCTGTTGGCATTCTAGATGCTTGGCTAAGTAATCAGCTATGTCCTTTTTCAATCTGGACCAATAAAATAGTTTCATAGTGGTTGTGATCATCTTTTGTTAACCAGGATGACCAGTATATGGTATTTTGTGTAGTTCATCCATTATGAACCTCTTCAAGTCATCACAATTTGGAATATATAGCCTACCTTTGTAAGTTAGCAGGCCATCATTCAACAATTGATAACCCTCATAATTTATCCCTATGGGCCTTTGTTCTAAGTATGATTTCATAGTCATGAAAAATGCATTTGTTTCTTGTGCACTTTTGACTCTCTCCTTGACGTTCGTTTCACAGGTGCTTACAGTTTCCAAGTGACTCACTTTCATACTTTTTCTAAGGGAATCAGCCACCCAATTTTTTTTTCCTTTGATATGTTTGATTTCAAAATCAAACTCTCTAAGGAGAGACATCCATTTAGCTTGTCTAGCATTGATTTTTGGTTGATCAAACAGTTATCTCAACCCACTATGGTTTGTCATAAGAAAAAATATTCTACCTAGGACGTAATGCCTCCACATTTTTAAATCATGTACTATGGCAGCCAATTCTAGATCATGGGTCACATAATTGATTTCATGCTCATTCAATTTTCTGGATTCATATAAAATTGCATGTCCTTCTTGCATAAGGACTCCTCTGATACCTTCCTTGCAAGAATCTATACACACAAGGAATTCCTTGTTTGGGTCTGCAATATTCATTGTGGGTGCATTGGTTAGAAGGTATTTCATCTCTTGGAATCTCTCTTCACATTTTGATGTCCAAATGAATTTAACTCCCTTTTTCTAAAGGGAAGTTAGGTGATTGGGAAACCAATATTGGAAAATCCCTTTATGAACCTCCTATGGTATCCTGATAGGCCCATAAAGGATCTAATATCAGATACATCCTTTGGGGTAGGCCAATCCATAATGGATTTGATCTTGTCGGGATCAGCTGCCACTCCTTCAAAAATAACATGGCCTAAGTAATGGACTTGTTTCTGGAAAAAGTCACACTTACTAAACTTAGCATAGAGTTGATGTTCTCTTAGCACTTGAAGCACTAGCTTGAGATGTTCTTCATGCTCTTCCCTATTCTTATAATAGATTAGGATATCATCAATCAAAACCAATACAAATATTTCCAAGAACTTACTGAGTACATTATTCATTAAGCACATAAAAGTGGTTGGTGCATTGGTTAGCCCAAATGGAACCACCACAAATTCATAGTGACCATATCTTGTCCTAAAGGTTGTTTTTTGGATGTCTTCATCCTTAATTCAGACCTAATGGTATCCAGACCTCAAGTCAATCTTGGAGAAAATCGTAGCACCCCTTAATTGGTCAAACAAGTCATCGATCCTTGGAAAGGGATACTTAATATTAATGGTCATCTTATTGAGTTGCTTATAGTCTATGCACAACCTAAGTGTGGCATCCTTCTTTTTCACAAAAAAGGTTGGTGCTCCCCATGGAGACACAATAGGTTAAATGTATCCTTTATCCATCATCTCATTTAGTTGTAGTTTGATCTCAACCAGCTCTGGTGTACTCATTCTATAGGGTTTTCTAGAAACTGGCACCGCTCCTGGTACAAGTTCTATTGAAAATTCAATATATCTTCTTGGAGGTAGACCTGGTACCTCATCTAGAAACACATATTTATACTTTATTAATATGGGATGGTCCTCTAGGATTGGTTTATTGTTCTCAACAGAGTTCAACACTTGTATTGCATATAAAGGACATCATTTTCTGCAATATTTTTTCACTTGAAGGGCTGATATTTGTCTCACTAAGACAGGATTTTGAATCCGTTGTAGGATTATCTTTCTCCCTTTTTCATCTTCACACTCCAAATTTTTATTGTAACATTCCAACTTGGTTTTACGGGTAGCCAACCAATCCTTGTTGTTGGCCCTCGACCAAGTTTTGAGGAAACATTGGTCAGAGTTGACCCACTTTTGGAATTCGACAAATTGTTGGAAGAAGGAGCTCCTAAGCGGAGCTAAGATCACGGATCTTACCGATTTTGCGGGCTATGTGGACCCAGTAAGGGGTCATCTAGGGTTTTTTTAATGGTTTTATGGGATGTCGGCCCATGGGTTCTCCCATGTTTAGGCCTTATTATAAGAGATTGTAAAAGAATAAATAAAGGAGAGTGTATGGTAGAAGTAGTAGTCCCTGGAGAGAATTATTTTGAGCTAAGTGCAAGTAGTTCGATTAGATTTGTGCAAGGGAACGTCTATGTGTTAAGGATTTGTGCTTGATAGAGAATTGGCTATGTGCCTTGACCTAGTTTTGGAAGGAGGATCTGGTGCTCAGTGCACAAATCTCATGTCTGGTGTGAAGCTTGACTCTGTGGCTGATTTCACATGAGTGAATGAATGTAGGATTCAGATGAATAATAAATAAGGCAAAGTGGTTGGTGGATGTAGCCCCACACTGGGGTGAACCATGTATATCTTGTGTCTTTGGTTTGCTTTGTGTTGTGTTATTTATGTTATGAATCTGCTTAGTTCTTTGATTATTATGTATGATAGATATATCTGTTATTGCTTAAGTGCTTTACTTGTGTTAAGGGTAAATGAATGTTAGATCTAACTCAGTGCTAAGTTCTCAGGATATATAATCATTTATTGTTATTACGTCGATTGATATTTGGGTATGTTCTGCGATGTTAATAAGGCTAATGAACTAATGCATGTCATCTTATAAGTGTTAATAGAATACTCTGTGAAGTGTTATTATCACAGATCTGTGTCCTAGCCTAGTTACAAACACCTGCGTCCTGTAAACCCCCATGCTTCTACATCGGGTGAGACTTCACCTGCTTCACAGGACTTGCCGAAAGGGTTGGTAGTTGAGGTTTTTTTGGTGCAATGTTAAGCGTTGAACCATGGGTCTAGCCCTGTGCCAACAAATGGTTCTATTGTCGGGACCTGAAATTGTGATTGTTGGGAACTGAAGTAAAGAAAAAGAGAAGATTTGTGTGTAGATCTGTTTTTGAAGTGCACAGTACTCTACTCAACTTGCGAAGCTTTATGCTAAGAAAGAAATATGATCTGAAGTAAAGAGGTAAGATCTTAAAAGAGGTAATCTTTGTGCTTTGGCAAGAGAAAGATAAGTGAAAAAAAAAAATTGAAATATGAATTTAAGTATGTTTAATAGATTTTGTCATAGTCTGAAGGTTAGGGCGCAGTTGAAAGAAAGAGTTGATTTGGGTAAATTTAATGGAAATGAAGAAAGATATGTTATTCCTATGCATAGAAAGAATTTTTGGACTAATAAATGGATGCGGGAACCTAGGAAAAAAATTTGCAGATTGCAGATCCAGCACTATGATCCTAGTGCGCAGTACAGAAGAGGTTGGGGAATGTTTAAAAGAAAAAGAGGATTGAAATTGTGCTATAATTGTAGAAGATCGGGACATCTTGCTAAGGAATTCCCTGGAGTAGGTCCTATTTGTCTTTGTTGTAAGATTGTTGGTCATGAGGTTGAGGATTGTCCAAGGATGATTGCTAAATTCAAAAGGATGAACATAAGACAAGAAAACTATGAAGAAAGTCAAAAGACTAAGAGAATCTTAGAAAGTCATAAAGAAAAAAGGCCAAAGGAAGTTCAGACTACATTAGTACAGTTGAAATAAATGATGGATGTTCACAAAGATGTCAGTTTACCAGAGATCCTAAAAGTAAAACAATGCATAAGTGCAAGAATACAAGACTTCGACATAGACTGTGTCTTGGATGAGGAAACACAAGTGAATATTATGATAGAAGGAACTTGGAAAATTTTGGGAAAGCTTATTATGATACCTTCATTGGGAAGGATAGGCTTGTTTAAGGGTAAGATGATAACCCTATGTGGAAGAGTTACTAATGTACCTATTATTGTTCATGGAACAGCGACTAAAGAGGAATTTGAAGTCATTAAGTTTGTTGGGGATAGCACCCCCTTCCCACTTTTGTTAGGTAAGACTTGGATTGAGAAGGATCAGATCGAAAGGAAAGCATAGGAAGAAGCTTTAGAAAAGAAAAAGAAAGAACTAATGGATTTTATAGATAGAAAAATAGATCAACTAGTAGAAGAACGAGAGGATAAGTCGAAGCAACAGAACAAAGTAACAACACAAGAGGAACAGAAGGCAAGAGAATTAGCTATCAATGTTGAAAGAATGCAAAAAGATTTGAAGGGCCTATCTATTCAAGAAAGAAGTATATCCACCCAGGAAGTGTTAAGAAAAGGAATGTTAGCTTCAAACCATTTGAGGGCACATCAGCAGTGTGAAGCCACTGCGCTAGGGGAAGATAAGAATAAAAATGGAAAGAGGATTCCAGAAACAGTTAGAGAGACTCAGATAACAGGTGTTGGCCCTCGACCAATTTTTTAGGAAACATTGATCAGGTTTGCCCATATTTTTTGGACTTTGATGCAGTGATCGAGGAAGGATTTCCCAGGTGGAGCTAAGATCATGGATCTCACTTGTTTTTGTGGACTTTGTGGACCCAGCATGGGGTTCTTAGGGTTTTTTAATGGGTTATGGGATGTCGACCCATGGGTTTACCCATGATTAGGCCTTTTTGTAAATGTAAAAGTATAAATAAGAAATAATGTAATGTAGTGAGGGGGGTATCTAGCTAAGTGCAAGAGGAAAGTAGTTCTGAGTTGCTTTGTGCAACAGACTATGTATGTAAGGCTCTGTGCTTGATAGAGGAGTTGGCTTTGTGCCTTGACCTGATTTTAGGAAGGTGGATCTAGATCTTAGTGCGCATATCACCTGTCTAGAGCGAAGCTTGACTCTGTGGCTTAGTGCATAGGAGCAAATGAATGTAAGAGATTGAAGACTAATAAAGAAGAAGAAGCATTTGGTGGATGTAGCCCCACACTGGGGTGAACCATGTATATCATGTGTTGATGGTTTTCTTTGTGCTATGATGTTTATGTTGTGGATCTTATTAGTGCATTGATTGTTATGTGTGATAGATAGATATATGAATTCTTAGTGCTTTATTTATGTTGAATGTACGAGATATAAATTATGATGCTAAGTGTGATGTGTATTTTATCATTGTTACTACGTCAATCTATCCTTAGGGTTTGTTCGGCGATGTGAATAAAGTTGATAAACTAATGCTTGTTGTTCTTAAGTACTCTACGAAGTAATTGTAATCACATATTTGTGTCCCAACTTGGTTACAGACACCTGAGTCCTGTAAACCCCCCTGCCTCTACCTCGGGTGAGACTTCACCTGTTTCACAGGTGTTGCCAAAAGGGTCGGTAGTTAGGGTTTTGTTGGTGCATTGTTGAAGCATTGAACCCTGGGTCAACCCTTGTTCCAACAAAAGGTAAGAAGGAAAGGAAGCTCAATAAAAATAAAGCTAAGTTGGAAAAGTTGCAAGAAGCTACAGAGACCAGATGGAAGACTTCACAGACTGGAACCTTGTAGGAGGTAGGTTTGCAAGATTTGAACCTCGTTGGAATAGCAGGTCCCTGTAGAATGGGACTTCGCCCTAGAGAAGTTATATGACCATTGGAGACACCCCGGCCATTAGAATAACACTCCGGAATGGCTAGAAAACACATTTATGGGTTGATGGACCACTTTTGGGACATTGAGACCACGCCATAATGGACAGATTCACATTCATGGAAGCATTCCTGGCCATTGGAAGAATATGTTACAATACTCTGCTTATTTAACTCGTCGGGCGATGTGCTGGGACCACTTTTTTCCACCTGTGATTAACTGAGATAAACAGAGAATTTTCTATGTGTCGAGCTGTGTTATCTAAAACTAGACCTCCCCATCTGTTTGTCTACCCCACCTGTTCGTTCATCTACCCTAACCTGTCTGTTTAAAAGTTAGAATGTCAGGCGAACCTAGTGAACTAGAGAAGTCTGTCGATTAATTCCTCAAGAAGATAATGGCCAACAGAATGATATCTGAAGGTGTCCATGTGTCGTTGACTAGGGGACTGCATCCTTCCCCTTTGACTGGACGTCGCTCTGGCCCTGTTAACCCCGAAACTGAACAGCGGAGTAAGCACCGTGGTGATCTGGCTAATGCAAAGCAGATATCATTGATCCTAACAGAGTACATTCCACCTTTAGTTGGCTTCGTTAACTGCAACAGCATCCCCATAGATTATGAGTACATCGTGTTCACCGCGTACATTCTGAAAAGAATACGTGTAGTTGGGGTTCAGTTAGGACAGATCCCGCTGTTGAAGAAAAATGACTTCAATTTAGGATACAGGAAGAACTACGCCATGTTGGTGCCCCACCACTATCTCATGAAGACAACTGGGAAGAATCCTTGTCTCATCTCCCATCCATGGATTAAGGGGCTATAATAGTCCACCATGCTCAATGTGATGAAGATCCCTCATTTTGGCCACCACCAGGAGGTTAAATATTGTGTTAAACTCCTCTTGTCATGCTATCATGGAGGATACGTGTGGCTCAACCGAAGGATTACTGTGTATCTGGCATTGATCCACTGGATCACGGGCTTAAGCATGAAGGGTCCTGGCCCTCAACAGTTTTATCCAAGGAATCCCTTGGACTGTTCCTTGGCACAATGCATCAAGGAAGCTTACGAACAAGTAGAGAAAGGAAAGTGAGGTTACAAGGTAGCCTCCATATAGGATGGCACAGTGTGCCTCACTTTCCAACTCATAGTTGGCAAGGTCATAAGGAAGAACTGCCCCACACAGGTCATCGGGTTCATGGTGGACCTCGCAGGAAAATATGTGGAGGGAATGCAAATGAACTCGGTAAACTACCTCATCAATGAGCTGGAGAAAGATTTCCACGAAGCCCAGGATTTGGGATATGAATTCCATTATACTTGGTTGGTCATTTAGATCACATTTGTCACTTGGAAAATGCCTGAAGGAGACACCTTCCAAAGATTGAACCCTCGGATCCGTTGGCCGCTTGGTTTTCAACCTTATGGTACACCAATGACATGACGAAGCAATGGCAGTCGAATGTCATGTTTCATGCATACTATCAGCAGTTGAATGTTTCCATCTAGTCATTTATATGCATGACACCATGCACCTTGCACCAGTACATACCAATAGAAAAGTTCCACACAGATTCGCATTTCATTTACATCATTGTGCGCAGAGACGAAAACCAGGAAGAAATACAATTGTACTACAAGTTGATGGATGAACACATGGAGCATATTACAAAGGAATGGCCAGAGGAGTTTCTTGTACATATCATTGATGAAGAATTCTCTGACACTGACACCATAGGAAGCCCCATAGTGACAAGAGTTGAGCATGTTGGACAGTCCAGCGGGACGAAGAAGAAGAAAAAGCAGGAGGAATTCTAGGATATAGAGAGCAATGAAGAGGACAACGCTTCTGAATATAATGCATTTGTCTCACTCAGAGGAGGAGAAGAAGATGAAACAGATGGGAAAGGAGGAGGTGAAGCTACCACCCCTCCACTTGAGGATCCCTTTGTTGGGACAATAACACCATAGAAGAGGAAGGTTTCTCCAAAGAAACCCTCAACAAGGAAGAAGACGTATGTCAATAATCCTCAGTTGGAGGCCATGCTCACAGAAGACGATATCAGTCTGGTCCGCGAAGCTATGGAGGATGCTTCTAAGGACATATTGCAGAGATATGGAGAGAAGCAGGAGGATCTATATGGAAGGATCAAGAAGGAATTGAAGCAATTAAATCAAGCCATTCATTTGGTTCGTGCAGTACCTACTGCGTCGTCCTCGTCACAGATTGAAAAATTGGGGGATGAACCATCCCAATTGAGAAGACTTGCGGATGCAACAGAAGCTCGACTTCAAAGAGTCCAGGAAGAGAAGGAGAATGCTACAAAAGCCTTGAAACAAGAGAAGGCTAAAAAATCCTTAGAAAAATTACAAGTAGTGTGGTACATTGTAGCCGCATAAAAAAGTGAGAGAGAAGAGTTTTAGGCGATGCTTCAGGAGGAAAAATCCCAGCTATGGACAGAAAAGGAGCAGTTGCTCGCATAGCGAGCCATGTTCAAATAAGTAGTGATTAAATCATGTCACTCTGTGTCAGGCTTGGCACAGGAGAACTAGGAGTCATCCGAGGCTCAAGTAGTGAAGCTCTTTGAGACCATCCAGCAACTTCAAGCGAGGATAACAGAATTGGAGGCCCAAGACGTACCAAGCACCCTGTAGGAGGTGCATGACCAGAGGGAGGAAACCGTTAAGAACACAATAGTAAGGATAAGAGCCCTCACCTTGGAGTGAAAACATTTGAGTGATAGAAGCACATAGAAATATGAACACCTCGTCGAGGATCCAGAGCTAAGGAAGTTGGAAGCGCAGTTACAGGAGGTGTAGAAACAAGAATTTTCCATGCAGGCGCAGATGAAGTTGCTCACCGCAGTAGAAAGAATGAAGAGATCACAAGAGCAATGCACAGTACAGCAGCAGATCACTACCCTCCAGGGAAAGGTAATGGAAGTCATGCAAAAGCTGCAACCTATGCAGGATGAAGCCTACAAGGTGTTCAAAGAGATTGATGGACAGGGCTTGCAACTAGACCAAGTGGTTGCAATAGTAGAACAACGCCTGGAAGGGCCTGTTACCGAGAAGACAATCCAAGAGCTCATTGATTAGGAAGCTCAAGAAAATTAGAAAGTCAAGGTAGCTCGATTTAATCTCGAGGCCTTCGAAGCAGCGTTGTCCAAACCTGAGTGACTTGGGATGAGTCACATGTGAGTGTTGGGGGCCTGTTGGCCCTCGACCAAGTTTTGAGGAAACATTGGTCAGAGTTGGCCCACTTTTGGAATTCAACACATTGTTCGAAGAAAGAGCACCTAGGTGAAGCTAAGATCATGGATCTCACCAATTTTGCGGGCTATGTGGACCCAGTAAGGGGTCCTCTAGATTTTTTGTAATGGGTTTACGTGATGTCGACCCATGGGTTCTCCTATGTTTAGGCCTTATTGTAAGGGATTGTAAAAGTATAAATAAAATAAATAAAGGAGTATGTATGGTAGAAGTAGTAGTCCCTAGATATTTTGATAACCTTGGGGACGTTGTATACCCTCCTATTTTTCACTTTCATATGTGGGGAGTCCCTTAGCAGACGTTTTTCTCCACAACCCCAACATTTGAAGGGTTCTCTCTTTCTGTTATCAGTCTTACCTAAGGCTGCTCTAAAGGTTTTATTTCCACTCTGAGATGGGAAATGTTTTTGATACACACTTTTAGTAGGAAGGCTTATCTTAGAGCCTTTCCCATGGTTCTTAAGTCTTGAGGGCTTAAACCCCTTCTTCTTGAATCCCGAATTATTTTTCTTCTTCCAGTCCTCCTGAGGTTTTGTCTTATTCTTGAGTTGCTCATAGAAATACCTTTCCTTCGGGATAATGTCTTCTAAAGTATTTGGCTCATAAAAATCAATTATGTCTCAGAAGGACTAAGGTAATACACTAATAAATCATTTCATCTTTACTTTGTTATCCTTTATGTAGGGCACATGCCTTATTAGCTCAAGAAATTTGTCGATATATTCATCTATTGTGAGTTGTCCTAACTTGAGTTCATAGAAATCCTTGTTCTTCCCATGAAAGTACTTCTCTGACAGATATATGTTCTTCAAGTATTTCTCAAATTGTTTCCATGACAAGTCCCTCTCATGGATTCCTTTCACATTCCTAAGGTCCTCCCACAAAATGGAGGCCTTTCCATTCATATTGAAAATGGTTATTCAAGCCTTTAATCTTTCAGAGTAGTCATGGACTTTTAAGTACTTCTTCAAGACAAGTATCCCAACTTCTACTTCTTCCCCCTTCTTAATTTCTCCATCAAAGGTGGGGGGTTTGGATTTCTTGAATTCTTTAGGGTCATGGCTCTTGGAATGTTTCATCTTCTTTCTTCTCCTCTTGGAATGTGAACTAGTTTTGCTACTAGAAGATTCCTTGGAGTTGTCAGTTTCCTCACCAGAGGATTCTTCCGTTGAATGTCTCTTGGTTTCATGGTGGGCCTTCTTTGAGGTGCTTCTCCTTATGTGGCCACTTTCAGCACCATGTTTTCGTATCTTAGGTGGACTCATAGTTTTCTTAGTATGATGTTTGTCCACATGACTGGTTGTTCATCCATGTTGTAGTTGCCTTTATATATCTGATAAGCTTTGCAGTGGGATTGTGTTAATTTCAGTTTTCTTTTCTTACTCTTTTATCAGCCTTACATTGTCATTGTTAAAACTATGTAATTCTTCCATGAGGCTTCTTATGGTTTCATCCAAATCTGGAGGGGTTTCCACTGCCCTCCTCTCATCATATTCCTATTCTCTATTGTGGGATATTTCCCCCAATTCATGGTGTGTCACCATCCCTTATGTTGTAGTTTTCTCGTTGTCCACTGACTACTTGAGTGTTGATAAAAAAAATTATGTTAGTTATTCATTTACTAGTTTATGAACAGCACCTAGTTCATATTTTTCAAAACATATACAACAACAGAAAGTTTCATTCCTCTCTTAAGTAGAGGTTTAAATAGGCCTCTTACAAATGGGGTAAAATAGGGTGTTACCCTTAAAGGGTCTCTAATAATAGTTTTATGTGACTCGTTCATGAGCCCAAGTAGGCCAAGTGTTGTAACCTAGATCTGATACCAATTTGTAGCAAACTCGACCCCTAAGTACCTTTTTTAGGGATGGGGCATCAAAATTTTGGTTTCCTTAATCATATTGAATCCTCTTTTCGAGGTATCCATCCTCTTTTACTCAACCGCGTCTTTCTAATGTCTGATTCTAGGCTCAAATCTAAGCTCTGTATTGCAAGTCATGTCCTCCCAAAGCTCTTCGGGCACTATAAGTCAAGGTCCATGTGGCACCCACGTGGGTCCATCGCATTCATATTATCCCAAGTTCTCTAAAGCCCGTTAAATTCCCCAACTTTCCTACATCCAAAGTGGAACTCCATCCACCATCCAATCTAATTGTGGGACTTGATCCTCATTTAACACAAAAGATAAAGGGGAATTCAGCGTTCGACGATCAGTGTTGAATGCTTGTTTTTCCTTTCTACGTGCATATCCTCTATATTCCTAAAATCCTGAACTCCTGAAGGGGCATGAAATCTTTCCATGTGGCTCTGACCTTCGGCCCTTTCAGCTTATCTATGACACTATACCCCAATCCTTTGGAGTTTTGAATTCCCAAACTCTTGGAGGGTCCACACTTGCATGTGGTGGTGTATTAAATGTAGAGGTAAGGATAGGTGGGCCCCGAATACTCCACCCGCCAATATGCCAAGTGAATATGTGCCAGGGGGGGCAACACACAGCAAGGAATAGATGACACGTGGCCCCATCATTGGGTGACATGTGTCACATTCTAATGGGCTCATAGGGTCTGCAAAAAGTACAAATCAAGTTGACATGTGGCATGTCAAACATGTGTCCATGTCACCCTGGGTGATGTTAGCGTGCAACGTCACTCCAGACTGATAGACTTCCAATGCCCTTAGATCTCACGGTTGAGATGCATCCACTTAAATCCATTGATCTACGGGCTTCGTTACTTCATAACTTCATCGTTCAGGGGATCCACCGTGTAACTTCCTCTTTGCTCCCAGAGTGGTCAGTGTTGGGTTGACCACGGTCTAGATCCGATGGTCATGGGAGATCCTAAAACATCCTTTGATATATGGCTCTTATCACTTCGCAATTTCAGTGTTCAGGGGTTCTGTTCGCTTACCACCCCCTTTCTCTCGGAGTGTTCAATGTCAGACTGACCTTAGCATAGATCCAATGACTAGGGAAGATATTGAAGCATCCATAGATATATGGTTCTCGTTAATTTGTAACTCTGTCAATCAGGAATTTTGGCGTTATGATAGCTCTGCTCTCCCGAAGTAGGACTTTGTCAAAGTGTTGTACGTGAGTCCCTCCACGAGTTGATCAGATGATTAAGAGGGGTTCTCAATGGACTCCCCAGATCCATGGCTCACATTAATTCACAACTCCGGTGTTCAGGGAATTTTGTGCTATGACACCTTTGTTCTCCTGAATTAGTCAACGTCGGACTGACCTCGGTGTAGATCCAACATCCAGGGAGACTCCCAAATACCCTCGGATCTGCAGCTTGTGTTACTTCACTATTGGTAAGTGGGTCATGGTTTAACGGTGGGATAGGTCCATCGGTCACGGTTAGGTAAACTGCCAAATGTCGGTCAACCTAGTTGGTAACCGAACCAACAGTTTTACTTCGGCTGGTTTGAGAGTGGTAAGGCCATAACACCCCGGAGCTCAAAACTCCCGGAGTTCTGAAGTCAAAAAATATTATCTCCTTTTTGGCCTAGGATAGGGTTCCTAGAACTTGTTCATATGGAATCTTGGACAAGCCTTGAGGCTGCAGGCTCAACACTTAGCCATGATTTGGCTAGAATCATGAACATGAGCCCTTGGTTATGTAGGTGAAGGGTTTGAAGGAGGCACCCTCCTTCCATGGAGATTGGACTTAGTGACCTGCAAAGGGTGAATTAAGAGGTTGATATGACCAAGGTATTCCAACAAAGTCGGCCCTAAATGCTATATTATGAAATCATTCCTTCGGAAGATTTCCCTAAGGGTTTCTCAACAAATACTGAAATCGCATATTTTCTCTTAAAATCTTTTAAAGACCCATGTCTAATAGTTCTTCGGCTACTAAGCAGAGTTGAACAGGGACCAGGTAAATATAGAAGTTAACAAAAGAATAAAATCCATTTCTAATGATTTATCAAACACTGTAAAATTTAACCATAAACACGAGCATTCAACCATTACTTCCATTCCAGTACACATAGTATAAAAATACTTATCAGAAACCAGAAATCGTGAAGCGACTGCTGAAAGGGGTGCATGTTGCCACCCAATCGTGGGCACAGCCACTCCTGAATGAATTATCATTGTTCACCCCCTAGTTAGACCATGATGCTCTAAGATAGACTCTTTCTTCTTTCTCTTTGATAGTCAGGGATGGAGGTTACTCTCCACCTCCCACAGGGTCTTGGAAAACAGTTTTCTTTGTACCAATCAAGGGGGTTTGCAACGAGTACTTCCATAGTCATCTGTCAGCCCCATTTATCAGCTTGGACTGAAAACGCTTCTAGCATCTTCTTGCACCCAAAATGAATTTTTTTCTTAGTTCTACTTCAAAAACTAGAGAGATGCATGCGCTCTTCTCTCTTTTGGAGATTGGTTTCTCCACCCTTCTCCCTCGCAAATCTTCCTCTTCCCATGAAATCACTTCCTTTATTTCCTTCCTCAGCAAGATTGCATGGGTCTCAATCCCCATCTCATAGTCAGGTTAGCAATCCCTATAGGTGGGTACTCTGCCCATATCCTCATTAACTCTTGAGGAGAGATTCCCAACTACCAACCTGACTGGTAATTCATTTCTGGGTCAGAGAACTGTTTTGGGTCTAAGAAATTAAATCCAGTAAGGTACTAGTTTGGTGGGGATCATATCAACCATTTTTTGTTCCCCTCACCATATCTCTCATAGCATCATGATATATCTTGGAAAACCCCCTTTCATCAGTTATGCAACACTATCCATTTTTTTAATTAATAACATAAACACATACATTACCTTTTATAACAAAAAGGTTCATCAAATCCATCATTCACACATATTTAGTCTACCACAATCTTTTGGAAAGTTATAGTTATATTAACAAGTTGGGGTAAACAAGGGTATTACACAAGAATAGGTCCAAGGGGATCTCGGATCTTATACATTCATAAGTGAGTGGGTTGATTTCAGTAGCATCGGTGCAGGGAGCATCATACTATGTGATATTCATGGATAACTTTTTTAGGAAAACTTGGATCTTCTTCATGAAGACCAAGGATGATGTCTTCAGTCAGTTTCAGGAGTTATCGGGTGGAGAACCAGACGGGAAATAAGATCAATTCATTGAGGTCAGATAATGGGGGATATTACATCTCCATTTACTTCAAGGATTTCTACAAGGAGGTAGGGATCAAGAGGGAGTTGACAATATCATACAACCCTTAGAAAAATGGGGTTGCGGAGAGAAAGAACCATTCCATCATTAGTTCTGTCAAGGTTATGATACATGACCAGGATTTGCCTATGTTTCTTTGGGAAGAGGTGTGTAACATTGTACTATATGTGCAGAACAAGAGTCCTTAGATGATATTGGGGGACAAGACTCTAGAGGAATCATTCTCAAGTTTGAATCTAGATATAGGATATTTGAGGATCTTTGGTTGTCAAGCCTACATCCATGTGCCTATGTGGAAGAGGATGAAGTTGGAGCTTTCAAGATAGAACGGTATATTTTTGGGGTACATCAAGACCTCAAAGGCTTACAGGATCTTCATACCAATGTAGTGGAAGATAGTTGTGAGTAGAGATGTTAATTTTAAGGAGAATGTAGCATCTAGGAGATCTCGGGAGTCATCGGCAATGAGATAGGACGTGGAGCAGTAGTTAGCATCTTCCAGTTTAGGGAGTTGGACTTCAGGTGGGGAGGAGGAGTTAGCCCCTTCTAATTTTTTCAGGAGACCTAGGTGGTTATTGCAGACATTGAGGGATGTTGGTGAGGCTCCTAGGAGTGCAATTAGGGAGAACATACCTCCAAGGAAGTTTCCAAACTATATGGTTCTTATGAGTAGCATCATTGATGTTGAGCCTTCTAGTTTTGAGGAAGAACCATATCAGTAGGTTTGGCGGGATGTCATGGTGGAGGAGTACACCTTTATCATGAGGAATGATGTTTTGGGAATAGTGTTGAGACTAGAGGGGAAGTTAGTTGTGAGTTTCAGGTGGATCTACAAGATCAAGCATGTTTCATATGATAGCATCGATAATTTCAAGTCAAGGTTCATAGTGAGATGGTTCTTCTAGAGAGAGGGAGTGGACTATGAGGAATTTTTTTCTCCAGTCGCTAGGTATGCATCCATTTGAGCTATTATTTTGTTTTCTTCAGTTATGAGGTGGAGGATTCACCAGATGGATGTGAAGGAATATTTCCTCAATGGGATCATTGAGTAATAAGTATGTATAGAGAAACCTTAGGGATTTGAGGTACATGGGAGGGAGTCTCATGTGTGTAGGCTTAATAAATCCTTATACAGACTCAAATGGGAACCCACAGTATGGTATTATAGGATTGATGGATATTTGCATAGTATGGGCTTTACCAAGAGTGAGGAGGATCCTAACTTGTAATTCATACTTTTTGGTTCCGATCCACTCATCTTGGTGTTGTATGTGGATGATTTGTTTCTCACGGCTGCAAAGGATCTTACAGCAGGGTGAAAATCATAATTAGCTACAAAGTTTGAGATGAAGGACATTGGCTTGATGCATTATTTCTTAGGGTTATACATATGGAATATATCGAGAGAGATATTCCTTGGTCAAGGGAAGTACACAGTATATATATTGAGGAGATTCAATATGGAGGATTGTCGACTGGTGGATACACCTATGGTTACCAACCTAAAGATGGTTGTCACTTCATATTCAAAGTTAGTGGATCTCAGGATATATAGGTAGTTGATAGGGTCCTTGATGTATTTGGCCAACACTGGTCCAAATATATGTTTTCTTGTGAACACCTTGAATCATTTCATGGTGGAGTCAAGGCAAGTGAATTGGGTAGTATCAAAGCATGTGTTCAAGTACTTGAGAGGTACAGTGGATTATTGGTTGAGGTATCTTGGAGGTGATGGAGTGAGGCTACAAGGATATATAGACTCAGGTTGGGGAGGAAATGCAGTAGATCAAAAGAGCACCTAAGTGTGTTGCTTCATCTTGGGATCAGTAGTGATTACATGGTTTAGTAGGAAGAAAAATTTTGTAGCACTCAGCTCAGCAAAGGCAGAGTATATGGCAGTGAGTATGGCTAGTTATGAATCCATTTGGCTTCACAAATTTCTTATAATTTTATTTGATCAGGAGTTAGATCCTATGGTGATATAATGTGATCATCAGAGTTGTATCAAACTCTCTGAGAATCCAGTATTCCATGATAGGAATACTCTCTGTGATAATCAGATATCATTTAATCTGAGACAAGATCTAGAAGGGAGCAGTGAAGCTTCAGTATATTTCCACAGGTGAGTAGGTTGTAGATATTCTAACCAAACCATTGGTTAAAGGGAAGTTTGTGTTCTTCGGGGACAAACTTGGAGTGGTGCGGAGTACCTTCTTCACTAATAGGGAGTGTAGATGTTTGTAGCATTAAACAGGTACTTTCAAACAGGTCTAAGTGTCTAGACATGTGGAATTCGTCCAAATCCTTCTACCTTGGTAATTTACTTTAATTAAAGGAATTATTAAAGTAAAGTGTTTTTATTAATAATATGAGTTTTATTTAATGAAATGATAAAGTTATTAGAATTAGTGAATTAAATCTTATTTATTGATCTCAAGTGAGATAATATGTAATCTCAACCGTCAATCACTTTGGATATTAGGGTTAGGTCATAAATCAATATTATAAAAGCAATGCTAGGGTAAATAAGGAAGGTTGATTGATTCAACATAGAGAGAAAAGAAGGAATTTTGCTCAATGTGATCTTAGATAGGTGGAGAAGGACTTCCATCTAGAGATCAAGTCGAGGAGAAGAGAGAACAGAGGTAGTCGCAAGTGGGTTTTACCATATTGAAATCATAGGAGTAACGTCACATTGTATGTAGTTTGTTGTACAGTCTTTGTGCATGTGTATGCGGGTTTTAGTGGAGATAGTCGCATATACGCAGGTTTTCTTAAGGAAAGGTGTGGACATCTCGAAAAACATGGACATCTCGAAAAACATGAAAATTCGGGCTCGTACTATAGAACATGAGTTGATAGGGTTTGCAGGTGTTGTCTAAAGTTTTATGTATTTCTCTGTGGGACATTTTCCCAGTAAGGGAGCCCTTGTAAGATTTGAAGTTATTTTAATGATAATCTTAGTTGATGGGAAGAATATCTTTGTGTATTGTGTTTGAGATTTTGATTTCTATTATCAGTTCAAATATTTTACATAAGGTGTGATTCAGAATAGAATATTGTTAGAGAAATCACAACTATGAGATTTCATGCCTCCTAAGAAACTATGCACCACAACTTGCACAATCATAGACTAGGAATACAACGTTGAAATTGGGAAAAAAAAGGGCTTGTTGGAAATGGAAATACATGTGTAGAACTATAGGGATTGGAAATTGAATTTTGTTAAAAGTGAAAAAAAATATTTTGTAATCTATATTAAGAGACCTAACTCACATGGACCTTGATAAGTGACTAGTGAAAGGGGCCAACATTGAAATTTTTCCAAACTATACTTGCATCTCATGAAATATGATATGATTATCCTGGACATATATTTTGTTGATATGGGATGGTTTTAGAACTCAAAAACAAGCTAGGTATGGCCTCCCCAAACGCAAAAATATTGGGTGCTCGAAATAATCCAAACAAGGCCGAATTGAATCCAATTGCATGCCAACAAGATCCAACTGGGGTTCACTATCACCTTAATGGCTACCATGAAAATGTACTAAGGTTGATATAAGTTGTATGATATCTATAAATATTTTCCATGGGGTCTAATTCAAAATAGAATTTTATTAGTGATGTCACAACTATGAAATTGTGTGCCCCTTAAGACATTACATGCCACAACTTTCATGCTTCATAGACTAGGCATACAGAGTCAAATTTGGGCACGTGAGGGCTCGTTGGAAATATTATACATATCACTATAGGTTTTATCCATTGTATTTTGTTGGCATAGGGACAGACCTAGGGTTCAACGCTACAACAGCGCACCAACAAAACCCTAACTACCGGCCCTTTCGGTAACACCTGTGAAGTAGATGAAGTCTCACCCGAGGTAGAGGCAGCGGTGGTTGTAGGACTTAAATGTCTACAACCTTAGCTGGGACACAGATCTGTGATTCTAACATTTAACAGAGCACTTAGCAGTAAACATTCATCAACATTTAGTTCTTGGTAACAGCGCAGACAAACCTTAATTACAGAGCATCGTAGTATCCAACTAGATCTAGCATCTAACAGCACTTAGCATGACAAAATAGATCAAGCTTAATAGATTCAGCACTAAGCATATGTATATCAGTCATATATAACATTCATTATCCTTTATAAGCACAAAGCAACATCATTTCTATCTAACATTCATCTATATCATAGCAAGTTACACATAAACACATCAACACATTCCACAAAGTAGAGAAACACATCATATACATGGTTCACCCCCCCTTGGGGCTACGTACACCAACTCTTTTTATCTTATATTATCTTTTTTTAATCAGTTACATGCACATAGCCTCAAAAATCCTACTCCACATAGGACAGGAGATCTATGCACACCTCGCCAGATCCTCCTTCCCCGAGCTAGGTTACAGCACTAAGCCTTCTACAGTCACTTGCACTCAGCTCTGCAAGATTCACACAGTATGCACAAAGCACTTACAACCCTTCGATCACATAGATAAATCACTAGCACTTAGCACATTGGCCTAACATCACATAGATGCCCCTCCTTACATTGCCTAGACATCTATTTATACTTTAAAAAATAGGCCTAAATATGGGTAAACCCATGGGCTGACATCCCATACACATTACATAATCCCAAACCCCAAAAAGGACCCAAAAAGGGGACGAGATCTCGTGATATCTGCTTCGTCTTGAGCTCCTCCTTCAATGGTTGTCGAAGTCCCAAAATAGGTCAAACTTGACCAAGGATTTCCCAAAACTTGGTCAAGGGCCAATAGGCCGCCAACACTCACCTGTGACTCGTCCCGAGTCACTTTGATCTGGGTAGTTCTTCTTCGAAATCCTTGAGCTTGGCTTCAACTTGTTGTTGTGCCATGGCCTCTTGTTTAGTGAACTCTTGTATGACTGCCTCATTCACGGGTCCTTCTAGGCGTTGTTCTACTGCAACAACAACTTGCTCCAGTTCTGCTCCTCGGCCTTTGATCTCTATGAACAGTTGGTAAGCCTCATCCTATACAGGTTGGAGTCTTTGAGTCACTTCCATGAATTTTCTCTGAACTGTGTGAACCTACTCCTGGGATCATTTCATTCTTTCCACAGCTAATAGGGGCTTCAACTGTGCCTGTATTGTCTCTACTTGTTGCTTTGCCTCCCAGAGTTGCAACTCCATTGCCTTTAGTTCTGCATTCTTAGTGAGTTTCTCATAAGTCTGGGCACTACGGTCACTAAGTTTCTTTCATTCCATGGCAAATATTTTATTCTCTCGACTTTGCTTCAAGCAGTCGCTTCTCTTTGATCTCTTACGTCCTGTGGAGTGTTGGGCACTATGAGGAGCTCTAAATCTACTATTCTTTGTTGTAGTTGTTAGATGGATTCTGTGAGCTACTCTACTTCATGCTCAACCTGGTCTTCTACCTATGGCTCTAGGCCTGTCACAGAGTGAAGTTCTTTGTTGAATGCTTCTTTTACCTCGAGTTGCCTTGCGAGAAATTGTTCCTTTTCTTCCTGCATTTACACTTTCTCCTCGTCAAACTTTGTCTGGAGAGAAATCTTCTCATGTCATGCAACTCGACATTGTTCTAAAATTACTCCTTGCACTTGCATCAAAGCCTGGGTGGCTTGTTCTATTTCCTCTTGTGCTCGTCGAAGGGGAGCTTCAGTTGCATCTACTAGGTGGATGAGTTGGGCTGGATCATCTCCCAATTCTTGTTCTCCCGATGGCAGGGGCACAGTGGAGACTGTGCGACTAGACTAAAGAGCATGTTGTACCCCTCAGAGCTCAACCTCAATTATATCATACATTTCCTCCTGCTTCGCTCCTTATTTCTCTGCAATTTCTAGTGAAGCGTCATTTAGAGCTGCTATGATGAAGTCAAAGTCATCAGGAGTGAGTGTAGTCTACATCTTGATCACGATGGCTCTTGATTTCTTCCGAGAAGAAGGTTTTGGGGGAGAAACCTTCGTCTTCTTCAAGGGGTCAACCTCATATATGAGTGGTTTTACTTCACCTTTCTTTTGTTCAGCTTCCCTATCCTTCATCTCTTCTACATCATCATCACCTCCTCGCTCAGGTGATATGGAAGCAGTCTTCCCTGAGGCACTGCTTAAATCTTGGACATCTTCAATCTTTTGTCTTCTATTGGTTCCAGGTGTGTCATGTTCTTTGTGAGTGGTCTTCAGGCTATCCAGTTCAGGATCAAACATCTTTGCAAGGTCCGCGAGGATAAGGAGATATGTGGACCAGTCCTTAGTGATCTCCTCCAGGTCCTCTTTTGTAATTTTATAGTACGACTGGTGTTGTTCCTTGTGTTCATCGGCTCGCGCTGTAATGTAAATGAAATTTTGATCTGCGTTGAACTTCATCAGTGGTTGGAACCTCTGTAAGGTGTTTGAAGCCATGTGAGGCTCAGCTTCGATGGATCTCTCTAGTTGAAGGTAACAGGTATGAAAAATAGCATTTGACTGCCATTGTTTGTTCATATCACTCGAATACCAAAGGGTAGAGAACTTCGCGGAAATCGTCTCAAATGGTTCGATATTTGGAAAGGTCGCACCTTCCAGCATTTCCTAGGCAACAAATGTGATGAGGATCAGGAGCCAGCGGAAGTGAAACTCGTAGCCCTGATCCTACACTTCGCAATAGTCTAGTTCAAGCTAGTTGACTAGGTACTTCACCCAGTTCATATGTAAGCCTTCTACACACTTCCCCACGAGGTCGACAACAAATCCCATGACCTATGTGGGTCGGTTCTTGCATACCATATTTCCAGCTATTAACTAACATGCTAGGTACACTGGTCCATTTTGGATGGAGGATACCTTGTAGACTTGCATCCCCTTCTCGACATCGTCGTATATGTCCTTAATATTTTGTGATAGCGCACTATCTGTGGCCTTCCTTGGGTAGAAATCCTACGGGACAGGTCCTTGCATACTCAACCCTATGATCATATGGATCAGCGTTGGATCAACTGTAATATGGTGGTCTAGCCATAAATATCTACCATGGTAACACGATAGTAGCATCTTGACACAGGTGTTGACCTCCTGGTGTCTTCTTAAGTGTGGGATTTTCATGAAATTTAACAAAGTGGATTGCGCGAGTTTCATTGTCCACAACTGAGGGATGATCTTTGAGTTCTTCCCCTTCGTTCTGGTTAGGTATTTCTATGGGGCGAGAATGTTGTGGTTCTTGTGATCTTAAAGGTTGAAGTCACTGAACTTCAACACCGTGATCTTGTCCTGTTGCGCTCAAACTGTGTGTATCCCCTTTGGGAGGTATGCAGTGACCATGGTGTACTTGAAATATCTGGGTACACTATCACGACTTGCCACGCTGGCTAGAGGCGGGATATAGTTAGGTAATATAGATGGGATCAACTTCGCATTGGCTAGGTCATATTTTTTTTTGGTTCTCTTTTCTGCTAACGATCGAGATGACACGGCTCCACGATCATTCGATGGAGAGGCTTGCAGTCCTCTCATTGATGACACTTGTATACCTGCAGACATCGACATTGCTCTTTTGGTCATGAGGTCAATGAGAACTTCCTCGACAATTTCCTTTGCCACGCTAAACTCGTTCGACATACACGCTCTGGTTTGAAAATATCAGGGTCAGATATTAATCTCTCAATGCAATGGGATAGATGGAAAAAGATCGATGATCACTGTGTGAAAATTAACTAATTTGCGGGCTCAAATTCATGGTTAGAAAAAGTGTTCTATGTGCGTGGCACAATGGGATAAATAGATACTTGGTAACAGATCTCTTGCAATGGGTAAGAATCCTTCATTAACTCAGTTCTGTCCATTATGGTGTGGTCCCAACAGTCTGGTGGCAAGATATCTAACCATTAATGCATTTATTCTTGTTCGGGGCGTCAGTCGAATGGTTATACTGTCTCTAACGGCTATATTTCTTCACCATGGTGAAGTGCCATGTGGCGTTGTTCTGGTATTCCGGCGAAGCTCCAATTTTGTAAATTTTCCTTCTGTGAAGTTCCCTCGGGAACCTTCTGTAACTTTTCAATCTTTTCAATCTAGCCTTCATTCCGGTGAGCTTCATCTCGAAATTCCTTTTTCCATTATGATTTTTATCTTCTTTTGGCATAGTAACTTTGCGTTGTTGAGATTCTCTCCTAGAAATCATGGGTAATACTTCATATCTATCTGGAATAGGTACTGCAATCTTCTGTGGGTCTTCTAGTGTTTTTCCAGCTTCGACATTCCAGTCTTTGGTTTTAAATAGCTTTGCTTCATTCTCCTGTTCTTTAATCAAGTGTGTGATCCTCCTATTCATGAAATCTTTTAGCTCTTGCTTCTTTTGTTCTAATACTTCTTTTTCTTCCCTTATGTCTTGATATCTTTCAATCCAAGGTTTTTCAAGCAACATAGTAAATGGAGTGTTTTCCTCAATAAATTTAACAACTTCAAATTCTTCCTCTGTCGAAATTCCCTTGGCACTTATAGATAGCTGGGTAATATTTCCACATAGGTTTATCAGCTTTCCTCTGAATAGTCATATTCCTCCTAATGAAGGGATCATAGAAGGCTCCCCTAGAGTTTCCCAAGTTCTTTATGTCATGATATTCACATGTGTTTCCTCATCCATAACATATTCAATGTCGAAGTCTCCTATTCTTACTTCAATACATTATTTTTCTTTGAAGATCTCTGATAAAATAATATGTTAGTGGTCATTCAGGGTTCTTTGTATCTATAGTAATACTTTCTCTGATTAATTCTAGGGTTGTTCCATAATATTCATTGCTTGACTTTGCTCATGGTCTTCTTGTCTCATATTCATTCTTTCAAGATGAGCAATCATTCTAGGGAAATCCAAAACTTCATGGTCCATAACATTGCAACAGAGGCAACTAGGTTTTCTACCAGGGAATTCCTTAGCCAAATGTCTCGGTCTTTTGCAATTGTAACAAAGGGTCAATCCTCTCTTTCTCTTAAATGATCCCCGACCTTTCTTGTACTGCGCACTAAGATCATAGTAGTTAACCTGCAAAAAAATCTTTCTAGGATACTACGTCCATTTGTTAGTCCAAACATTCTTTCTATACATAGGTATAACATGTTTTTCACTATTCTTATCATATCTACTTATATCACATCTTATTTCGTCTGTCAGTGCCCTAGTTTTCAAGCTAGGACAAATCTTATCAAACATGCCTAGATCCATACTTTAGAAACAAAAATTTCCACTAATCTTACTTCTACAGAACACAAAGCTTCCAGATCTAAAACCTTTTTCATTATTCTTACCTTTATCAGAGAACAAATTGTTCATATCTTACCTCTTTTCTTCATATCGGACTTCTTTTATTTAGAACAGAGCTTCACAAACTAAGTAGAGTACTGCGCACTAGAGCGACAGATCTACGCACAAAGATTTCACAATTTCGGGTTGGATCTTTTCACAAAGCTTCTTCTTTCTCAGTTCCCAGCAATCACAGTTTCAGGTCCCGGCAATGGAACCATTTGTTTCCACAGGGGAAGACCCAGGTTTCAACGCTACAATAGCGCACCAACAAAACACTAACTACCATCCCTTTTGGAAACACCTGCGAAGTAGATGAAGTCTCACCCAAGGTAGAGGAAGGGGTGGTTGCAGGACTCAGATGTCTGCAACCTTAGCTGGGACACAGATATGTGATTCTAACATTAAACAAAGCACTTAGCAGTAAGCATTCATCAACATTCAGTTCTTGGTAACAACGTAAACAAACCCTAATTACACAGCATCGCAGTATCCAACCATATCTAGCATCTAACAGCACTTAGCATGACGAAACAGATCAGGTCTTAACAGATTCAGCAATAAGCATATGTATGTCAGTCAGATCTAACATTCATTCTCCTTTATAAGCACAAAGCAAAATTAGTTCTATCTAACATTCATCTATATCATAGCAAGTTACACATAAACACATCAACACATTGCACAAAGTAGAGCAACACAGCATATACGTGGTTCACCCCCCCCTTGGGGCTACGTCCACCAACTCTTCTTCTCTTCTATTATCTTATGTTAATTAGTTACATGCACAGAGCCTCAAAAACCCTACTCTGCATAGGACAAGATATCTACACGCACCTCGCTAGATCCTCCTTCCCCGAGCTAGGTTACAACACTAAGCCTTCTACAGTCACTTTCACTCAGCTTTGCAAGCTTCACACAGTATGCACAGAGCACTTACAACCCTTCGATCACATAGATCGATCACTAGCACTTAGAACATTGGCCTAACATCACATAGATGCCCCTCCTTACATTTCCTAGACATATATTTATACTTTACGAAATAGGCCTAAACATGGGTAAACCCATGGGCCGACATCCCATACCCATTACATAATCCCAAACCGCAAAAAGGACCCAAAAGGGGGTCGAGATCCCATGATCTCTGCTTTGTCTTGCACTCCTCCTTCGACAGGTTGTCGAAGTCCCAAAATAGGTCAAACTTGACCAAGGATCTCCCAAAACTTGGTCAAAGGCCAACATATTTTGTTAAAAAAAATAAATCTTTCGTAATATATATTTTTCAAGACACAGTTCACATGGACCATGACAAGTGACAAGTGAAAGGGGAAAATGTTGAATTTTTTGCAAATTGTACTTGCATATCACAAAATCTAATATAATAATTATGGAAATATATTTTTTTGATATGGTATAGTTTTAGATATCAAAAATAATCTAGGATGTCCTCCCCAAAGACCAAAATATTGGGTGCCCGAAACAAGCCAAACAAGGTAGAATTTGATCCAATTCCATGCCAACAAGATCTAGTTGGAGCGCACTATGGCCTTAGCACTTAGGGTGATATAAGTTGCATGATATCTAGAAAAATTTTCCATAAGGTTTGATTCAAAACAAAATCTTATTAGTGAAGTCACAACTATGAAATTTTGTGCCCCCTAAGAGATTGTGTGTCGCAACTTGTGTCCTTCATGAACTAGGCATATAGAGTAGGAATTGGGAAAATGTGGGATCATTATAAATATTATAAATATAAATATAGGGTTCACCAATTGGATTTTGTTAAAAGTGAAAAAAAAAACTTTTATAAGCTATATTGCAAGACATGGCTCACATGGACCCTGACAAGTGATTAGTGAAAGGGCTCGATGTTGAACTTTTTGCAAAGTGTACTTGCATCTCATGAAAACTAATCTGATTAGACAAGACATATACCTTTTAGATATGGGATGGTTTTAGAAATCAAATATAGGTTGAGGGTGGCCTCCCCAAAGGCTAAAATATTGGATGCTTGAAACAAGCCAAAATAATAAAGATTAACATAATATATAAATCCATTCTATGTTGTATAATTTGCAATAAAATGAATGTTGAATTACATATAGGGACATGATTGAATGGCATTTTTAACATCATGCATAAATGGATCATAGAAGTTTTTCAATCAATATCAAAGATGAATTAACATGGAAAAAATAATGTAAATACTAAAGAAACATGTACATCAAGGAAGATGATTATCTATACAATTAATTAGCTTTGGATTAAGACATAACAAATGTCTTTTTAATAATAGTGATAGTTATTCATATTAACAAAATACAAGGGATTGGTGTTGAATTAGACAGTCGAAGTACATAACTATAAAAGAGAGAAAAACGATAGAAATGATTGTGATATCTTATGTCAATATACAGTCCTATAACAATTGAGCATGTAAACCTACTTATCAAGCTACATGTTAATGTAATAGTATATATTATTCTCAAACTACCTATAATTTTGACCATTTTGAAGTACATCTACCAATGTGGATGATATTCATCCTCATATGAGACAACCTCTTCAACTTCAACTTTGTTATGTGTGTCAGCACACCTGCTACTTGGGAAAATCGATTGTTAGCTAGTTCAATATTGACGATGCCTCGAATATTCACAATATCATTGTGAATGTCTCAGATGAATTCCATAGCCTCATTCTTATATTTTATTGATTGAATTTATTCATCACGTAACTCTACTGACAACCGTGGAGATTCCAATTGTTCAAAGACATCTCCTTCATACCCCTTATTTGGGTGAACTTCACTCAGGATGGCAAGGATGGACCAATGGATTGTAGAGATATGGGTTTCCTAGAGAGGGAGGGAGGGAGTTTCCATAGATGTTCTACTTCATCTTGGAATTTATTAACCTCTTCTTATATGCATTTTAAAATACCTAATGGCATTAGCTATTTGGAATTGAGCCACATGATTCTAGTAATGAACAAAAAAAAGAGTACAAAGTTTTCCCCTCTTAGGAGAATAAGAGATGGTGAAAACATACTAATCACTTTAGTCGTGTGGCTCCCAGTTTCAGTGCAGAAACTGTATGAGTAGTTGTTTCAAGTTCCAGTCTAGGAGAGTGAACCTTACCTTGATTGTACATTGGTCCTCATGCCAAGGACAGGAGGGAAAATGGGCGACACAAGTAAATGGAATGGGAGGGAGATAAAAACATGCCAATTGTTAATTCCCATGCAATAATTGTATCTAAGCTTCTCCTTTTCCACCTTTGTATGATAAGGATGATGTAGTTACTTATTATGGCTTCCATATTGTAGAAAATTTGGTTATTCTTCAATCTTAAATTCATTGTTGTCGCTCTCTAGATATTACTTCATTGTTTGCTTGTTTATCTTCTCAAGCATTGTGCCTCCTCGTAGCAAGATATAGTGGGACAAGTCAAATGGGTTCGGGGGAAAATACAAGCTAGGAAAGCGAAAAAATATGGTCATAGTGGGTCATAATGATTAGTGTATAGTCTTGATATTCTAGCAAATATACAACAAATCAAATAGACTTGATAAAATATATGGACTAGGGAGGGGAAAAAATATGGTAAAAACAATTAGTTCTTTTATCTTAAGGATGGAAATTTGGTGGACTTTGATCCACTTATATGTGCACGGTTAGTGCAATGTAAGCCTCACACATTCCACCACTACCTCTAGGTGCTCCTATGAAAACCTCAAGCACCAAACAAACCCTTGTGTAGTCCATAATCTCACATTCTCATGTCTCATGAATGCACCACATGCCCATCCCAATTATACTCTACAAAAAACAAAATTATTTTGTCACACCGAGAGATATATTTTATTGCATGAAATGTATCTAGCCAAGTTGATACAAGGTATTCCAAGCCACCAACCACTTAACTAACCATTTACTCACTCACTAGAGTAACTCTGACCCAACTACTTCAAATATAAGATTTGAATCTACCCCATCAAGTAGATGAATTTCACCTCTAAGTAGCCAAGTATACCAATTTCTAAACACTAGGCTTGTTGGAACGAAATTGGAGATTGTGGTTCTCGGAGGTTACCAACAAAGGTAACGTTGTAGTCTAGTTGCGTTGGCATATTTAACCTTCCGCAAGGGAATTAGGTCTCACTTGAATCATTGTCAAGACTTTTGAGTAATAAAGCGAGTTAAAAAGGACACATCATCAAGTCCAGTGCATTACAATACAATTCCATACTTAACGGTAAAGATATCATAATATTGAAAGGCTTAGACCAGTAAAAACATTGAACAATCCATGTTGCGCAACATTAAAGTAAACACATACATCAATAAGCTTGTTTAAACAGTAACCCAACTAGAAATTATGCAGAAAAGAAAGATTGTGTAGGAATGAAACCATACATTCATGCACACAAAGGAAATTTTTTGGGTTACCGAATAATCCATCATATATTATCTTATCACAATTGATCATACATGGAAGAAATCCCTTGATATCAATACTTATACAAGTGAATCAGTAATGAGGTATCCAATCTCGGCTCTCAAACTCTATGCAATTGCAGTTCATTCTCAGTAATTCTCAATAACAACAAAATCCCAAAAACAAAACAACAACAACAGAACAAAAATCGAAGAACAACAACTGAAGAACCCCCCACCCATTACACAGCTCTATGCTTTATAGATTTTCCACATAATTGTTTTTGCTTGATTCTATCGTTGTTATTTCTTGATTTTGTTTCCTTCTGGCATGTACTCGAAGATTCCATCTCTTTCTGTTGCTTTTCCTAGTTGACTCATGAATATTTTTCTTGTTGGCACGTTGGCGCATAGATTTTCTCCACGTTGATTCATTGTTGTTGTGTTATATAATTCCACAAAATGTTTATACTTCAAAAAAACTTGGCGATCTTCAAAAAAAAGCACCCAACAGGCCCCAACCACAATCCTTGACTCATATCGAGTCAACCTTTTGTTGGCTTGTTGTGGTTGACTTCAAATAAAGGGCCCAGCTCTGGTACAATGGCAAGGGATTGCTCACGAAAACTATCATATTCGGTGACCCTATTCTGTCATTTCCTCGCCAAAATTGAGGTGCCCGCAACAAATTCCTATGTGGCATTGATGTCAGGTACCTCGTGCTTGGTAGGCAGCAGAGCATTCCACTCTGTTTTAGTAAGAGAGTCCAGCCACTGAAGCGGAATGTAATTTTCTTGAACTATATTCTTGAACTGTTAAAGTGTTGTCTTCGCATCTCTGTTAAATTCATCCATCGCATCTAGGTGGTCATCCTCAGCTTGGATCTCAGCAAATTTTTTTTATTTCTCTCTACGGTCAACGATGGCCCGGGATTTTGCATGCATCTGTTTAATCCTCATGCGCAACTCTTCGATGGGATTATTGCATTGGTCCAACAAGCCAACCCAATATGTGACCATGTTAAAGAGCTGACGGCACTCCTCGGTCCTGGTAAGAAGAGAGGACTTAACATTAGCGCCCTATTCAACTGCATGTTCAAGCTTTTGGAGGAACTATTTAGGTTGTTCATTTTCCTTAAGCCGGATGGCATCTAACTGGTGTTGGAGATCTTTAGTTTTCCATCCAGTTGCATCCATGCGTCTTCTACAAGGCCAAACCTATCCACTTGTGTAACTGGACCAATGTCCTCTAGGATATCAGGTGCCATCTATCGAAGAGTAGGTCATACATGTATATATTTTTCAGACACAACCTTGACAGTAGACTCAAATTGCACCGGCAAGATTTTCTCAACTGCCACAGCTGTAGTAGCAATCTGAATAACCTCTTGCAATTGTTTAGCTTGTTGTGTGAGATATTGATTACTACGCTCAACTATGGTGATTATATGCACTAACTGTTCGGTGGAAGCCCGGATTAGCTACAAATATGGGGTGTAGGTAGGGTGGACAGTTCTCCATAGGTAGAAGAAATATTGAACAGCGGTCATGAAGCAAGCGGTTGACCACTTGCAATAGAGAAATATGAAAATCTCATGGTACCATCACCCTTTGGGGTAGGCGAGTGGGCTCTAAAGTTGTGAACAACTTGGTCATGTGCTTTTGATGGAAGCGTGGCAAGTACCACAGTATGTTCCAATTTGAGCTCCAAGATGGCTCGACATTGTTGTGGGTCCTACAGCATTGGTGCCACTTGCTCTTTGATGAAGTTCATGTTGTGCATCGATTGAATGTCATCATGGTCATCCATCATCTCATGCTTCGATTGATCCTGGTATTCGGTAGGATCCTCATATATCAGAACATGGGTTTTAGGGCCTAACTCTGGCTATATATGGGAAGTGGTTTCCAGAGTTGGGTGAAAAGGGATGTGGACCTTCGGGATATGAGGAGAAGTGTTTCAGGATGGATCTGGGGTACCTATAGTGGTGATGGGATTGGCAGAAGAGTTGGGCAAGATGATATCATTTTTGGTATGGACTGGGGAGGATGGGGGCATGGTGAAACCATTGGTGGTCCCACCCATCTATGGGGTGGTGGCCTCTTCGATGATAGTAGTAGATTGGTTTTGGATTGGAGGTTCGTCAATAATATGGATGACGACGGGTGTGGATGGTGAAGTAAAGGAAGTGAGACTTTTAGTGCATGGTTGGTGTGGAGTGGTGTGAACTTGCGATGGAATGGAGGAAAGTGGGATGGCCTAAGTAATGAGAGAGTCAACAGTGGGTTGGGAGGGGGACTTGGTATGAAACTTCTTCCGAGGAAAGATAGAATTCAGTACCTCCCGGAACTACTTACCTGAGATCTGGGAATCATCGGGAATGGATGAAAATGGTATATGAGTTATGTTTCTCGGTGACATGTGTTGACGTCAAGGAACTAGAGATTCCCCAACACCAACATCTCGACCTCCCGTGGGGATAGGCGAGAAGAGACGGGAATGTCACCATAGGCTTAGACCCCCAACAAAAAAACACATTGAACTTAAGGATAAATATCCCCCTAACCTAAAGTCCAAGCATGAAATCTCTTTGCTTTGTATTTTGTTTTTATTTGATTTTTATGCTTTTATGTAGGAGTCCCTAAAATTGAAACAACAAAATTAAATCTCAAAAAGAAGTTAAACAATTAAAGGCAATGTACAATTTTTTTTAAAAATAACTTGATAATAGTTTTGTATTTATTTTATGAGATAATATCAAAACAAAACTAATGAAAGTTAGTTTAACTAGGTTAGGATTTAATTTAAAGAGAAGATAATTAAACAAGAAGTTAGTTTTAAAGACTACAAACCTAAATTAGAATAACACTACAGTGATATAATATTTAAATTTTCTTTTAGTAGTTAGGATGTGATAAATAATAAGAAAACTAAAACAATAAAGAAAATTAAAAAAAATGTTTATACATATTAAAACAAGCTAATGAATAAAAATTTTGTACATATTTTTTACAAAATAAATAGATTCATAAGTTTGTTTGTCTTTTATTTTTATGTATAGTGTTGTATTGAGAAAAGATGAGGAAAACTGAGATTTAAAAAAAATAACAATAAAGAGACAATTTCAAAGTTTGATCTTCATTTAAAATGCTCCCCATACAAATTCTTGAATTTTTGAAATCTGCAAACCTATGTGTAGACTTGGGCCAGGGATTTAGCCTTTAGCCATTCTAGAATGAAGTTGCGATAGAAAGACCAAGAACGAAAAAAAAAAAAAAAAAACTAAGCCAAAATGGAATGGAGCAATGGTGGCGAATCACGAGAAAACATGTTTATCAGAAACCGATTAACGCCGAATAAAATCGAGCTTGAATACAACAAACTGACAAGTAAACTATTCACCTTATGAGAACTAGCAAAGATCATCCTCGCTTCATCTTTTCGCTGTCTCAAAAGATCCCCTTCTGCCAATGATTATGTCAATCCTTGTTGAATATATAAAGGAAGAATGGTAATTTAAAGAAACAGACCTCACTCACTGCACTCCAAGCATACCTCTCTCTAAACTTTCTCTCAGAGTTTTTTTCCTCCTCCTTAACTTGGCTTCATGTTGCTTCTCTTAAATCATTTGATGGGAAGTTAGGTGTAACATACCCGACCACCCAGAGGCTGGGCTACACCACTTAAACAGGCTAAAACACACCCAACTACCCACAGGCTAGGCATGTTGCAGTCCCAAGAATCAGTTCTCTGATCTCTAATTTGGAAACAAGGGACTTCTCAACAATGTTAAAAGAATGCACACCTCATGCATAATACAAGATCCATGCCACGGCATAAAAGAGATAAACAACGTGCCATGCACAACAAATAACCAGCAAACGGGCACATTAGAATACAGATCTCAAAGATAATTAAATATGCAGTGGAATACATTAAATGGAAAACACAGAGAGCACTTATCTTTGCAAGTAAACGTTCACCAATTGGTTGCAGACCAAGGATGTTCCTCCCAACCATAGACATTGTTGTTCATTTACTCTCAACAGCAGGTCACCCCCAAGCCAGGGCTATGAATCCACAAGGACGGGTCCTAGGCCAATTCTAAATACACAGTAGTTGTCTAAGTAGCTCTCAGGTTTACCAACCTCACAGCGATCCTAATTTCCAACTCTCTTTCCCCCTCAACCTACACAACCCCGAGAAATGAACACCTTTCTCTGCCATGCAGTCCTTGAGGCTATTCCATTTCTCTCTAGGGCTCCAGTGCTACTGGTCAGGAAACCTCCCTACTAGAAATTCCAAGGACTCTCAGTTGTGGACATCTCCATCCGAACTACCATCAATTTCATGCACATAGGCATCCATTACCTCCTGGAATGATCAGTAAATCATTACATCCATTCAATGATGGATCTCCTCTTCCTTCCATTCGTTTCCATGCTCAGCCCAAGAGCACACGAACTAGCAGTAGTGAGTGAAGAGGAAGAAAAAACAAGTGAACCAGTGAGAAGAGGATGAACCAAGGGAAGAACGAACCCAAAATATCCCCCAAGGGATGTTTAAATAATTACATGAAGACAAGAGCCACATGGCCTCCCTCCCAAGAAGCTCATGTCACCCCCTTTTCTCCATAAAATCAAATATGGGTAAATAAAATAATAATAACAAGACTTATCCCCTCAAGCCCCCTCTCTCATGGAATCATAGCCCCGTATCTCTTTTGTCCTTGTCGTTCTTGCAGCCAACAGTGTATTTTATTTATGCATAGGAAGTGTTACATTTCCTAGGCACTCTGGCCCCTTTTCAACTTTACAGGCTCACCAGCCTAAGTCATATTTACATAATACATTATAGTTTATAAGGGTTAGAATCAGGATGTTACATCCCCCTCCCCTTATTTTGGCACTGTCGTCAGTGCCCATTCCAATGTTATTAACATTACAATTCTAGGCCCTCTGGCCTTAATTCACGCGGGCAATCCAGCCCAATCTTATATACATAGGCACTCTGGCCTAAAACATGTATGCATAGGCATTCCGACCCAAAACATGTATGATGATCTTCAGAATTTATATTTCTAGAAGCAGTTCCAACCAACAAGATTTCCTTCCCTCTCAGCCCTACACAACCCAAAGAAATGAACCCCTTTCTCTGCCATGCAGTCCCTCAAGTTATTCCACTTATCCCCAGCTTCAGTGCACTCGGCCAGGAAGTTTCAAAGTTGTGGGTTCTAGAACTCCAGTTGTAGCAAGTCCATTGGACTTTCTTCCTTCCATGCCTTTGTCATTTAGTTGCTCCAACGTCACCTTATTTTCTCTCATAGTCTGGTACTTTTCTAGATCTTCAACATTCATCGTTT
>ML779725.1:403303-417328 GCA_009831015.1 Picea engelmannii
GTGTGAATGAGAATCCTATGAAGGTTTAAATGCTATTAGAATGATGTTGGATATGATGCAATCTATTTTGTAAATGATAATTTTATGAATGGGTGTCGAAATTGAATTATGGGATATTATGAGATATATTTCTAACTTGAAAAACTTTGATGTTAAGTTGTTGATACATGGATACCGAATTGAAATGATGGTTGTATGCAATTACATGATGATAATGCATAGAAATGTATGAGTTTGTGTTACAGACTAATCTGCAGGTTATGGGCTATGAAATAGCCAAGGGATAATAATGATGAAAGTGAATGACATGACCACTGGCTGAGAAACAATATGGTATGAATCCTTGTATGTGAAAATTATATTGGTTTGGATACATTGCTATGATATGTGGACTAGTGCAGGATTTCAGGTGATGAGACTGCCCAAAACCGAATAAACGATGACAAAACTCCCAGCAACACGGTGCCACTGTATATTTCATTGTAGGGTGTGGACCCTAGTTATGATTAGGAGGGGTGGAGGCATTTCCCACCATGTATCCTCCGAAACCTGAAGTCATGGGAGGACGGTGTTATCTCACGCTCCCCTAGACGTGTGATGATGATTGTCAGTTGCCTACTAGTGAAGCTTGGTCGAGATAGTGACACTTCCGCTTACGGGTTCTATTTGGAATTAGGTCAATATAGTTGACGCTCCAAGATAGTCCAGCAGAGGAAGGATAGGAATGAAGATGGAAGTAAGTTAGGGAGGAAGGATGAGTAGAAATAGTTGAGAAAGTATGGAGATTTTTCTGATGGTGGAATTTAATGTTTTTCCCTTCTAAAAAGAAAATGTGTATATATGAATATTCACAATTACGTAACTAAACCACAGTTGCCTAAATAAAATTGTTGAACTAGATAATTGTAATTAAAGAATTTCGCAAACATTTGATTGGTTTATTGTCTTTTATAAAAGAATAGTTTTGTTGACTGGATTGGATGCATACCTAAATTACTATAAGGGTGATAGTTATTGATTATTAGTACATGCACGAGACTTGTATGTACTAGCTACACATGCATTTCTTGTACATGTACACTAGTATGTATGAGTTTTCTTGGCTTACTTACTAATAATGTCGGTTAATGGTTATGAATGTGTGAACCATGTGTCTTTTCCCTTATATCATAAAATACCTTAACTTCAGGACGAAGTTTTCTGAAGGGTGGGTGTATGTAACAACCCTAGTTAAATAGTTGCATAGGGTTTATTAAAGTATAGTTAATTAAATAATTAACTATCTTAATGTGTATTAGTTAAGTAATGATTAACTATTAATAATATTAATTATTTATTTATTTATTTATTTATTGTTTAATAAATGTCGATTAATTAATTAATTGATTACTTAACACATTTAAATGTTTGGGTAATGAATTAAAGGGCTTAATAACTTTAATTTATTATTATAAGACTTTACGTATGCAAGGGGGGGGATGAAGCATTGAATGGAGGGATAAGGTGATAAATGGAAGGATAAGGTAATAAATGGAGGGATAAGGTGGGTGGCATTAATGGAGGGTAGGGAGTCAGTGAATGAGGGGAGATATGACTGGGCAGAGGCTTACGGGATATTATTATGAAATTTTGGGGGAGGAGGACTGTATTTTGTTGGTTATTGATATTTTTCTAGTTTGAAGTTTGGGGAGGACAGTTGCAAGGGGCACCAGGTTGCTGGGAGTTTTGGGCTCGGGTGCCAAGAATCCTCACGGAATCTTGGAGCTAGGGAGCCGGATAGGATGCTCCTAGCTGGCTGGGTGGTTAGTCAGTTTTGGGCAGGGTTTGGTCAGAGCATCAGGCAAAGATTAGACAGAGCAGTAGGGAGGACAACCAGATAAGAGGGAATTTTAGCATCAGGCAGAGGTATTTTTATTTATGAATTTGTTGAGTTATGTGATGATTATGTAATTTATTTTCATGTTGTGGATAAATTTAATTTATGTTGAATATTATATGCTTATATGATAATTAATGAATTATTTATGCATTGAAAGAAATTTTATGTTTGATTGTATGAAATTTTTAGGCTTAATTAATTGAGGCTACTACACAACCAGAAGCTCTGATACCAATCTGTAACATACCTGACCACCCAGAGGTCGAGCTATGCCACTTAAATAGGTTGCAACACACCCAACCACCCACAAGTTAGGCACGCTGCAGTCCCAAGACTCAGTTCTCTGATCTCTAATTCGAAAACAAAGGACTTATCAACAATGTTAGAAGCATGCACACCACATGCATAAGACAAGATCCATGCCACAACATAAAAGAGATAAACATCGTGCCATGCACAACAAATAACCAGTAGACAGGCACATTAGAATACATATCTTAGAGATAATTAAATACACAGCGGAATACATTAAACAGAAAACACAAAGAGAATTTATATTTGCAAGTAAACGTTCACCAATTGGCTGTAGACCAAGGACGTTCCTCCCAACCATAGACGTTGTTGTTCATTTACTCTCAACAGGAGGTCACCCCCAAGCCATGGCTATGAATCCACAAGGACGGGTCCTGGGCCAAGTCTAAATACACAGTAGTTGGCTAAGTAGCTCTCAAGTTTCCCAACCTCACAGCAATCCTAATTTCCAGCTCTCTTTCCCCCTCAGCCTTCACAACCCCAAGAAATGAACACCTTTCTTTGCCATGCAGTCCCTGAGGTTGTTCCATTTCTCTCTGGGGATCGAATGCTACTGGTCAGGAAACCTCCCTACTAGAAATTCAAAGGACTCTCAGTTGTGGACAGCTCCAT
Source organism: Picea engelmannii (assembly GCA_009831015.1). Taxonomy (NCBI): domain Eukaryota; kingdom Viridiplantae; phylum Streptophyta; class Pinopsida; order Pinales; family Pinaceae; genus Picea; species Picea engelmannii. Next base: position 406,107 of record ML779725.1, read on the forward strand.
CTGAACTGCCATCAAGTTCATGCACACAGGCATCCATTCCCTCCGAGAATGATCAGTAAATCATTACATCCAGTCAACGATGGCTCTCCTCTTCCTGCCATTTGTTTCCATGCTCAACCCAAGAGCACACGAACTAGCATTAGTGAGTGAAGAGGAAGAAGAACAAGTGAATCGGTGAGAAGAGGACAAACCAAGGGAAGAATGAACCCAAAACAACCCTCAAGGGATGTTTAAATAATTACATGAAGACAAAAGCCACATGACCTCCCTCCCAAGAAGCTCATGTAACTCCTTTTTCTCCATAAAATCAGTTATGGGTAAATAAAATAATAATAACAAGACTTAGCCCCTCAAGCCCCCTCTCTCGTGGAATCATAGCCCCCTATCTCTTTTGTCCTTGTCGGTCCTGCAGCCAACGGTGTATTTTATTAATGTATAGGAAGTGTTACATTTCCTAGGCACTCTGGCCCCTTTTCAACTTTATGGGTTGACCGGACTAAGTCATATTTACATAATACATTATAGTTTATAAGAGTTAGAACTATTACATTAGGGTAGTTTTGGAACGAAATAGAGGAAGCTAATTGTCTTGATCCTTTTCCATTTCCCTAATTGATGCAGCAATATCAGAACTGGAAAGCATGGAACAATAACAATGCCCAATCTAGTCATTATTGGTTGGAGATTCATAATGCAAGGCATGTTACTGCACGGATATCAGAACTTTGAACAATGTCATCTCCAGCACTAACCATAAACAAGTGATCAGTATGTGAACCACATGCAAGGTTTCCTATATTTGCTAGAACTACCCATTGTATCTCTGAGTGTGTGGGAGACCTTATGCTCATTATGATCACAGAACGAACAAAACAATGACGAGAAGAAAAATTGCCTAATGGGGAATCCCTGCTACCACTTGAACCTTCACTACCATTGCCTCCACTCTGTGAGAATGCACCATTTGCATAATTGGACGTTGTTTTCCTACTTCGTCCTTTTGTGTTAATTATCTGAAGTTTTTTTGTTTAAATTTCCTCTTACCTTCTTTATTGAGCTTCGTCCTTTACTTCTATTTCAGTGCCTGAAGGGACTGAAATCGATGCAACCTCTGTTGGATTGCCAGCAGATGGAGCACTGTACTGAAGCTCCAAATGTACATTTCCAAATAAAAAGAGCATGAGTTTATCTTTGTCTCCAAATGATTTTTCTGCAAAGCTCTTTATAGTTCGGCATAGTCGCGTATCAAATCATAGATGCAACGGCTTATAATACGAAGTCTTTTTTCCAAACGCGTTTGTGATTCTTGCATGGGAAGGAAATGCGGGATACTACACGTAGAATCCCCCTTTGTAGCCTGAGAAGGAACTAGGTCACATGAGATGATTTACTTTTGATATTCTCCGAGGTGATGATAGTCTATACTGATTTTCCACATTCACTGATAGTCTATTCTCCCTTGTAATATCATTTAACCATCACGATTTTCCACATTCACTGATTCCACAAGGCAAATAGTCGTTGATTCCTTATGCCCAAGTGTATTCCAATCCATAACAACATTCTCTTCTTCTTCTTTTTTTTACTTTGGTATGGTATGAGATCATGCAAAAGACATGGTCCAAAAGGTAAATATTGGAAAAGAGACATGGAATATAAGAAGTGACAGGGTGGCATATAAATTAATATATTTTTGTTTTTCTTTGGAGTATGGCTTAAAGTTAAAGGTATAACCAAAATGCATGGGAGATAAACCAAAGCCATAAGAAGGAACATGGTAAGAACTTTTAGTAATAAGTGAAACATTGAAAAGGGGAAGTATGAGGCATAGGTTTGAAAAAGTGGAACATGTAATGTATGGCATATGATATAGTATGACTCTGGTTGTTTTTGTTTTGTTTTTTTTTTCGGTAAAAAGAGTTCATAAAAATCTATGTGGTAAGGTAATAACTATGATATAAAAGGGAAGCAAAAAGATATATGAGAAGTGATCATGAGAGTTATATTTGTGATATTTCAAGAGTCTCGTCAACTTTACTAAGTGTCATATCATTGATGTCGAATGTTTGTAATAATTTTGTGTTTATTTGAGAGCCTATAATCTGTGAAATTTCAAATATGATCAGCGAGCATTGTTTTTAGCCATTAGAAAATAATTCATCATAACTTATAACATATTCTCAAAAGATGAAATATCTGGAGGGATCTTCTTTGAAATGTGAAATAGAAATTGAGCGAGGGTGCACACTATTTTGCACAACCAAATGTGAAATGAGGGGGAGCCTGGCAATTCTTTGTCAGCTAGGTATTGTTGATCAAAAATGTAGGGAGGGGAACTTGGTATGCAACTTCTTCCAAGGAAAGACAGAAGTCAGTACCTCCCGAAAATGCTTACCTAAGATCTGGGCATCATCAGGAATGGATGAAAATGGTATATGAACTTTGTTTCTCGGTGACATGTCCCCTTCTTCTTCCTCAACCTCTTCCTCTGAGGTGGTTGGCATGTGGGTTCTCTTGCTTGTGCTAGGGCATGCACCTGATGTTTCTGCTAGGGAAGATATTTGTGAAATGGTCAGCAAGGCGTAGGCAACACCTGTCAACATCTCTTCCCTTAGAACCCCTGGCCATCCTTTGAATCCTTGTCAAACACCATTGCATCCAGATAAGACAACAGAGGAGTCACATGAAATAGCATGGGGGCAGCACCCAATGACCGCACAAAAGTGTGGTCGTGATTCATACTGAACCGTATGTGGTGGGTATGTTTGTTGAGGATTGTTTGCAAAATCCTAAGCCTTTGCATGGTGGTGACCATATCAATGTACCACTATTGCGAAGACAACATTGTGTTCGGGAACATTGCTAACAAAGTTCTGAGCATGCCAAGAATCGAATATCTTGGAAATGCGAGGGTCTGAACCATGAACAAGTCTTTGGTTGTGAGGAGGTTTTCATTTCCACATCGCAAGAGTGATGAGAAAATAGTCGTAAATGAAATAAGTGGTCCACTCATGGATCTCTGCACTAGCCTAAAAAATCTCTTGGAGCAGATACAAGCACCAGTTCATTGGTGTGTCATTCTTGGTGAATTCGGCCACTATTATGGAATCAAGTGTACACTTGTTCAACGTAAAAAAATTCATCACCATGTTAGAAATGAGGTAGGAGCCACAGGGGACCTATGGATCGTTAATGGACTATATCAGAGAGCCATGACCTTCCTGGGGAGTGTCATACAGTCTATATAGTCTAAGCATACCCTTTTTCCCGTCATGCTTCCCAAAGCCCTAGAAGTCGTATGATACATTTTCACCTATCGTAGACAAGTCTGTCAACTGGTGGATCTCCTAAACATGAATGGGGTATCCTTTTTCCAGCCACAGGGTGTCATTGTGGACTCAATTTATTAGGAATCTAGTGCAATTGGTGACTTCACCAATGGTGTCGAACACTGGTAACTCTCGCAGATTCATTAGCATGTTGTTGCGCATTAGTAGGAATGATTGCTTCCATTTCCACTAGAATGACCCATATGGTAAGGTGGTGTAGTCTTGGAAGGTATGAATCGCCATGGAATGGTATTGGGAAGCACCATTGAATTTTGTTTCCACCAGTCGTGTGTGTTCCACCTTGTCATGGAGATCATCTAAAACTTCAACCCAGGGGTTGATGAATTCATCCGTAAAAGCAACTGTAAGTGGAGCAAGAGCTTTGGGAACAGATCCCAAACCAAAGGTGTGAACCATCCTAGCAGAATTTTGGTGGTAGACAAAGTGAATAGGGGGATGGGATCGCGGAAACAAATTCATAGAGAGCTCGTTGAGCACTAGGACTAAGGATATAGTTAGCATGATGGAAATACATGAATATCGATTCGTCGTCCAAAGGTGTGCTTATAAGAAAAATGCAGAGGGTGAAACGATCTCCATGCATTGAATATTAGAACATGACAAGAGTGGGCATTAACGTTGACTCAATCCCTAAAACACGGAAAAATCCACGACGTGATTTGGGCAACTAAATGCATAACCGAAAATTTGGTAACATGAAAGTAATGAGCCAACGAACGGTGAACTAGAAAAAGGACAAACAGTTGTTAATATTTAAGTGACTATGACAAGAAGAGACGTAATGATGGGTAAAAAGGTACTAATGTATTTTAACGACCCACGTGATGACACAAGGGAAAAAAATTCAAATTTGAACAGCATTAAGTATGAGAGGATGTGACTGTGACCTCCCCAACCTCAAAGTGAATATCTGAGCCGGAATACTTGGACAAGATAACAAAGCACTAAGCCATGTAAACACAAAACATGTCACCATTTATTGGCAGAAAATAACACGGAGACATAGATGGAAATCCTACTTACTAACTCAGTCCCAGAACCAGAAGCATAATGAAACTGTAATTATGCAACAGAAAGGTAGGGATTCATGCGTGCGTCATTCACTCAGCCAGGTCTAATAATTCCATCGATTTGCGCTAACTTGAAAGCTCTAGATTCACATATTTCTACAACTATAAAAGGACCAAGCCAGTTCATTTGGAGTTTTCCTGGATGTTTTCAATACTTGTTGTCATATAAGAGCATGAAGTCACCTTGCACAAATGATTTATGATTTAGATGTTGATCATATCGAGCCTTTTGTTTGGATTCCTCCAAATTCTGATGAAAATATTCTAAGAACCTAGCATCCTCAAGTTCCAGCAGTTCCTCCACCCACGCAACAATGGATTCATCCTTAGTCACGTTAGTAGCTTGCGCAATGAATAGACTTGGGGTGAGAAACTCAGCTGGAACAACTGCTTCTTGGCTATATACCATTTGAAAAGGGTTATACCTATCTAATCCCTTTGTGGTAGTCTAATACGCCCATAATACAGTTGGAACCTTCTCATCCCAGCCACCCTGATCTATGCAACATACTTTATTCAGCCACATATCCAATATATTATTAAATGCTTCCACTATTTTGTTAGCCTGTGAATGGTAGGGACTGCTCTTATAATGTTGAATCAAAAATTCCCTAGTAAGGGTTGCAGGAACCGATGAAATCAACAGCCCATTTTTCAAAAGCTTGTAGTGAACGAAAAGGGTGCAGATGCAACTCATGACGGCATGATGATTTTCCCACTCTCTGATATACATCACAAGCCCAAGCATATTCCTTAGCATCTTTAAACATTGTAGGCAACCATAGTCCTGCTTGTAATATCTTTCTAGAAGTTTGCTTTCCGCCAACAAGTCCTCCCGAAACCCCACTACTAAATTCACATAGAATATCAATTCTTTCATGGTCAAGAACACAGCACTGCAAGATATTATCAAATCCCAATTTGTAGATGTGGCCCGCAATCAATTGATAATCCGTTGCAGGAACCACTAGGTGCCTCTTTTGTGTTGTGGAATATCCTTCCGATGTAGTACCAGTAGTCAAGAATAGGGAAATGTATGACTTATAATTAGGAATGGACTCAATACATAATAGATCTACATCTAGGAGTTGTTCATCTATAGGTCCACCACTTTCTCCAAACTCTGGGTGAGACAAGTGATTTGGCCCGGCATTTAACTTTCCAGGATTAACAATGACCTCAAACAAGAACTCTTGAAACAATAACAACAACCTATAAATGTGACCTTCTAACACAAGTTTGTTCACCAAATGCTTCAAAGAAGAATGGTCAATAAAAAACTTAAAATGGCTTCGTAAATAATTCCTAAAATTTTGTAAAGCATACACCATAGCCAAACCTTCCTTGTCAGTTGTGGTGTAGTTGTGTTCAGCTTGGGAAACTTTGTGACTGGAAAAGTATATAGGATGGTCCAAGTTCCCTTCCCTCGGTTGCGCAAGAATAGGGCATAGCAAAATTGCAGAGGCATCGATATGTACATGAAATTCAATTTTCCAATTAGGATAGGTCAGAATAGGTGCAGTACTCATATTTTCTTTGACGAGAGAAAACGTCGTATCGTAGTCATGAGTCGAGGGAAACCCTTCATATTTCTTGAGAATTTGTTCCAAAGGTGTTTTTATGCTTGTGTAACCCCTGATAAATCGGCGCTAATATCCAGTATGTCCCAGGGTCGTGTGCAACTGCTTGACAATGGTAGGAAGAGGCATATTGAGAATGACTGCAATTTTCGCAGTATCCTAGCAGATTTCCAAATGGTACACAAAAAAATGCATTTTCTCATATTAAGGGAAATTTGTAATTGTCTACAATGGTTCAACATCAATCGTAATAGCCCAATGTTCTCTTTAAGTAAGTTGTATACATTCCAATCACCCAATTATACCTCAAGGAACTTATGGATGAACTCGTGGAATGTTGCAATTATGACCCGAGAAAAACGGGAGCATTCTTAAGCCTGAGAGGCATAATGTTGTAGGCAAATGATCCACACTCGGTATTGAAAGTATTATTCTTCTTATATTCCTCGGAGATTCAAACCTGGTGATATCTAGAGAACCCATCTGTAAACGAATATGCCTCATTTCTCGCTACTTGATCCAATACATCATCGCTAAAGGGGCTAGGAAAAGGGTCATGTACACAAGCAGCGTTCAAACTTCAGTAATCCACACAAACTTGTATATCATTTGTACCTTTCTTGGTTTGTATCATGATAGTACTAATGCATTCATCCTTATCGACAGGGAAAATTATCCCAATTGTGAGCATTGTGTCAATTTCTTGCTTCACTTTATCTTTAACTCAGGGATTAATCCGATATGGCCTATGCTTGATTGATCTTGATTCATACTTTAACTCTATCCTCATCTCCCCTAAATCTCCCTTAATACCTTTTAATTCTGAAAATTTTGTAAGAAACAGATCCCCATATTCCCACGATAGAGCCTATATCTTTGTCACAATCCAATCATCCCAATAGTCTCCAATGGATGCTAGCTTAGGGTGCTCATCAATTCTTATATTGACTTTTTGCAACTTCAATGGTTTGGTATAGGAACTACTAACATCCTTCGAGATAGTATCTTTAACCTCTATAGTCCCTTCGGATTCCTGAAATATCATATGCCTAAGTTCTTCAAGGTCATCGGGATCTTCTAGGTCTCTATCAAAAGTGAGACATAGCACAAGTAGTCGAGCATGAGATGGTTAAAGGATATGATGAATGAGGTACTCATATTAAGAACATATAGTATTAGTATGTATAGTCTTAATATCATTAGTTAAAAGTATTTTCTTAATCTATTTCAAAGCTACAGTGATTTCAAGGGACTTACCTAAGAATAAGAAGTCTTGAAAAAACTATCGTTGAAGGATTTTCTAGCAACCAGTTTGGTGTTGAGCTTCCTCACGTATACACCAAGCAATTGGAATTTGTCCCAAGGAATGAATAAACTATTGCACCCACAATTGAGAAGGAAGTTGTGCAACTTCCCATATCTTAATACAGTGTGCCACATGGTCCTTCTGATCTGAAAGCCCATCATATAATTCCAAAGCTAATTGTTTCAAATTCAGTGAATTAAGTTGCGAAAGAGGAATAAAGTGATGTTGGATGGCATACTTTGCTTCGTCCCAGGAAGATAAAGTACCCTTGTGGGTGGCCCACCATCTTCCTGAATAGGATCTTAACACAACATCAAGTACAAGAATTCTTTGCTCTAGTGAGACTTTATCCTCTAACTCAACCAGAAAGATACATAAATATGAAATACCATCATATATAGGGTAGTCTCTAACCTCTAACCCAATCCACCTGGATGCTCTGATAGTCATGCAACATTGTGAGAAGTTAGCATATCTTCCATGTTTCCAGTTGTCAAAAGCAACCTCGGAATCTTCACCTGCATATTGAATATTGCGCCAATTTATCGAGCCATCTGCAGTTAGGTTAATGTAGTCCACTCACTTCCTTGTATTCAAAGTATATAGGTGGTTGTTGACACAAGGGCATACCCAGGGTTCAACACTCAAGAGTGTACCAACAAATCCCTAACTATCGGCCCTTTCAGAAACACCTGTGAAGCAGATGTAGTCTCACCCGAGGTAGAGGCAGGGGTGGTTGCAAGACTCGGGTGTCTGCAACCTTAGCTAGGACACAGATCTGTGATCCTATCCTTATAGGGAACTTATCATAGATCATTCATCAATATTTAACCCTTATTATACTTCGCAGGCGGCACAGAGCTTCGTGGTGAATACTCAGATGTACATTTATTTCAGCACTTAACTATAGAAAATCATATCATATCTAGTAGTTCAGCACTAAGCATTCTCATACATGTCAGATCCCACTATTTACATACATATAGGAAGCACAAAGCATTAATAGATCTATCTAAATATATCAAGGCACTCAGCAGAAGAAGAAATAAACACATCAAGTTGAAGCACAAAGCATCACACATAGATTTACGTTGTTCACCCCCACCCTGGGGCTATGTCCACCAACTCTTCTTCTTTATTAGTGTCTTCAATCGGTTACATCACAAGCCACTCAAAACCCTTCTTCGCAGAGGACAGAATATATGTGCAGCTCACTAGATCTTTCTTCCTTGCGTTACAATATCAATCACATAGTAACTTGCACTTAGCCTTGCAAGCCTTACACAGTTCACACGGAGCACTTATTCAACATCACATAGATGCACCACCAATTGCACTAATAAATCACATATACTACTTCTTACATTGCCTATCTTTCTATTTATACATTGCAAAAGTGAGCCTAAGCATGGGTAAACCCACGAGCCGAAATCCCTATTATATTAACCCAAAACCCTAAAAGAGGCCCAAAAGTGGACCGAGATCCCACGATCTCTTCTTCGCCTGGAGCTCCATATTTGACAGGGCGTCGAAGTCCAAAAATGATCAATTATGACCAAGTGTTCCTCGAAACTTGGTCAAGGGCCAACAGGCCTCCAACACTCACATGTGACTCGTCCCGAGTCACTCAGGTCTAACCAATTCTTCTTTGAATTCCTTGAGCTTGGCTCAAGCTGCTTCGACCTACCGCATTGCTACTGCCTCTTTCTCAGTGAAATCCTGGATGAGTGTCTCATTCACCGGCCCTTCTAGGCATTGTTCTGTTGTATTCACAAGTTGTTCAAGTTATACTCCTTAGCTTTCAACTTCAGTGAACAGTTGGCATGCCTTTTCTTTCACTAGTTGCAGTCGTTGAGAGACTTCCATTACTTTACTCTGAAGCCTGTGAATCTGTTTTTGGGTTGTGTGTTGCTCTGGAAACCTCTTCATTCTCTTTACGGGTGACAGGGCCTTCAACTGCACCTGTAGATTTTCAGCGTCATACTTCGCCTCTTATATTTGTGACTCCAATTGATGCAATTATGGGTTCTCGGTTAGGTTCTCGTATATCTGTGCACTTCTGCTACTTAACTGTTTAAATTCCTCAGAGAGTGCTTTAATCCTTTCTATGGTGCTCCAGGCAGTTATTTCTAGTTGGTCGCGCACTTCTTGTGGGGTCTGTGGTATGGTCTGAAGTTCTAAGTCCACGACTCTTTGTTGAATTTGTTGAATAACTTTAGAAAGCGTCATCACTTGGCGTTCGATGGGGTATTCTGCCTTCTGTTCTAAGCCGGTCACAAAGAGAAATGCTCTATTGACTGCTTCTTCAATCCTAATCTGCTTCGCGAGCAACTGTCTTTCTCTTTTTGAATCTTTGCTTTGTCTTCTTCAAATTTTGCTTGGAGAGTTTCCTTCTCTTGTTGCATAGCTCAGCGTTGCTCGAGGACTTCCTCTTATGCTTGCTTTAAGGCCTGGGTGGCATGTTTTGTTTCTTCATGTGCCTTCTAAAGGTGTACTTTGACCGTGTTAGCAATCTTGCGGAGTTGAACTGGTTCATTTCCTTCTTCTGTTGTTCCTTCTGAAAGGGGTGCAGAGGAGACTATGCAGCTAGACTGGAGAGCTTGTTGTACTCCTTGGAGTTCGATCTCGATTCTGTTGTACATTGTCTCTTGCTTAGCTTCATGTTTTTCTGTTATCTCTTCTATGGCTCCATTCATAGTTGCAATGAGAAAACTAAATTCATCTGGAGTGAGTGTGGTCTTCATCTTAGTCACAGGTGCTTTTGATTTCTCTTGGGAGGAAGGTTCTAGAGGTGAACCCTTCCTTTTCTTTATGATTTCTAATTCGTCGCTTGGCCTCTATTCGACTTCCTCTAAGTATTCACCATTACCTCCTTGCTCTGGTGTAATGGATGTTGCTCTTATAGATCTGATGTCTACATCTTGGATATCCTCATCCTTCTTTGTCTTCTTTGTTTTCTTTGTCTTACTCAGTCCAGGTGTATTCTGTGCAACTTCTGGGTTGTCAATGTCAGATACTTCTGCAGGGACTGCTGGAATAAGAAGGTTTGTCGACCATTCCTTGGTGATTTCCTCCAGGTATTCTTCTGTTAGCTTGTAATAAGACTGAAGTTGTTCCTTGTTCTCATCAGCGCGTGTTATCAGATATATAAAATGGCGGTCTGCACTGAACTTTATCAAAGGTCGAAACCTGTGTAAAGTATTTGGGGTCATGCGAGGCTCGAAATGGATGGTGAGCTTCAACTAGGTGTAGTAGGTGCAAAATACGGCATTGGATTTTCACTGATTGTTCATATAATTCGAGTACCATAGGGTACTGAACTTCGTAGCCAATGGTACAAAGAGGTCAATGTCAGGGAAGGTTGCACCTTCCAATAGCTCTCATGCAATGAAATCTATAATTATCAAGAGCCAGCTAAAATGAAATTCATGCCCCTGATCCTGGGCTTCTCTGCAATCAATCTCTAGTTGATTCACCAGGTACTTCACCCAGTTCATCTGTAGTCCCTCTGTGCACTTTCCTGAGAGGTCGAATACAAATCTGGATACTTGCATGGGTTGATTCTTGTGTACCAACTTCCCTGCGATCAGTTGACAGGCGAGGCGCACTGCGCCACTTTCAATACAAGCTACCTTGTAGCCTCTGTAAATTCTAACCTTGTACAATATCTACTGCAAACTGATATTCAGAAAAGATACAATGGCAAATACAAACATTACACAAAGATTTTTCACCTGGAAACCCAAACCGGGAAAACCAACATATATTATATTGATACACACCCTTTTACATTGTTTACAATACAATATACATATAGGAGCCAGCGGCATCCAAAACCCTAACCCAATGACCTGGATTAGTCCAAAACCCTAATTCCTTAACCGGAAATAGAAAACCATCGGCAAAAAACCATGTG
>ML779725.1:422193-497377 GCA_009831015.1 Picea engelmannii
ATCTGCGGTCTTCCCAGGATAGTAATTGTGGGGATCAGGGCCCTGTATGCTAAGCCCAGTGATCTGGTTGATCAGCGTTGGATCCACTGTTATGCAACAGTCCAACCATAAGTATCCTCCATGGTAACTTGCCAATAGAAACTTCACACAATAATTCACCTCCTGGTGTCTGTCGAAGTGTGGTATCTTCATAACGTTAAGTAGAGTAGACTATGTGAGGTTCATCATCCATTGTTGAGGGACGATCTTCGAATTCTTTCCCTTGGTTCTGGTTAGGTACTTGTACGGGGAAAGTGTGTTGTAAACTTTACGATCTCCCAAGTTGAAGTCACTAAACTTCAAAGATGTGATCTTGTCGTGATCTGTGCGGACTACGCGTACTCCTTTCGGTAGGTACACCATGACTAGAGTGTACTCAATGTCTCTAGACACACTATCTTTGTCGATCGCACCGCTCAGAGGTGGTATGTAAGCAGGTAGGATGGATGGGACCAACTTCATGTTGGCCATATCGTCCTTATGTTTGGTTCTTCTTTCTGTGCCGTCTCGGGATGTTCCTGCTCGAGCAGTCAACGAGGAGGCTTGCACTCCTCTCATCGAAGATGCCTGTAAACCTGTAGACAATCCCCACTCCGACGTGACTCTTTCGACTCTAAGGCTAGCGAGTACCTCTCTTATAGATTCTTCAGCTGTGTTAAATTCTTCAGACATATACGCTCAGGATCAATAGCTCGAGTTCTCAAAGTAACGTAGATATTGTAGTAAGGTAGAGAGTAAGGGTGGAGTAATCACAGTTCACAATTTAGGTAGTTTGCAGATTCAAATTCATGATTAGCAGAAGTATCTTATGTGCATGGCGCAATGGATTAAGTAAGTAACTATGTAATGGATTGTTTGCAATGGGTATGGGGCTTCCTTGACTATAGTTCTATCCGTTATGGTGTGGTCTAACGGTCTGATGATGAGCCATCAATGCTTTTCGATCTGTTCGGGGCGGCAGTCGAACAGGTATATCAACCTCCAATAGCTATATTTCTTCACCACGGCGAATTGACCCATGTCGTTGTTCTGTTATCCCAACGAAGCTCGAATTGTGCAAAGTTTCTTTCAAAGGGGTTCCCTCTGGAACCCTTTGTAGCCTGTCGATCTGAGCTCTCCTTTTACTTAGATTTCTAGCCTTCTTCCCCCTGAGCTTTGTCTTGGTAGTTCATTTCTTGATCTGGTTCTTATTTTCCTTGGGCATAGTCACTTCGCGTTGCTGAGGTTCTTTCTCAAGACTCAGGAGAACTACTTCATCTGTATCTGGTACAGATACTATAATCTTCTGTGAGTCCCCTAATTCTTTGACATACGAGCTTCTAGTGTCAAATAGATTTGATTTATTCTCTTGTTCCTCAATCAACTATGTGATCCTTCTGGTCATGAAATCTTTTAGCTCTTGTCTCTGTTGTTGTAATACCTTTTATTCTTCCTTTTTCTAGCTTGATCTCTCTCAATCCAAGGTTTTCCAAGTAACATAGTGAACGGGGTGTCATCCTCAATAAATTTGATAATCTCAAAATCTTCTTCTATCAAAGTTCCATTGACTGTCATAGGTATCTGAGTGAGTTTTCCACATAACATCACCAGTTTTCCTCTGAATAGTCCTATTCCTCCCAGTGAAGGAATCATGGCAGGCTTCCCTATAAATTCCCAGGTTCCTTTTCGCATAATGTTCACTTGTGTTTATTTATCAAGAATACAGTCAATGTCGAAGTCCCCTATTCTTACTTCAATTTGTTCCTTTTCTTTGAATATCTCTGGTAGGCGGACATCTTTATGTTCTTTCAGGGTTTCTTTCATCTGTATTAATACTTTCTCTTATTCTTTCTGAGGTTCTGTTATTTTTGGGGTTGTCCTAGGGTGTTCTTCATGTAGATTCATACTTTCAAGCTTATCAATCATTCTAGGGCAATCCAATACTTCATGGTCCAAATATTTGCAACAGAGACAACTGGGTTTTCCACCCGTGCAATCCTTAGCTAGATGGCCTGGTTTTCTGCAACCATAACATAGGGTCAATCCTCTCTTTCTCTTAAATGATCCCCAACTTCTTCTGTACTGCGCACCAGAATCATGGTAGTTAGCCTGCAAAAAATTCCTTCTAGGATCTTGCATCCATTTGTTACTCCAAACATTCTTTCTATGCATAGGTATAACATATCTATCATTATGCTTATCAGATCTACTCATATCAAACTTTCTTTCTTCTATTAATATCCTAGGTTTTAAGCTAGGACCGAATCTATCAAACATACCTAGATCCATGCTCTAGAAACAAAAATTTCACTTATCTTACTTCTACAGAGTACAAATCTTTCARATCTAAGAAATGTTAACTATTCTTACCTTTATTAGAGCACAGGGCTTACAGGTCTTACCTCTTTTCCGCATATMTGACCTCTTTCTTTCAGAAATTCCCACTTTTACTTTTCTTAGAGCACAGAGCGTTCAGATATCGCTTATTTTCTTCAGATCTAATCTTCCTTTCCTCAGATCTGACCTTATTCCTAGCACAAAGATTTTACAGGTCAAGTAAAAAGTTGCGCACTAGGGCGACATATCTACGCACAGAGATTCCTTTTGCACAAAGTTTCTTCTTCCTCAGTTCCCAGCAATCACAGTTTCGAGTCCCGGCAATGGAACCATTTGTTGGCACAGGGGCAAACCCAAGGTTCACTCCAAGAGCACACCAACAAGCCCTAACTACTGGCCCTTTCAGCAACACCTGCGAAGCAAATGCATTCTCACCCAAAGTAGCTATGGGAGGGTTACAAGACAGACATGTCTACAACCAAGGGAATATCAAGTGGATCTTGATGCAATACATCGTAGTATACCTAGCTCACTTATCACTAAAATCTACTCCACATTCTATAGATCTGATCTAATACAATAATGTAATAACAATATATCAAAGACAAATATAAAGCATCAATCATATACATGTAACACCAGGTATACGTGGTTCACCCTCTCCCTATGGCTATGTCCACAGAACTGTGCTTATGATTTATTAAGGTAAAGCTTACAGTTCTTGTCTGTGCTCTCTGCTAGCATATCTTCTTCTTCTTCTTCTCTCTTCCTCTCCCCCTCTTGCGCACCCAGCTGCAGGACTTGATCTTCGCAACCAACTGAAGATCTTACAATGCCAGAAGGCTCTTACTCTCATCCCTTCTCTCACTCACAATACAATATTCTCTCAAAGAAAAATGATCAATAACAATGCTCAACAACAGTACCGACCCAAACCAGGTCCTCTCGACCTCTATTTATACAATGTAGTCCCTCGCCGATAGCCTTAGGTCGAGGCCTGGGTGTCAAAACCCTAGGTGTCTAAAACCCTAGGTCAACTTGACCCTCTTTTCCCGGGCTTCGCCAGCCTGTCTCTCCTTTCTTCCCACTCGGTGCTAATGATGAATTTTCTCGCTATTTGAGTTGTCCTCGATCCATGTACCTTGCTTATTTGTCATCCCTGATCTCCTCATTCAACGGTTAGCTTTCTTCGGCTTCGCTCCTTCTTTTCTGCTTTTTTTCTTACTTCAACCCAATAACAGTCACTGTGTCTCCCGCGAAGTTCGCATTTTACCTCTTCTTCCTTGATCTTCGCTTGATTCCATACCCAAGGGCCAACAATGGTCCAATTTATCCTCTGTCATATTCCCCTCTACTGGATCTATATAACGAGGACCTCGGTAGGGATCTAGTGGTTGGGTGAATTTCATACAATCTACTTCAAAATTCATGAGTTCCTTCTTAAGATCTATAACAGCATAATTCTCATAAGCCTAGTCTATACCCAAAATAGTCAAGTATGGATCCTTCTCACCCATGATTTCTATAACCTCAAAGTCGGACATTTTCTTGACTCCATCTAATTCCACTTCAACATTTTGCAGGCATCCAACAAGATAGATACAATATTGATTGGCCATCTACAATTGAATGGGGGAATAGACAAGTTTGGGCTTACCCATGGCTTCCCAAATATTCTTCAGTAATATGTTGACGTCAGACCCCAGATCTAGCATAACATCACTAATCTTTTAGACATCAATGTGAGCATTTAGTCTAAATTCCCTTCCAGATATCTACTTCCTTTTCTGAATCTGACTAGTATTTCTTTCTGGGAGATTAGAAACAATCAATTCCTCGGTTCTCTCTTCATTATGGATAGTCCCCTTAAATGCGTTCCACAACTCTTTGGTGATTTGTTCGTCATCCAGAATATCAGAAAGTAAGCGGAACCACAATTCGATGGTCTAGTGGAGTCTCGTTGGAGGATCTTTCCGTGCCACACAATTTTTTGTGAGCTTAGGTTGAGGCTCGTGTCTTGAGTCTGCAGGTATCAATATTGTAGGATTAGAAATCCATTGGAATATCTCAACAGCGTCCTTAAAGAATATTTTTTCACAATAAAGTCATATGTAACATCTTCTAGTATCTCCTTGTGGATCTCACTTTGAAATTTGTTGTCAACATCAGCACCAGTCCTTGTTCCTCTAGTAATAATATTAATATTGGGTGTCTTTTCTTCAGTGATAGAACACAGCTCTAAATTTACCAAATTGGCACCTTGATGCCTTGCGAAATCCTCCCACTTTGTAGTCAACTCGGGGCAATCCTCGATGGCATGGGTGTTGTTTCTACAATGGGCAGACCAAGGTCATCTCAGAAGCAGACAATCTCTAGCAAGATGTCCCTACTCATAAAAATTATAACACCGCATTGGCTCTCTTCCACCAGTTCGTCCACATCATAACCCTCCACCACCTCTACGTCCTCCTCCAAATCCTTGAGGAGTTATCAACCTTGAATGCAGACCGTTCTATTATTTTTTCAAGAGCATCTAGATTGTGACATTGTTTGGTGGTGTGAGTAGGTGACCCACACAACTCACAGTAGACTTTATTCAAGACCAAGGTGTACTTCTGTAGGATTGGTAAATGTCGAGGGAGATGCACATGGATTTGGAAAATTTAACAATAGTCATTATTCTGATTACCTTGATGGTTTGGGAAGGCGTCATACTATATCGCACCATGTAATGGTGTAGCAGCTGTGACTTGCGCAACTCCCCCCAATGTTCCTACTAGTGGGGGTGCCATCGGTTGTGGACAGGGTTCTACACCCCTCAATGTGAGACATTTGGTCGTTGTATGACCTTCAGTGTAACAACCAGTACACCATACTTGAGGGTGGGCTACTCTAGAAATGGTCAATTCTTGAATATTATCAGTGAAAGCGGAAATTTGGCCTTGCGGTTGTGTAATATTATAGTCATCGGGTGGTCTTATTACCCGCAAGTTGGTAGGATATCCGTCCATCACCTCAATCTTCATGGCATGTTCTAGGGATTCCCCTAAGGTAGTTATTTGTTGTTAGGTTAATGGAATCTGAGTTAATGGTAAAATTCCATGAATGAACCATTCTTGTTGGTGTTCTTTGTGAATAGGGTTTTCTAATTTACCTATCGCATATTTGAATCTTTGGTTATACTCCCAGGAAGACTCTTCATCCCATTGTTTGATCTCCCGCAACTCAGAGAGGGCATTTTGTTCTAACTAGGCTAAACATAATTCATCTATAAATCGGTGTTTGACTTGAGCAAGGGTGAAGACCTTTCCCTGAGGATTGTTTGGTTCAATGGATTTCATATACCATTTGAAATCAGACCTCTCAAGGTGGTCTGAAAATTGACTAATTTATTAGCATCTAAATTCCCGCGAGACTGTTATATGGACTCACAAAGGAACCAATGTTGTTCCACATCCTCATCCCCTTTTCCCCATAATTATGGGTATTGGGTGAGGGATCTGACATGTTGATGCACCACGGGAGGACTTGGAGACCCTGTTAAGATAAATCCTAAAGGTCTTGGTTGCATTAACACTAAAGAACATGTCAGTCTACTATTGTTGCTACCACTTGAACTAGTTGGACTAGAATGAGGAGAAATAATAGAAATTATGGGCGAGTTTATTATAGAATTTACTGGATTGGAATATTTTGTTGAGGGATTGGGCGATCCAAGGTTGGTTCCCGTGTCTTTGGGATGGTATTATTTAACCTAGAGGATCACATTAGTAGGCCACTTCATACCAGGTCCTATAGTGTACTTCACATATGTGGGCGTTGCAAGAGTTATTTCTCTCGCAACTTCTTCAGAGGTTAAGGTTGAGTCTTGTTCCTCAGTGGTGACTCTGATCTTGATTCTTTCTTCTGAATTTTCTCCCTCTCATATACTCTCTCCAAAACTCTCATATTTCTCTCTAAACTTCTCCTTCAACCATTGGCTAGCTATCCTTCCATGTAATTACAACTCTTTCAACTTCTCTAACTCTCTTTTATGACTCTTCTCAAGGTTGATCTCCTTGCGCGACTAATCAGTCCTCTTCATCAACTTTCGCATATGTTCTCTCTGCCTCTTTTTAATCATCGTAGCCCTTTTCTAAGCCCACTTGTCTCTGACACTCTTCTCATGATGGCCCCTCGTATCTCAAAAATGTCTGTATCCCAACTCATGGATCCTCACTTGAATTTCCCGCTCCTCCTATGCAAAGGTTTTTACTTTTCCATTTCAACCAAAGGAATCGGTAGCATTCCTTATTCCACCAGCAAGATCTTCATCCACAATGGAATTTCTCTCAGTAATCTCCCTTGGGCTCCCTCGTAAAATACTGCTTCTGCCTTTGAAAATAGCAAGTGATTTTCTACGAAAAAATCAATAATGTATCCTTTTAGGGTAGTGTGGACTCAAAATTCCACCACTCAGCAAATCTAGAGATCCAACTTGTGAAGAAAAACTAGTCTCTCAATAGTCCAATTGAATCTTTTCTTGACGTAATATTTAAATTATGGCGCTTCCTGCAACCGGTCGAGCCACTATTAGACCTCCTTTGGGAATCAGATTCAGAAGATTCCATACTGATCATTGGCTCATTTGGAATAAAAGATTGTGTCCTTCACATCCCTCACACCTTTC
Organism: Picea engelmannii; assembly: GCA_009831015.1. Lineage (NCBI taxonomy): Eukaryota > Viridiplantae > Streptophyta > Pinopsida > Pinales > Pinaceae > Picea > Picea engelmannii. Next base: position 429,218 of record ML779725.1, read on the forward strand.
TGTCGTAACTCAGTTTCTTGAAATAGGAACTCGTCACACCTTATTTCCCATCAATTTTCAATGTCAGACTTAAAGATGTGATGTTGCATCTTCTGAAAACTCACTCAGAAGTCAAGGTCCCAACAACAAACCATTTGTTGGCGTGAAATTGGAGACCAATCTTCTCATAGGTTACCAAAAATGGTATCGTTGTAGTCTAGTTGCGTTGGCATATTCAACCTTACGCAAGGGAAGTAGGTCTCACCCAAAGCATTGTCGATACTTTTGTGTAATAAAGCGAGTTAAAAATGACACGCCATCACGTCCAGTGCATTACAATACAATTCCATACTTAATGGTAAATATATTATAACATTGAAAGGCTTAGACCAATAAAATCATTAAATAGTCCATGTTTTGCAACATTAAAGTAAACACATACATCAAGAAGCTTGTTTAAATAGTAACCCAACTAGCAATTATATAGAACAGAAAGATTGCATAGGGAAAAAACCATACATTCATCCACACAATGGCAAGTTCTTGGGTGCCCAAATAATCCAGCATATATTATCTTATCACAATTGATCATACATGGAAGAAATCCCTTGATATCAAGACTTATACAAGCGAATTGGTAATGAGGTATTTGATATCGACTCTCAAACTCTGTGTAGTTGCAGTTCATGCTTAGTAATGCTCAATAACAACAAAAACCCAAAAACAAAACAACAATAATAGAACAAAAATCGAAGAACAACAATTAAAGAACCCCCAACCCATTACATAGCTCTATGCCTTATAGATTTTCCGTGGAACTTTCTTTGCTTCTTGATTCTGCCATTGTTCTTTCTTGATTATGTTTCCTTCTGGAATGTACTCGAAGGTTCCATCTCTTTCTGTTGCTTTTCCCAACTGACTCATGACTATTTTTCCTGTTGGCATGTTGGTGCATAGATTTTCGCCCTTGGATTCACTGTTGTCGTGCTATATTGTTCTACAAAACCTTTATACTTCTGCAAAACTTGGTGGTCTTCAAAATGAATGGCCCAACAAGGCCTCTAGGCCCTACCTTAACTCATTAAGAGACATGTCCACAATATTCCTCTTACCTACATCTTGTAACTCTTATGTTTGATTTTCACACAATCCACTCTTTAAATCTAACCTGCAAATCCACAAGTGAAATTATGTTCTTGTGGTTGGAACTAGCATGGGTATATCTAACTTTTTTGTAGAGGAATTAAATATTTATATTCACCTTCTTTTTTTTCATCAAACAAGATTTCAAAAGGGTTTACAACAATGGACAAGAAAGAAAAATAAACATGTTGTATAGTGTGCTTACCTCCTTTGTCCTTTCACTTATTCCCTCATTGCCAAGTTGTAAAAAAAAAAATCCTTGCACCTTCAAACATGGAATACTACCATTTACATATATTTTTGTTTCTTTACCATATGAACCAGCACATGTCCCACTACTCATGAAGCATTTTCATCACCTCCAACTGCCCATATAACCTTAACATGCCCACCTAATGTCCCATCACCTTGTCTTATTCTCCTTATAGTGCAATTGATCTCCCAACTTTAAGCAACAACCAACATGCAAGTTATAGATAGAAATAACGTGATTCATACTCATCACATCCCTACTAACAATGAGATGGTTTCGGCAAGGATCCAAAAGTTTGCATGCCTTTGGCACTTGGTCAGGACATACAACAAGCTACATTTTGTACACATGGTATCAAAACAACTCTTTTTCCCTTCCATAATCAATATAAAAAACAATCAAACCAAAGATTTTGAAGTGACTTTCCTTTGGTTTCCCCCAACCATGCTTCCTCAAGGGTGACTTTGTTGACTTGTCTAGTGGGAGATTTTCAACAAATAAACTAATGTGTGTATTTTTTTTGCCGAGTATCTATATGAAATTGATTTTCCCTACAACATACTTTTCACCATCTTTATATCAATTTGCGTCTTTCAACCACTGTTGTTTGCCTTTAGATTCATTTTTTCTTATGAAAGTCATTCACTACAAACTCCTCTCCATTATCTTTTTAAAGAATTTATATTCCTCTACCAAATTCATATTTCATTGCGACTGTATACTTCTTAAACACATTTAATGCATCTGAGTTCTACTTTAGAAAGAAAATTCACATATTCTATGAGAAATGGTCATTAGAAAACAAAAAACATGTGATTCCCAACAATAAAAAAGTTGTGTTCATAGGCCCACAAGCACAATCATTTTTTCTCTCCAATTTCTTCCAATGCCAAACTGTGTCATGTCTAGATCCCCTACCAAATGTGTTGCACGCAATCCTTCATATACAAATAACATTCCTTAATCTACTCAAAAGATAGATATATTAAGAGTTAAGATGTGCATGATTTTGATCTCAATTAGGTTAACATTGCAACCTACACTAAACACCACCATATACACCATGTTTTTTCTCTTATGTGCCTTGCTCTTATCTTTCACCAAATGTATGCATGCTTTGAACAAGACTTCAACGTACTAAATTTTTTTTGTAATATTTATGCCAATTTGGTTTAAAGCTAGGTGGTGGTGGTGGTGGTGGTGGTGGTTGTTGTTGTTGTTGTTGTTGTTAACATTTTAAATGTAAACATCTTACCACTTCATAGTTGTAATTGTATATCAATGTGCCCTTAAACCACATGGCACCTACAATCACCTAAAGAAATTGATTGTCTTGGACCTACTTCCACTAGGAGACAAACCAATCATTTTTATGTCATATGCTTTGAGATGCATAAATCAAATATCAACCATTTGTGTCTTACCCTAAAACATTGCATGCTTTCATATATTGTAATTTTGACCATAAAATTCTAAGAAACTAATAATGTTATATTTTATAGGCTTGTCATTTTTTAATCAAATAATCTCTAAAAACAAAATCGAACTTGAAAGCAAGCTTTGGAAGGTAAATTTTTACTCACCTCTTATATGCCTTCTCTCTTGCCTAGAAAACACCTTCCAATGAACAAAAAAGATAACCCAACATTGAGGTGGCCTCCTAGAGCGTACCTAACACTTCCAGTCATGATATTCAACTTCTAGTATAACACAACATTGAGATGGCCTCCTAAAGCATATTTAACACTTCCAATCATGATATTTAACTTCTAGTATTCAGATTGTCTCCTAGAGCATTCTCTCACATCAAGCAATGATATTGATCCCCAAGCACAATCTCTTTGCTAATAATATCCCCAAACAAAATCACTTCTTTGTTGTCCTTACCCAGTGCTAAAATTTTATGTTAAATTTGAACTYGTTTGTCCATTTTCATTGGTTTTTTTATAGATGGTTTAAAGAGGAGATMATGAGCATTGACATGGAGAAAATTGTGCAACCTTAAATTTTATGAGTTGAGAAACAAGTTTCCCATTATTTTTCCCTTATGGGTGTGTCTGGTTTTATGTTTTGTCCTTATAAGCATCATCTTCCCCCTTGATTTCTCTCATTKTCTTAGAAAATATCCATTGTTCTTTTATTTAAACAAAAAGATTTATAAATTTGTATRAATGTAAATTGAAGGGAAATTAAAATATTTAATCGTCGTGAATTTTGTGTTTGACGTGCAAAGGTGAATATCAATTTCAACATTTATCTTACCTCTCTTCTTTGCACTCGCAACTTTTCACCCAACTCAAGAGAGGACGCCAAGCAAGAACTCAAGCTTCTGAAATCTCTCTCGTGCCACCCACATATTTAATACAATTACTTTTCAATTGAGTCTAGCTCAAGTGGTTGAGAGGAGTGTTATACTCCCACCCATGTTCAATTCACGCGAGTGACATGTTGAGCTCTTAATGATTATATTGGTGTAATGGCTTTGAGCCCTATGTTAACAAAGCCTCAAGCTTCTACAAAAATCTAGTAAGATAAGTATTTCACAAATAATAATAATAAAAATAAATAAGTAAATAAAAATATTTAATACAATTACAAATTTTGGAAAAATAATGTTGCACACAACATTCAATATGTTGTCCCCGTCATACCCAACAGCATCATCACACCAAAAGTAGCAACATCAACGTGCAAAACTAAACTCAAATTGTACGTCTCACAACGAAACACTACAATGTATAAATTTGTACACCAAATAGTTGTGTCATATTGTATGTTCTACTAAACTCATGTCTAGCTAAAATTCACAAATTACTCTCTCATAGAGTTCAAACAAAAATAAAATTGAGAAAGTAAAAGCATGTTTAACTTCCAAATTTAAGTATGATCTACCTAATTTACAACATTTGCGACACAATTATTTACCAAATGCAATTGTTGTCTAGAACACCCATCAATCTCAAAATACCACCCACTACCCAAATGTGATCGTAGTCCAAACCTATCTCAACAAAATAACTTCATTTTTTCAAGTTGAAAACATACTAAAATAATATGCCTTTATTAGATATGTTTTACACCCACAACTCATGCCCTAACACACGCATGACACGCTTCATAAAAATCTAGAGCTTGAAAATTTTACTATGTTGCCTTGCAAACTTAATGTTGTTTTTCCACTAATTTTTTGAGCGTTAATTTGTTATGATAACTCTAATCTAGAATCTTCCCAAATTTGCCTATGTTTCTTTGTTGTAAATGTGTTACCTTCCTTTTGTGTGCCCCCCAGCCAACGAATTGTTGGTGTGGCATCTCATTTCCAACAAGTCTATGTTATAACAGCCAACACACCCCGCACTTTTGTAATTCTCACTATAGCATATCATCTTGATCATAAGAACTGTTATCAAATGAAAAATTACAAAAATGTAAAATTTAAAGCTTTAATTCAAAGATAAGGTATATTAAAACATTAATGAATATCCAATGGTGCATGTTACCACTAACTTAATTCTAATTCATCAATACTCCTCCAACATTTTCTCAATTTCCCTCTAGCCTTTATTGACATTCTCCCAGTTGTAATTTTCTATAAGCAATTTTTAGGAAATTTAAATATTTAATTTAATGTTTAGAGAACACATAATTATGTGCTTTAGAGAATCCACGTATTTGATTTTTAGAGAACCCAAATGTTTAGGAAAATTTAAATATTTTATTTATCGTTTGGATCCCACAACCAAGCCATGTCTAAGAACGATGTTGTCCAAAAATGTTGGATTTTCCTTATTTATAGAGCATTAGTGTTACTAGTGTTCTTTTTCTTCATTACCATTAACATATAAATCATGTACTTACCAGTAGCAACATAAACAAGAGACAAAAAAGAACACAAGAGATTTATCCCGGGAAAACCCCAAATGGGGGGAAAACCCAGCAACCTTTCTTAGATAGATTTTGTTCACAAGCAAATCCAATTAGATAAACCCTAGCACAAGTGCTAGCTTAACCAGAAATACCACCCCAGTTGCAGCAGCAGCAGCAGCACCATACAAAGGTAGCGCACCTCCTCAAGGAGCAACGCACAAGAGAGAGATACCAAAACACTGAGCAATAATAAATTGTGTCGTTGCAGCTACTATGTTGCCTCCTCCAAACTTGCACCTTGCTTCTATGTAGTTGGGAGAGTGTGAGTGAGTGAACAAATGAGCTAAGGCGCCTCCTTATTTATAGTCTTTGTGTCCTTCTAGTTGGGCCAACTTCTCTTCTTGGAAGGTGTCTTTTCATTATACTTTATTTTTTTGGGCCAACTTCTCTTCTAGGGTATTTCAAAATCTGTCCAATGGATCTCTTGCTTCTGGAATCTTCTATGCATCTAAGAAAGGTCATCTAGGAGGTAAAGATCCTCCTGCAGCTACCAAAACATCAACACTCCCTCTTAGCTAGGGACGCAACTTTCACAATGTCTTCATCTGGTAGTACATTGACTACTCTACAATCTGTTGGCAAGCACACAGCTATTACAATGCCTTTGGTGGCTCGAATCATCAGGAACAATCTCTTGGATCAAACGGTAGCACATACAGCTACATCCAAACGATCTAGTAATCTCCATGACAATCAGCGAGTAGCACATAGCTACTACAATGTCATCCAATAGATCACAATTGTTGCCAAGTAGTACACAACTATTGTCGAGAGACACACAGTCAATGCTAGTGGAACACATCCACTGTAGTAGCACACAGCTACTATACGTAGTCACACAGGCTCCGCTAGTGGAACACATCCACCGTAGTAGCACACAGCTATTGTCCAGAGACACACAGTCTCCACCAGTGGTACTCAACCACCGAAATAGCACACAGCTATTATCCAGAGTCACACAGCCTCCACCAGAAGAACACATCCACCGTAGTAGCACACAGCTATTTTCCAAAGACACACAGTCTCCACCAGTGGTACAAAACCATCGAAGTACCACACAGCTACTTTTCGGAGTCACACGGCCTCCGCCAGTGGAACACATCCACCGTAGTAGCACAAAGCTACTATCCAGAGACACGCAGTCTCTACCATAGTCTTACGACTATGTGTGTGATGTTTCTTCTCTCAACAAGTCCGACACTGCATTACCCCCTCAGTCACCTCACGAGATTGATCCAGGGAAACCTTGGCCAGAGGTCTTAGTCGGCATGAGAAGAAACAACACACCTCCCTCTCAACAAGGGTGGACATTCGACAACACTTCAAGCTTGTCCCTAAAGTACTCATACTTCACTCTTGACAAGGGCTTGGTGAGAATGTTTGATATCTACTCATCCGTGGATATGTACTGGAGCCCCACATCTCTTCTCTCCACCATGTCCCAGATGTAATGATATTTTATCTCTATATGATTAGACTTGTCGTGGAATACAACGTTCACGGTAAACTTCACGCAACTCTGATTGTCACAATGTATCAAAGTTGGCTCCAATTCTAGATCAAATATCACAGCTAGGAACTTCCTGATCCACAGTGCTTCACGGCTTGCCACGCTTGTTGTGATATACTATGCTTCTGATGTACTGAGTGCCATTGATGTCTACTTCCTTCTCAACCATGAGATCATGCATGATCCCAAACTAAAACAACATTTGGAAGTACTCTTCTGATCCACTGCACTCCCCGCCCAGTAATAATATGTATATCCCTACAGCGTCACATCTTCACCCGAGATATATCTCAATCCATATTCAACTGTACCATGAAGGTACCTCAACATATGTTGTGTTTCCATCAAATGTACCTTTCTAGGTTCAACCATGTGTTGACTCAAGGTATTCACTGCAAAGCATATGTCTGGCCTGGTGTTAACCAGATACATCAAGCATCCAATCAATTGTTTATACATCTTGGGATCCACCAAATCTAAAGATTTGTCACTCAAGAGATTCAGATTTATCATCATGGGTGTGGTCATGGACTTGCAGTCCATCATCCTGAATCTTTGTAGAATCTCAACAATATATTTTCCTTGGCTAAGGAAAATATCATTTGATCTCTACCACACTTCCAATCCCAAGAAGTAATGCATCAGACCTAGATCCTTCATCTTAAACTCTGAAGCAAGCTCCCTCTTGCACCCAACTATGAGATTTGCATCTCCTATCAGACATAGTTCATCTACATGTAGGATCAATGGGTAACCATCAAATAATTGTTTGATCTGGCATATCATGCCCCGGGTGCATGCTTAGGTCTGTATAAAGCCTTCTTCAATCTGCAGACATGAAACTCCTTCTCATGTATCTTGTGGTTTCTCTATGTACACTTCTTCTGGCTATCGGAGCAAGTGTCTCGTCATAATATTCTCCCACTTGCTAGGAGAATCCTCGGGCCGCAAATCAAGCTTTGTACATTTTTATGTTGTCGTCTGCAGCATGCTTATAGATCATCTTGGAAGTCATTATTGACTTCCCTTCTGGTCTTGGAACCACCTCTCACACATCATTCTTCATTATGGATTGATACTCCTCCATCATGGCATCCTCCCATTTCTGCTTCTCAGCAGCTTCTTCAATGGTGGAAGGCTCTAAATCAATGGTGTTGCTTATCATTTCCACATAGCTTAAAAACATGTGTGGTTTCTAGAACTAAGGCAAAATTTGTATCCCATTCCTTCTAACTAGCTACCTCATTTGTCACTGTAGCAAGGTCTATCAAGATAAGAGAATCCTCTCAGGAGATCTCACATCTCCTAGAAGCCTTTGAAGCTTCGATCTAGCCTCCTCAACTCGTGACACATGTATGTTAGTCCTGGAAGACGTCTCTCTCTCCTATCTGAATCTGAGAAGGAATACTTTCTAAATGAAAGTCTCTAAGCCATTGACTCTCTTTGAGATCATGCTCACTCTAAATCTGCATGATCCCTCTGAAGCTTGACTCACTCTAAGTCTATACGATCTTCGGAGCCACCTGCTTCCGCTGCATATGTTGACTTCTTCTAAAGTTTGATCTCCTATGGACAATGTTGGGAGGTTGTTCCTCCCTATTGGATCCTAAGGGTTGACTCCTTATGAAATATAGCTCCTTCTGAGCTGGTATTTGGTGGGGTCACCTGCCTCACCATTGATGGATTCATCTACTTTTCTTCATAGTATGACTTATTATTGTCATGTATCTGTATCTCCTTTGCATTATGCAAGGTATCATGAGAACTTGCTTGTTTACTGCATCGTTTCTAGGTAGGTCCTTTTGGCACTATTGACTCTTCCTAATGATCTGAAGAGTGGTCAAATTAACTGTAAAATCATCTTTGGAGCCTTTTTCTCCTCACAGTCAATGTCCATAAGAGATACTCTTCTTCGTCTTCTACTTCACATGGGTGTGTACATTCGTGTACACAGTTATATGTCTCGGCTAGAGACTATCTAAATAGTTGCCTCCTGCAATCATCATCATACCTCCTTCTCAGAGCTATCACTTGTGACCTGCCTAGAACAAGAGACAAGAACAACATTTCCATGATAACCTCCATGGAATGGTTAGTAATCAAGAACATCTCCTAGAGGAGATCAATTTTATCAGACAAGTATATCATTAACAATGAGCATATTCTTAATGATAATTGTACCGACAGTATTCAGGTGTACCTAAACATTTGATAGCAATAGAAAATAATAAAATTGTAAAGATTATTATCCTAGGTACAATACTTTCTTAAGCGACAACAATATAAAAATATCAAACCTGATATGAAAACCTGGAGTCTGGTGTTGTTGCCCTGCTTAAGTTTCCTTCTATCGTTCATATGAAAACACCATAGTCTAAAGGACAAATTCTTCATCCTTTAATGTCTTTGATTGCTCTTCTTCATGGTGTTTCTTCTTCTCCTTTTCTTTCTCATGTTTGTGAGGACATTGTGCGGCATAATGTCCCATCTTCCTGCAATTGAAGCATTGAACCTTTGACACATCCTTCTTATGATGTGGCTTTTTAGACCTCCTTGGATTGTCTTCTTCTCTTTCCTTTATCTTCTTCACTTGTGTTGCAAGTGCTTGGTTTTCCTCATCATCTACCTTTTGTTTCTTGGACATCAATCTAGACTCCTCTTGAGAGCAATCTGCCCATAACTTGTCAAACTTGTGTGACTTCCTTCTTGCACAAATTCCTTGGACAAATGGGTCCCAAGGTGGAGGGAAACCATTTAGTGTAGTGGTCACTAGTTCATCATCTTCTACTAGATCTCCAATGGCTACTAACTGATCTTTGATCTGTGAGATCCTTGTAAAGAAGTTGGCTATCGTCTCTAACTTGTTCATAGTCAGATTTATGAGTTGATGTCATAGGGTAATATTATGACTGGTGTTCTTGCTTTCATAGAGTCTGGTTAGGGCATCAAACATCTCCTTTGTAGTCTTTAGTTCTGATACATTGGGCATCAGGTGATCCTTGATTGAGTCTGTCAAGATCCTCTTGGCCTTGACCTCATTCTTCTTGAACTTTGTCTTTGTTTCTTCGTCTTCGAGTTCTGGAAGCATTTTCTTGACGTGATCCAATAATTCATTATCTTCTAGCATGATTTGTATTATATGCTTCCAGGATCTAAAGTTATTTGCTCCATCCAATCTATCCTCTGTTGAATTTTAAATTATTAGCTCATGCACATGTAGTTTATTTCATTTAGCATGTACTTGAACCATAAACAATGCAGCAATATCATACACAAGTGTTGCAATAACCAATATCACAAGAAGAATAACCATGCACAATAACACAAGAAGTATCATGGAAAAACCCTTCTCAAACAAGGGAAAACCCGGCAATCCTTTCCTATATTCTCAAGAGAATATCTCCCACACCATAGACCTTAGCACACAAGAGGGTGCTTACAAAAACCTAGAACCTAGCGCCCAAGAGAGGTGTGCACTTCAGTCGTACATGCACTTGCTAAAATTATGAGTTGACAAGTGAGAGTGTGTAATCCTCAATGGGGATTCACCTTTATTTATACAACAACTGATATAGCAAAAGGTGTGTCTATTGGCACAATAGGGCCGATCTCAATAACTCGATAATATAATTAATCATTACACAATATTAATTATCTTACATATGGTGTGGCCGACATGTACCCTTTACATCACAAATTAGGGTTACAAGTAAATCTTACTCTTAGACAATATAGCAAGGATCTCACATGTCCACTAGTGCTCAACCACTAGGGACACATCCACCTGTGCTTAGCCACAGGGACGTCATACTCAATAGATCACTCAATTGAGTCGACAAGAGTACCATATGGAGTACCATCTCAAGCCGACTCAACTAAGTCCATAGGAGTACAAGGCAAGAGACAATCTCATGTTGACTCAACTCAGTCCAAAGGAGTACAAAGCAGGAGACCATCTCAAGTCATCTCAACTCAATCCAAAGTCTGACGCACACCCATCACATGGGCACACCCAAAACTTGGGCTCCCTCACATAGATGTCTCAACTCATTCCAGAGGAGAATGATCTGGAGGATGTCTCATGAAGCTGCAATCAAAAACACTCCCTCTCATCTAGGGAGGCATTCTCCATCAGGCCAAGTCTCCAACGGAAGTACTCGAACTTCATCCTAGCAAGAAGTTTGGTGAAGACATCTGCAACCTGCTCATGTGTAGAAAGGTATTGCACGTGTACTGCTTTTCTCTACACCATATCGTTGATATAATGGTATTGTATCTCAATGTGTTTCGATTTATCGTGAAACACGGGATTCTTTGAGAGCTTCACACAGCTCTGGTTATCGCAATGGATAACAGTGGAATCCATCTCATGATCAAATAAATTTGTAAGGAGCTTGCGAAGACACACTGCTTCGTGGACTGCCACACATAACGCTATGTACTCTACTTTTGTAGTACTCAAAGCCACATATATTTTCTTCCTACTGCATCAGGAAACCATGGCAAACCCCAAAGTAAAACAACAACCGGATGTGCTATTCTGGTCCACTGCGCTCCCTGCCCAATCTGCATCAGCATATCCCTGCAATCTCATGTCTACACCGGAGGCATATCTCAGGCCATATCTAACTGTGCCTCATCGATATCTCAATACATGCTTCGTTGCATCATACCCAGGTCCTTCATCTCGAATTTAGAAGTCAATGCACGCTTGCATTCAGCAATAAGACTTTATGAACTGATGAGGAAAAAATCATCAACATACAGGACCAAAATCAGGCACTCGTTACCAACAATATGATAATATAAGTTTGGATCAGCAACACTCTTGTTGAACCCCAAACTCATCAGGAATCCATCCATCTTCTCGTACCAAGCACGAGGTGCCTGCGTTAGTCCATACAGGGCTTTCTTCAACCTGCACACATGATACTTCTTCTCATGTATCACGAATCCATCTGGTTTCTCAATGTAAACTTATTCCAATCTCGCCATTCAGAAAGGTTGTCTTTACATCCATCTGATGTAGTCTCCAACCCATGGATGTTGCTAGGTAAATTATCGTACAAATGGAAGTGTATCGGGCTACAGGATCAAATGTCTCCTCATAATCAATTCCTTCCACCTTAGAGAATCCTCTGGCCACAAATCTTGCTTCGTACTTCTTGACACTTCCATCAGCTGCATGTTTGATCTTATAGATCCACTTGGGAGTCACCACAGGCTTCCCTTCTGGTCTCGGAACAATATCCCACGCATCATTCTTCATGATGGATTGATACCCTTCTGTCATGGAATCTTTCCTGACCTATTGCTTCTCCATGACAAGAAGGCTCGGTATCAATGATGTGACTCATGGTTGAAACATAGCTCGAAAATATTTGTGGTCTCTTGCTCTCTCGGAATGTGCCTCAAGGAGTTGCATGTCCCTCTGCCTCTTGCAGAGTCTATAGAGCCCAAGCAGGCCTACTGCAATCTCTCTAGGAACATCAACTAGAGCTATTGGATCAACTGAATCAATGACTTTCTCCCTATGAACTGTTGAAGGGGGAGAAGGTATTGTCTCGCTGTCAATCTCCATCTGAGATCCTCTGGATCTTCGAAAGGCTATATCTTCCTCAAAGATGACATCTTTGCTCACCTCAATATGTCTCTGACTAGGGATGTATATCCAATATGCCTTTGAAGATTCAATGTACCCCACAAATGTACCCTTTCTGCATGAAGGGTCTAGCTTGGTTCTCTTCTCCTTGGGTACATGAAAGTATACTCGACACCCAAATAACCCGAAGTGTCCAACCTTAGGCTTCACTCTGGTGAAAGCTTCTTCAGGAGTCATGTTCTTCAAAATCTGATGACTCATATTCTGAACATACACTATTGTCATGGATGCTTCTGCCCACAGAATCACAGGTAGATTGTGATCATGTATCATCGCTTTAGTTGCATCAATGATGGTTATGTTCTTCCTCTCTGCAACCCCATTTTGTTGAGGGTTATAAGGAACGGTGTACTCCCTCTTGATCCCTGCCTCAATACATAAATCACTGAAATCCATGGAGGTGTACTCTCCTCCATTATCTGATCTCAGCACCTTGATCCTCCTCCTGGTCAGGTTCTCAACCTGAGATTTAAATTCTTTAACTCTCGCAAGGACTCCATCCTTGGTCTTCAAGAAGTAAATCCATGTCTTTCGAGACTGATCATAGATGAAGAGCACATAGTACAAATATCCATTCAAGGAAGCAACAATCATGGGTCCACACACATTTAAATGTATCAAGTCCAAGATCCCCTTGGATATGTTGTCACTGCTCAAGAAGGACCCCTTAACATTATTTCCAAGAGCACAACCTATGCAAACACCATCATGTTGAACATGTATCTCTGGAAGGCATGTTACCATGTTCCCCAAAGCGGGAAGGGCTCTATAATGGATATGAGCAAGTCTCTTATGCCATAGCTCGCTCAAGTTGATAGTATCATGCAATAGGACTTGAACTAGTCGTACAGTTAATCTATACAAGTTGTTTTCTCGAACACCAATTACTCAGGAAGAATTCATATGTGAGTTCTTGGGCCATGCAAGAACTTTTCCTCCAGAGAAGGTAACCTTGTAGTCTTTATCCTCTAAGGAAGAAACAGAGACAAGGTTCCTTTTCATCCCAGGTACATATAGTACCTCACTCAACTGAAGGGATATGTCATAATCTAGTTGGAATGTATAAGTTCCAACTCCTTTCACATTATATCTGGCATTGTCTCCAAGTACAACATGTAGACTAGAATCTTTCTCAACAAGGTATGTCAGATGATCTCTATATCCAGTCATGTGTCTAGAAGCACCACTGTCAATTAGCCAAATATCACTATCAGTAGGAATTGTACCTGAGAGTGTTGATATGAAGAAGAAGGCTTCATCTTTTATGTCTTCATCTCTTTGATGTGGCTCCGGATCAATATTAGTAGTGGAGGCAAGTTGTCTTCCTTTCTTCCTGGTAGGAAAATTTCTTGCAATGTGTCCATACTTTTCACATCTGAAACACTAAATCTTTGAATTGTATTTTTTGTGTTCATGACCTGAATTTGATGAAGTCTTCTTGTCTTTGAATGCTTTGTTGAAACTTCTTCTATTTCTTATGTTTCCTTTCCTTGTATGAAAGGCAAGAGTGTGATTGTCATCATGAGGGGATTCTTGCACTCCTCTAACTATAAGTTTGGTTTCTTCCTAGGTGTAGCATGTCCATAGACGATCAAATCCAAGTAGATCTGCTCTACCACTGATACTTTGAAGAAATGGTTCCCAATGTCTTGGAAGAGCATTGAGAGTAGTCAAGAAAAGCTCTCTGTCTGATATGGTTTCTCCAATGGCACCTAGTTGATCTCTGATCTCTGAAATCTTCATGAAGAAGGTAGCAACGGTGTCATTTTTTTCATCTTGATATGTTGAAGTTGGTTCTTCAATGTAAGAGCTCTAAGGGTGTTGTTACTCTCAAACATATTCTTCAATGCATCATACATCTCATAAGTTGTCTTTAGGTTAGCAATACGATGTAGTAGATGATCTCTTACTAAATAGATGATTATCTTCCTTGCTTTGACGTCATTTTCCTTCTAATCTTCCTTCTCTTCATCGGTAATTGTTTCTAGTAGAGTCTTTTGTATCAAACTCAATAGGTCATCCTCTTCCAAGGTTATCCGTAGTCTTGACTTCCAGAAACTGAAGTTGTTTGATCCATCAATCCTATCTTCCACCAAAGTTTTGTTCCTAATGGTTTGCAAATTCTTCCACAAACCCTAACAGCTAGGCTAGGCTAGAAACCTTAGGTTTTGTTGGACTTATGACTTCCAACAATAAGCCTTGAAAGTCAGAAGAACGTTGGTAAGCTTGAAAAAATCCTTCAATGAGCTACAGAAAATTGTAAAACCCTAGAAACCCTAGGGCCAAAAATAAAAAAAATCACGGAATTGCACTATGAGAGTCTTTGGAGGTGTGTTGAAGGAGGTCATACACTCCTATGCAAAAATTAACCCCAACATTTCAGTGGAAGGTGTTGAAACCTAGCAAGAGAGGGGGAGTTGTTTTTGTAGTTGCAGCAAGGGGAGAGGACGGTTGGCTTCTTCAATTGCTTGTGCAATGGATCTTCAGGAACTTTGCTCTGATACCATGTTGAATTTTAAATGCTTAGCTCATGCACATGTAGTTTATTTCATTTAGCATGTACTTGAACCATAAACAATGCAACAATACCATACGCAAGTGTTGCAATAACCAAGATCACAAGAAGAATAACCATGCACAAGAACACAAGAAGTATCTTGGGAAAACCCTTCTCAAACAAGGGAAAACCCAGCAATCATTTGCTATATTCTCAAGAGAAGATCCCCCACACCATAGACCTTAGCACACAAGAGGGTGCTTACAAAAACCTAGAACCTAGCACCCAAGAGAGGTGCGCACTTCAGTCGTACATGCACTTGTTGAACTTATGAGTTGACAAGTGAGAGTGTGTAATCCTCAATGAGAATTCACCTTTATTTATACAACAACTGACATAGAAAAAGGTGTGTTTATTGGCACAATAAGGCTGACCTCAATAACTCAATAATATAATTAATTTGAACAGTGAGATTTATGTGGGATGAAATGTTAAGAAGATTCGGAGGAACCTTCGATTGTCAATACTGTGGTTCCTCTGAATCTTCTTAACAATATAATTAATCATTACACAATATTAATTATCTTACATATGGTGGGGTCGACCTGTACCCTTTACATCACAAATTAGGGTTACATTAAATCTTACTCTCGGACAATATAGCAAGGATCTCACACGTCCACTAGTGCTCAGCCACTAGGGACACATCCACCTATGCTAACCCACAGGGACATCAT
Source organism: Picea engelmannii (assembly GCA_009831015.1). Lineage (NCBI taxonomy): Eukaryota > Viridiplantae > Streptophyta > Pinopsida > Pinales > Pinaceae > Picea > Picea engelmannii. The sequence goes on from ML779725.1 coordinate 444,926, forward strand.
ACTCAACAGATCGCTCAATTGAATCCACAAGAATACCATCTGGAGTACCATCTCAAGCCGACTCAACTAAGTCCATAGGAGTACAAGGCAGGGGACCATCTCATGTTGACTCATCTCAGTCCAGAGGAGTACAAAGCAGAAGACTATCTCAAGTCATCTCAACTCAATCCAGAGGAGTAGACAAGAGACCACATGTCATCACCACTCAGTCTGGAGTCTAATACACACCCATCACATGGGCACACCCAACACTTGGGCTCCCTCACACAGATGTCTCAACTCAGTCCAGAGGAGAACGGTCTGGAGGATGTATCATGAAGTTGCAATCAACAACATCCTCAACTCTCATGTCAGTTGACATTTTCGTCTGTAGAAACCCTAACACTGAAAAACTTTGATTTTTCAAATTTCACCAAACTGCATGCTGAGGATTTCAGGGGGTGTGCTAGGTTAGGGTGTACTGCTCTATGAAGGAATTATTCCCTACGTCCTTGGGATAGTTGTCAACGTGCTTGACAAAGTGTTACAACAGCAAGGTGTTGCAAGGTGTCGTTGTAGCGATCTTCCTTCCATTGATCAAACTGTTCTGAAGGTAACCAACTCTGATACCATGTTGGATTTTCCTTATTTACAAAACATTTGTGTTACTAGTGTTATTTTTCTTCATTGCCATTAACATATAAATCATGTATTGTGCAGTAGCAACATAAACAAGAGACAAAAAAGAACACAAGAGATTTATCCTGGGAAAATTCCAAATGGGGGAAAAACCCAGCAACCTTTCTTAAGATAGATTATGTTCACAAAGCAAGTCCAATTAGATAAACCCTAGCACAAGTGCTAGCTTAACCAAAAATACCACCCAAGTTGCAGCAGCAGCACCATACAAAGGTAGTGCACCTCCTCAAGGAGTAGCGCACAAGAGAGAGATACCAAAAGACTGAGCAATAATAAATTGTGCAGTTGCAGCTACTGTGTCACCTCCTCCAAACTTGTGCCTTGTTTCTGTGTAGTTGGGAGAGTGTGAGTGAGTGAACAAATGAGCTAAGGCACCTCCTTATTTATAGTCTTATTGTCCTAGTTGGGTTGACTTCTCTTCTGGGAAGGTGTCTTTTCATTATATTTTATTCTTCTGGGCCAACTTCTCTTCTAGGGTATTTCAACATCTGTCCAATGGATCTCTTGCTTCCAGAATCTTCTCCTCATCTAAGAAAGGTCATCTAGGAGGGAAAGATCCTCCCGCAGCTACTAAAACATCAACAACAAAAAACCCTAGTGTTCCCATGGTACCTACATTTTGTCCATCATGCTCCTCGTTTAAGTATATCAACAAGATTATGCCTTATACTATGCTCGAATACGATATAAAAAATTAGTGTAGTATACGCAAGAGAGAAGATACCATACTATTCAATAATGAAAGAAAGGCAAGCATCACACAATCTCTCAAACCTCTTTAATAAGAGGACCAATCATACAACTAACTTCTTATTGAGATATAATAAATGCTTCATTATCACAAATTATATCAAGACTCATTTGTTAATATAAAATAATCCTTATTATCTAATGCTAATACCTCTTACTAATTTCTAATAATATGGATAGAGCACCATTAAATTACATCATTTATGTAAACTTGTAGAAAGTATCATATTTCTTTAAGGAGAAAGTGTCAATATTTTTTATTACTCTTTCTAACAACCATACAATGTACACATCTTTGTGAACATATTAATCTTGTTTATAGCCTTGAATATAATATCGTTACATATTGATAACAACATTTTAATTTTTAACTCGCCAAAGGTAGATCAAGCAATTGAGATCAACAATGTTAATGTTACTCAACTTGGTTTGAATCCTACGTAACCTTGATGTGTGATTGTGGGGCTTTGTGTGAAATGCTAGAGCTTATAGTGGTAGCTCAACTGATTCAAACCTAATTTCTAATAGTATGGATTGAGCACCATTAAATTAGATCATTTATGTAAACTTCTAGAAAGAAATATCATATTTCTTTAAGAAAAAAGTGTCAATATCTTTTATTACACTCTTTCTAGCAACCATCCAATGTTCACATCTTTGTGAACATATTAATCATGTTTATAGCCTCGAATACAATATCTTTACATGTTGATAACAACATTTTAATTTTTAACTCATCAGAGGTAGATCAATCAATCGAGATCAACGATGTTAATGCCACTCAACTTGGTTTGAATCCTGCATAACCTTGATGTGTGATTGTGGGCTTTGTATAAAAAAGCTAGTGCTTATAGTGGAAGCCCAACTAATATTCCCTCAGTTCAAAGACAAAAAAACAATTAAAGTTTTAAATACATACAAAAGTTAATACACTATAATGCATAAAAAAAAATATTTCAAATCACTACGATCTATGATTGAAAATGTCAAAATAGATTCATAATTTACTCTTTACAAATTCGATTTAATTTTTAAATACATACAACAATAATGCATAAATGAAATTATTTCAAATCACTAAGATTTATGATAATGTAAAAATAGATTTATAATTTACTCTTTACGAATTCTATACAAGTATAACATTGAATAAAATAATATGCTTATAATTAATTTTAAACATAATTTGGTAAAAGATCTTACAAATGGAATACATGTAAAGTAATAAATATGTTTTTCTACACAAATTTTATAAAGTATTATCATTAATTATATAAAGCATATATATGAGTACTACTACTAAGTGGGCCTAATGGTTAAGAACATGTGTTTCCTCTTAAGAGGTCACAAGTTCAAATCCAGAGAAGGTAGGGTATGTATACCTTCGTATACTTTACCAGGTGGAGGGGGTCCCATCCACCAATTTGGTGGTTGGCTTGGTCGTGACCTTCAAAATAGATTAGACAAATATAATGTGTTTAATCATTTAATAGATTGCCCAATGATGTCTCTAAAAAAATACAATTTTCCTAACTAACTTTAAACAAGGCCTAAAATGATTAACTAAAATGAAAAAATAAGAACAAAATAAATTTGTATAATACATTTTGCCCTTCACGTTTTGTAAAAAGCACTTTTAAACATATTACACCACAAAGCTAAATTATTGACAATTTACTAAAAGGAGGATACATCTTGCAACACAAGACTTGATAAAAGTTAACAATGGTATTGAATACAAAGAAATCCACATTTTTATTCGAAATTGAGTATTTAATTGCTTAATATTTTTAAATGAGCAAAAACCATTATAATTTTGTTTAATGAATTAAAACTTTGACTTGTAATTTTGCATTACCAATTATAATCAATTTAGTTAGATTTAAATATTTTTATACTAATATGCAACAAGTTGGCCTTCACATTTATGCAATGACATGGTCTAAATATTCTACGTTTTTTACCATTTCTAATTATATTTTTCAGTCAATTTTGCCCAAAATCCAGTCAGAAATTGTTGGAATTGCGGATTTCAGTTGTTAAATCTGCATAATTTGAGTGCTCAACAGTTTTTTAGGGCGTTGAATCCATTTATGCATTCAAAAATGCAATTTAAGCAACCAAAAACTGTGATTTCACCAACAATTGTATCACCAAATTGCGATGATAGTTGCCAAAAATGAGAAAAATTTAGAACATTTAAGCTATGCCTTATGCAATATGTCTTTTACTTTACTTGCATGGTATCTCCTATTAACCATACAAAAGCTTATATAATAATATAAATTCAAATGAATATGAATGTGTTCCACAATGCTCTCTTCAAAAGGTTATATTGAAAGTATAAATAAAAGATTGTTATCCCATTAGAATAGCCCCATGTAATGATGAAATCAACCAAATATGAGTTGGTGTTCAATTTGAAACATATTGATTGGTGTACTGTTGTATTCATTGTATAAGTTAAAAAGTAATTGTATTCATTTTATAAGTTAAAAAGTACCATGGCAATAGGGCATATTAAAAATCAACTATGTAATTAGACTTTCAATTAATATCTTGATGCATTGAAATGGTTTGAATTAATATCTTGATACAATGAAATGACCTATAACAATGTCCATGATGCTTAGAAAAACACTATATAGAATGGTTTCATTTTCAAATAACAATTGTGAAAAATAGTGGTTAGTAACATTTTGTGAGTATCAAAATCTTTTCAATTTAAAAGTTGGTTTGGGTTGCAAACAGGTTGATGAGATAACATCTTCCTTCACTCAGGTACTAACATCACTTAGAGGTGGTACTTATGTGCTTTATAGATTCTCTTTATTATTAGTCTTTGTAATTAGATTTTGATTCCATATCTTCATACACTGAAACGGTTTGTGAATCATATATACAATGAAATGATCTAATACATGAATCAGCCTTTCCTATTCCTATAGCAATGTCCATGATGGTTAGAAAAACATTATACATGGAATGGTATTATTTTCAAACAGCGATTGTGAAAAAATGGTGGTTAATAAAATATTGCAAGTGTCAAAAACTTTTCCAAATTAGAAGTTGGTTTTGGGTTGCAAATCCATGGGTTGATGAGATAACATCCTCCTTCACTCTGGTACTAGCATCACCTAGAAGTGCTTATGTGCTTTACAAGTTCCCTTTATTATTATCGTATTTTTTATGTTTCTTAATTGAAAGCTTCCTGAAAAAACCAAAGCAGCATATCCCTTGTTGAAGATTTTGTTCCACATTAATATCAATATAAACTTTGCTTGCTTTGCATATAAAAAAATTGTTAGGATTTAAAGTTATGAGATCAAAATTCCAGAGTCAAATCACTTCCTGTCTTATCTTGACATGTCTGATCTTGAGAGTGGGAATTTAAAAGTATTGCAGCAAATAAGATACTTACACAGTTGTTTTGTATTTGCTTCTTGTAGAGGGTGGTATGTGTAATCTCGAGAATGGGAAGTTGTCAGTTTTCCAAGGAAGTTGTGATGGGTTTTGTGCTTGCTGGTCCGGTAGGCGTCTCCAACTACATTTACACTTCAGTCCCGGCACATAAACACCAACACTAAATCGCAGAATGGATACAAACATTATATAACATGGCACTTATTGTTTCTATGACACTTTTACTTCTAAATTTAATCTGTTCCATTGGTTTGCATCAGTTCTGTTGTAACTGGAACAAAGTACTTAACAAATTGTAACTTCAGGGAAGAAGAAAGGGAAAAAAAAAAAATTGGGATCCTGTACTACATTCCATTAGTTTTGTCATTTGTTTATGTGCTACATGATAGATAACTTGAGGAATGTATGAAGGCTTCTTCCCAGCCAGTAGAAAAACAGGTGTGTAAAAGTCGAGTAATCTAAATTTCAGAATACTGAATTAGCCATATGACCCAACCATTAGCAAAAGCCCAACTATCCATTTCTAGCCCAACCATAAACAAAAGCCCGAAATAAAGTGTGCTTCATAGGTTAACATTGTCAACCTGATGGCAATACATGCATTTTCTTGAGCTCACTCCACTCCCAATTGTAAGCATGTAAATAAAATAATCACCACATACAGAGATTCGCTGATGCTTATGCACTGATATTTACGAGCTTTACAGCCAAGTTCCAGTAACAAAAACGAAATGGCATATCCACCACAGGTATGCCAAGACTCAGAACATGGTCTACCATATTAGTAGAATAGCTAGATTTACAGATAGCAAAAAAAGACATGTCTTTAACCATCAACATCACTTGCTCTTATTAATTTGAACATGATTACAAGAATGATTGTGGTCTTCCATCCTTCTAGTGTAAGCCTGTGTTTCAAGTTGCCGAACAAATCCAACTTGTACATGTTCTCGACAGGATTGTATGAATGCACTGCCATTGCCAATAGCTGCACAAGTTCCAATCCAATTACTCACAAAGTCTGGTGGAAATTAATACAAACAAATTGCTCATAGAAGAAAACAAAGTCTGGTGGAAATTAATACAAACAAATTGCTCATAGAAGAAAACAAACTCTTAAAACTGTAACATTGTACAAATTCTCAGCCAACCGTACTCCATTCCAGGAAGATGAATGTAAGTGAAAAAAGTAATTGATCCAATTAACTATTTGAAAAAAAAAATTGATATGTAACACGGAAGGGGTAATTTGAATTTCAAAGGTGCAGTAAGGAGATTAAAGTTACACCAGGATCCAAACAGAGAAGTGTTCTCTACTCTTTCATAATCGATCTTCACCTTGGTTTAGTCGCAAGAATCTGAAATTCAAGCTACTGGGTGTAGATGTGTGCTGAGATAATATTCTATGACAATTGTAAGATACAAATTCATAGACATGGACGTGATTGCAAAAGCAGAATAACTTCACTGCTCTTCCTAGACCGTGAACAACAGGAAGCAAACAAATGCTATCAACATTTTGTAGATCCTCCCTTTTAGCATACGGAAACAAATCAGCAATGATGGGCAAAGTGCACTGATTGTTTAATCAGTCCTACCAAAGGATTGCAATCGATCTTCACCTTTGGTTCAGTGGACTGAATCTGAAAATCAAGTAACTAGGTGTAGATGTGTGCTGAGATAATATTCTGTGACTTGTTGGATATAAACGCATAGACATGGATGTGATTGCAAAAACAGAATAAGTTCACTGCTCTTCCTAGACGGTGAACAACAGGAAGCAAGCAAATGCTATCAAAATTCTGCAGGTCTTCCCTTTTAGCATATGCAAAGAAATCAGCGATGATGAGCAATGTGCAGTGCAGTTGTTTAATCAGTCTTATCAAAGGATTGCAATCGGGACTAAAATAACAAATTTTATAATACCTACTTACGAGACGTTTAGAAAAGATCAGTTATTCTCATATGAAACTTCTCTAAAACTACACATTTGTTAGAGGGTTGTCTCAACTGAAACATTTTTCCTCTTTGCACCCCAGAACAAAGAACCCTCAAAATGTCAATCTCTAACAACTTCAAAACTATCTCACGTCGAACAAAGAACATTTTTCATCATTATTCCCCCTCTCTTCCATCCTATAGTTTATTCTTCTTTGACTATAGTCTGTTTACACTTGCCAAATCCCTCTAAGCAGTCACAGTAGTAACCCCTCAAGGAACAACCCATTCATAAAACCACAAACCCAAACAAAAACTCAACAAAGACTACAACACCCTAAGCTTCAAAAGTATGACTAAATTTCATCTACATCAAGTAAAACATTTGTTATTAATGGTGTATTTTAAGAATATTATCAAGCAACAGAAAAGAATTATAAAACAAATGCTCAAGTTTCCCTTTCGAACTAGGGAATAGATGCATGTAACATATTTGTTTCCTCTGTACAGCCGCAATGCAAGCTTAATATTTTATCATTTACTAAAAGAACGTCTAAGATCCATAGCTGCCGGAATTGGGCGAGTTATCCAAGTACTGGTGAGTTTGTCTCAGCTCATCTTTGATAACTATTTAAATTTTACACCAGCCAAATCCCTCTATACAGTCACAAGCAGTAACGACTCAAGGCACAACCCATTCATAAAATCACAAAGCTAAGAAAATACTCATCAAAAACTACACCCTAAGCTCCTAAAGTCTCGCATGTAAACAGTGTTTTTTCCATGCCAAGCCTGATTTGAACATTGGTATGTAGACCAAGTACTTTAAACCTCAATTCCAGAGTGTTCTGGAACACAGGAATCTTTATAGATCACATCTTACATTATACCCAATGCTTACTAACAAACCCCCACAACATTTTCCCAGTCTAACAAAATTTCATCTAAATCAAGTAAACATTTAACCTTTACGGAGAATTCACAGATATTATCAAGAAACAGAAAAGCATTCGAAAACAAATGCTCAAGTTTTCCTTTCGAACAAGGGAATAGGCACATGCGACATATTTGTACAGGGGCAATGCAAACTCAATGTCTTGTCATTTACTAAAGAATGTCTAAGATCCGTAAGTATTTTAAACCTCGATTCCAGAGTTTTCTGGAACACAGGAATCTTTATGGAGAATTTACAGATATTATCAAGCAACAGAAAAGCATCCTAAAACAAATGCTCAAGTTTTCCTTTCGAACAAAGGAATAGACACACGCAACATATTTGTACAGGGGCAATGCAAACTTAATGTATTGTCATTTACCAAAGAAAGTCTAAGATCCGTAAGTACTTTACACCTCACTTCCAGAGTTTTCTGGAACACATGAATCTTTTATAGATCACATCTTTAGATCATACCCAATGCTCACTTATAAAACCCCCACCACATTTTCCTCGTCTAACTAAATTTCACCCAAATTAAGTAAATATTTAATCTTTAAGGAAAATTTTACAGATATTATCAAGCAACAGAAAAGCATTCTTAAACAAATGCTCAAGTTTTTGTTTCAAACAAAGGGAATAGACACACGCAACATATCTGTACAGGGGCAATGCAAACATATTATTTTGTCATTGGCTAAAGAATTTCTAGGATCCATATTGACAAGGATCAGGTCAGCTAGCCAAATACTGGCGAGCTTGAGTCAGCTCAGCCGGGAAAAAAAATGCAAATCAAACTAAAGACAAAACACTTTCTTAAACAGGTAAAATCTGTATCACTTGGCAAGTTCGACCTAGACTCAGCAGAGCCTTGCAAGATTCTGTCAAACTCACCGACTCTTGCAAGACTTGAATGAGTTCAGGTTGACAAACTCAGGCAGAATTTATAAAGCTCAAAAAGAAAAAAAATAATAATAACATGTTCTTACCCAATTGCTCAGCTATTTTTCCCTGTAGAGAAGAAATAGTGTTTGAAGGGAATCTTAGTCCAAAAGGCAACCAGTTTCAAGCTTGTTTTTGTATATTTTTAATGCATTTTAAAGGGTAAATCACTGGGCACTGTAGGCAGCAGATTTTGGTCATTTCAAATCGATTGGGCAATGGAAATTTTGAAAATTTGAGTGGAGTAGCCAAACATATCAAGCTACCTTACCCATACATGAATTTCACCAAATTTAGAGATAATTGTTGAAACTTTGGAAATTCTTGGTATTTTATTGGCTATCTTTTTCTCATACAACATGACGATCAATAACGCCCAACAAAATATCAAAATGGTAAGAGAGGAATTTGCTTGGGCATATTGCAACCAATTAATGTGTCTGCTCAGTCACTATATCATTCCTTTTTCCTGACAGTGATGATATTAAATAAATATTAAGTTGTATTTTAGACTCTTTAATTCACACCCGTTTATGATTATTTCCACGCCTTTGAAGAGAATTTGTCACGGAATGAAACATATTAATTAGTTTTTGTGCTTTTTATGTTTTTCAAGTTTTTTATTCACCAAGTTTTATGACAAGTTTTTCAGAGTGTTTGCTGCCTTAAAGTTAATATTTTACTCTTCAATAGTAAACATGCATCGAGTTAAAAATGATTATAATAGTAACAAATCACATAATCAAGGAAATCTGAATGATATGAGAACTATTTTTGTCCAGACTTGTAGAAGCTTCATTTTTAGCATTCCTAAAGAAAAATATTTTATAGGACTGATAAGAATCAGGTACACTTTTATAAGTTGAAAAAAAATTATCCAACAGAATCTCTGGTACTAAAATCTAGCTAATTAGACAAAATACCTTAAAATTGTTGTGCTGACGATACATACATAGGAACAAATTATCATTGGGATGGAAAAGGCATTTTTAAGATAATATGAAAATAAATGAAACAAAACAAAGATCCAACATTCAATCGGCAGATTTGATGATTTGCGTGCAATTAAAATGTGGAAACATTATCTTTAAAATATCAGGTTGAGTCGAACAGCAGCTTTGATAACATTGCATGCAATTAAAATGTGTAAATTTATCTTTAAAACATCAGGTTGAATTGGTCGTTGTTCACAAGCATCGTTTAAGATTACTCCTAACTTCAAAGGACGCTATCAAGTCTCAATAGGGAATACATGTGAGCTACAATTATAGAATATCACCAAAGCAAGAAATGAAAACCATTCCCTCTCTGCAAGTTCTGCAAATGAAACTGAGTGCTTACTCTTCCAGTTTCTTGTAAAAAGAGATGGAAAAAAAAAGAGCCAAAAGCAAAATGAATACTGTAATGAAATATTTCAGGAACCCAAAAAGGGTCAGTACCTTCCAAAACTGTCTACTCACGGTTCAAAACTAAATATATGGTTCTGAGCACAATTGAATTTAAGATTAAAATTAAAACTCTCCATGAGATTCATGTAACCCACCATCTTAAACTATACTCTAAAGGGAGAATCACTTGGGAGGGAAGTAAATTTGATTTGAACTATATGAAGGATTCTGGTTTTAAATTGGTAAAGAAATGGACCATATCCTCGAGATCTAGTAAGGCCACCAGAAATATTATTTGGTGTTAAGACTGGATTAGTACCTCTAACCTTTTGAATACTGTGTTGGTTACAGTTCTTTATTCTATGAAACTACATTCTTGATCCTTCTTATTTGAACTTAAGATTTTGCATTGGCTCCATGCTAGTTATCTAACACGGCATCAAAACTTGTGTCAAACAAATACTACAAAAGAAACACGGTTAATTCGATAGTCGTTGACGGATGGCTTTGAGCGTTTATTGTGATAACAATCCCAAGACTAGAATGAAACAGTATAATGATGCTTTCCAAGATTTACGCACAAACTTTAACTTCAGTGACAAAAGCCCATACACAACCAGATGGAAAGGGTGAATCATATCATGGTTAAGTCATCCCCAAATGTAGCGACTCAGATGCAATCATATAGGAAGCTCATGTTTGAAAGTTTTTTATACAGCAAAAATAAGCATTTTATAGGCACAAGAACCTTCTTTGTAGTGCACCGATCCATTGACTCCATTTGACATAGATCTTAAGGATTTCAAGAGAATGGCTCAAGTGTTCTTGAAGATGCAAATCATCTTGCCTTTATAAAAGTTTGACTGGGGGGTTAGAAATGCATCAACACTTCCTCCAACCCACTAAATAGATCTAAACGACTTCAAGGAAAGGGCTCAAGAGTCTTTGAAAAGAAAAATTATGTGGCCTTCATACAAGTCTGAATGGAGGTCATAAATGAATTGACACTTCCTCTTCTACATCTTGGAGGAAGAACATTCTTTTATTTATCTTTTATAACTACCCTTCTCTAGAAGAAATCATCCCTTAAAAAATTATCATATGCCCTTCTTCGAATAACTGTGGCCCATAAATGTGTCTTCACCACAATAAATGTGCTTCAAACTAACATTAATTTGCATTTTTACACTCTGTTTATTTCATTTCCTATACATCATACCCTCACTGGATAAACAATACTTTTGTCCATTTGTTTTGCAAGATTGCTCATTTTTTCTATAGCATTAGGTTCCCAGGGTTTGCTTTCTTGTTAATAAAACTTGTTTATAGGTTGTTTATATGGTCAACTGTCATTTGATTATCAACAGATTTCTCCCAAGGTCACCAGCATACAAAAGTGGAACTGCATTATAAAGTTGGCTGTGGATTTTAATTTGCATTTTCAAATTTTTTATTCAAAAGTTCAAGCACGTGGCAAAACACACAGGCATGCACTGGTACAGGAATCTGGAGAATAGTAAATAGTATAATTTAGTGATCAAGTAGTTAAGTATAATATCTATTAGAATAAAAAGTGAGACACGGTCAAATGCGATGTCACTGTTCTATATGCCTATATAGAAAAGGTGATTCTATGTAGAATAAATTATTAATAATGGAATAATCACTCTCTTGCTTTTCAGCCTCTAGGCTATTTCACTTCATATCAATTGGTATCAGAGAGGGTGTCCGATTCCCCATTGGCCTATGGCCATAATTTTTTTTCTTTTCACGAAAGAACGAGATGAGCTTGTGTCCAAACTTTTCCAATATACTATCAACATGTTGGAAATAAACACAAAAGCACAAATAATTGTATCAGGAGTCATTGCAACCGATAGATTGTTAGACATCGATTGCTAAAATCAACAAGGATATGGAGAAAGAATGAAAATAAAAAACCTCAGGGAGCCCTTCGCCCACAACTCCAATGGAAGAAGAACGGTGGAGCAAAGGTGGCCCAGGGATCATTGATTACGCGCGTGACGAAACAGCAATGTCTCTTGAGCTCGAGGAACAAGAAATTGTAAGCACTGGCCAAGGTTTTTTTGGTCAAGTCCTTCAGGTTAGAAATGGTATTCCATAGGAGAGGACAACACGTGGAACAGTTCAAGAAAGAATTAGAAAGAAGAGAGCAAGAGAAGAAACTATTTTGAAGAAAGTTGATAATGAAATAGGGTCCTCAAATGAGAATTTTTATTTTTTCTCTTTTATTTCTTTCCCTACTTCCGTTTCACACTCGAAGTAGAAGCCTTCCCCAGCACACAAGATGACTTGATATTTTCCTACTTCAGTTCCGCACTTGAAGTAGTAGCCTTGCTCCGCGCAAGAAGACACATATATGTGTTGATAACACAGGGATAGAACACTTGTACCTCAAATTTCCGCAGCCACCAAGGATCCACTCCCTCAGTAACGAACCTCCGCAACACCAGTAACACAATATTATTTCAAGGCTCACATAACCTTATTCATTTTTATGAGTGATCTTTTTCAGCAAGTTCAAGAAGACATTATCTAACATCCTTCCTAAATGGGGAGGAATGTGGGGAAGCTTTTCACATAAACTTAGAGGAAATGGTATGGGAACCTAGAGGATAGTAAATAGTATAACTTACTTCATGATTAAGTAGTTAAGTATATTGTCTATTAAAATAAAAAGGGAGACACAATCAAACATGATATCCCTATTCTATATGCCTATATAAAAAGGTGATTCTATGTAGAAGAATGCATTATTAACAATGGAATAATAACTCTCTTCTTTTTCATCCTCTAGGCTATTTCATCCTATATCATGCACACCCACATACATCTGCATGAGTGTACATATGTGTGTGCACATACACCTAGCCACATACATGTCAATGTACATCTACATGCACAAACACATTGCTACAGGTCAATCTCCCTATCCTTGGAACACAACCTCAAGGACAATTATTGAGAAGTTGGCATCCAATACACCTACTTGGACTCTACAGGGATAGCAGTGATCAACCCATTACCATGCCTCTTGGGTGAAGAGATAGAGTATGGCCATCAACAAACCTCTCGCTCATATGAAACTCATGCACCCTACACCACATGTTCATTGCCTTAATCTTATATGGACAAAACTCACATGTTCCAGCTCACTAATCCATGGTTCCACCAACTTATCATATTTTATTCTCACCCAATAATTAGGATATAAGAGTTTAACATTTAGGGATGAAACCCAATTAGAAGAAAAAAAGGAAACATCTACAGTGTTAGTAAAAATGCATACAACAATTACAGAAAGTTTACACGAGCAAAATGATAGAGAAAGCATATGAAATAGCTTGGCATTACTTTTTGGTAAAGTCATTTATGTGAGTACAAGAAAAGGTGACTCTTCATATTACACCAAGCTTATCTCTAAAGTACACTTACTTATCTGGACCGAGAGGCTTGGTAAATGTATCTACAGTCTATTTCTAAGTAGCACAACATTGTAGCTCCATTCTCCATCAGTAGTTAGATGAATTGGCAATACACTTCTACATGCTTTGTTCAATCATGAAAAACAAGGCCATTTGCCAACTTCAAAGACACCTTGATTATCTCAGTAAAATGTAGTAGGGTCTGTGAAATTTCTCTAAACCCAGTTCACTAAACCAATTAATTTTACTTTTAACTGATTATGCCAGGCTTCCTCCACAAACAAATAATGCACATCAGAAAATAATTATCAGGAACTTAACAGTAAAAGATAACAGCAATCACATCACATGTACACAAGTATTTTTGGACAATCATCACTGGAAAAACCCCAGAGGGAAAACCAGTGCAGCAGATTTGGAGATTTTTAATATTCAGCAGGAAAAATATAGAGATCTCTTGCAATAAAATCTTCCCAGCCAAAATGCCAAGGAAAACCTCAACGTATCACTTCCACAACAGATGTACGGCCCTTCTGCAAATCCCCCTAAACCAAACCGTGCCAGAAGACACCCCTACATGGGCCCAACCAATGCTCCCCCTGGCTGAAACTGAAGCTTGTACACCTTCTCTTCTCGAACCCCAATCATCCTGTTCATCTTCTCACTTGACCCTGCTGGCCTGACAAACACCCTTCCCTTACGGAAGTTGACCTCATACCCTCTATCCTCTAGAGCAGAGACTGAGATGAGGTTCTTTGTCAACCCCGGAACATATAAGACATCAGTAAATCGGAGTGGCTTACCCGACTCCCTCTGAAACGAAACTGTGCCAACCCCATGCGCCTTGTAGCACCTGTCATCTCTGAGCTCTATAACCAGATTTACACATCCCTCCTGTAGCCTAGTGAAATACTCCTTGCGCCCTGTCATATGACAAGATGCTCTGCTGTCCACAAACCAAATAGTCGAGACTGTTGCGCTAGACATATAAGCTACAAAGCAAAAATCCTCTTCAAAGCTCTTGGCAAACTCATCTACTACTGCAGAAGCTGCCATCTGTGGTTGATTCTTCTTCTTCTTCTCTGGACACTATGAGGCAAAATGTCCCAGCCTGTGACACTAGAAACATTTGACTTTAGAAAAGTCAATGTTCTTCTTCTTTCCACCTTTCTTCTCCGTTTTGCCCTTGCCTTTACTTGCAAGCGCCAAACCCTCCTCATCCACAATCTGTGGTGAAGATGATGATCCTGACTAACCAAGTCTGATCTCCTCTTGCACAAAATCATCCCATAAACGCTTCCATTCAAGTAACTTCTCCCAAGCTACCACTCCACGGACAAAAACATCCCCCGACTTTGAAAAGCCATCAATTGCAATACGCACCAACTCAGAGTCATCAGTCTTTTCACCATCTGCTGCAAGTTCATCTCTGATCTGAAATATTCTGGTAAGATAAGGAATCACCCCCTCACCTTTGGCCATCTTAGTCCCACGCAACTGCTTGCGCAAAGCCGTCACCCTGTTTTCATTTTTGTTTTGGTAAAGGTCACTTAGGGCCTTCCACATGTCTTTTGCGGTAGTCTTTCCTGAAAGATGCAGGACCACATGATCATTTATCCCATCAAGCTCTTTGCTTTTGCCTCACCGTTCTTCCAGATGGCTAGTTGAGTTGCATCTGTAGGATTAGTTGCAGTATCAGGTGTGTTCAAGGACCTCATTGACCTCCAGCACCATAGTCATCCTCTCTTTCCAGGTGGGGTAATTATGAGGCCCCTGAAGCCTATCCTCAACCCTCATACTCATGGCCATTTCTGAATAAGTGTTGTTGTTCAAACCCTCACGGCTTAAACCCTTACGCTGCCTTACCCTAGTGCAAAAACCCTATCGCTGCAAAATCTATACGGTTGCCTTGATTTGTGCCTTAGATCCTCACGATCCACTAGATCTCGATAGATCCACCTATGATACTGCTTCTTTAACAGTCCTACTCTAATACCATGTGAAATTTCTCTAAACCCAGTTCACTAAACCAATTAATTTTACTTTTAATTGATTATGTCAGGTTTCCTCCACAAACAAATAATGCACAGCAGAAAATAATTATCAGGAACTTAACTGTAAAAGATAACAACTATCACATCACATGTACACAAGTATTTTTGGACATTCATCCCTGGAAAAACCCCGGAGGGAAAACCAATGCAGCAGATTTGGAGATTTTTATTATTCAGCAAGAAAATATAGAGATTTCTTACAATAAAATCGACCCAGCCAAAATGCCAAGAAAAACCTTGGCATATCACTTCCTCAACAGATATACGGCCCTTCTGCAAATCCACCTGAACCAAATCGTGCCAAAAGACACCCCTATGTGAGCCTCTATGTAATCGTACGGCTACCTGTGTAGGTACTGCATCACCTAGTACGATTGCTCTCAGATCTGTAGGATATGACCTCGGCAATGTTGAAGATGTGTGCCAATCTCAGTGAAGAGTCCTCCTCTGTCTCCCTACAAACCCTCAAGCAATTCTCCTCTTTCTCTCTTCGGAAAATCACCCCTCTGTGCATAGTGCACCCCTCTACAAGTCAATCTCTCTTTTACTCAATGAGTAAGTGAAAAACCCTATCTCCAAAAGGATGGAAGGCCAAGATTGATCTTCACACACCTTATGAGATCAATGGTCAAGATTAAAAGTCCACAACTTAAATTACTTCTCACTTTAACTTTATAAAAAGTGCTCATTAAGTCATCATTAAAATATAACCCATTTAATGTACTTTTTCCTAAGTACAACTTTAGGAAAAAGATTAACCCATAAACTTGGCTAAGTTTCATTGTCCTCCTCCATGCTAGGACGCCACACATGGTGAAGACCTTCCTTGCTATCCAATCTCAACAAGGTCAACCTGTATGACTTGTAAATCAACATGTATCCTTCTCAACCAAATTGCCTCACAAGATGTGTTGGTTCTTGCCCAATACCCTACTACATGTTGCTTCTTATTCATCGATGAAACCGCACCTATACCAAATTGAAAACATGCCTTGCGATAGATTTTATTGTCATCAACTGACCCAACCGAATCTAAATCCGTGTAACCTATAAGTCAAAAATCCTCTCATATGTCATAATACTCCAAGGTCCAGTTAACATACCTTACAATTCTCTTGGTTGCCATCCAATGATCAACCATAGAAGTTACCGTGAATCTGGAAAAGTAGTTCACTGCTAACCTTAGATTCGACCTAGTGGTTATGAGATAAATCAAGTTGTCCACAAATTGTCTATACACTAACTCATTTTCTAATTCAAACTCTAATGCATCCTACAATTTCAATCGAACCTCCATAGGTGTAGTTGTTGATTTACAATCAACCATTCTAAATTTCTCTAGAAAGTTTTGGCATTTTTTGCTTGTGACAAAAACACACAACCATTACTATGCCAAAGTTCTACATGTAGGCTATAACGGAGGCCTAAATCAAACATGTCAAAACTTGAACATAAATTAGATTTTACCTTCTAAATTGTGCCAACCTCATTACCTATCATAATTTTGTTTCTACATAAACCACTACAATCAACAAATCACCATTTATGTTTCTAACATAGAGATTTGCATCAGAAGGGCTTCCTTTGAATTCAAGACCTATGAGATATTTATCAAATTTTGTACCTTGTAGTTTGTTTCATACTATAAAGGGATTTAAATATACTACATACCAAATACTTCCTCTGTAATGTCCCCAAGGCCAAGCCCTGTGGTAAATCATGTCTATGAAGTATAAAGCTTGTTTATGAACTGTAATTCAAGTTTGTAAGGCTGGTGAGCCAAGTTATATAAGCTAGTGGGCTTATGTGTTACTAGGCCAGGGAGCCTAAGTGTTGAAGGCCAGGAGCCTGATTTTTGTACATGTAATTATGCACAGTATTAATACGAAACATCTCTGCGTGTGGACCGACCACGATGAATGAGTGATGGGGGACTAAGCTTCCACAAAACCTGGGTAAGGAATTGGGTGCTGGAAGGTTGGAAAAAAACGCTAAGTGTGGAGCCTAGGGGCTTAAGTCCTTAGGCATAATATTTTAATATTATCCCAAAAGTTATGGGAAATATATGTTTTGTCCTAAGTTCCTGGGGAGGGACACATGCAACTTCATGGGCGACATGTGTCGACCCAAGCGCATCCGACTTAACCCAGGAAATGAGTCGTGTTGTGGCTTCCTTCCATTTTTTTTCCGTCGACTGCTGCGTAGGAGTGGGGTGGGCATTCCTCCAACCATCACCTGAATCTGGGGTTCAACCTTCCAATTCCTCCATCCTCCATCTGTGCGCGTTTTGGCCTCTGTGATTGAACCTCTGTACACCTTACGCATCTCTGAAACCAGAGAGAGCCGCGCTATGCTTTAGCGCTGATCGTTTTTGTTTCRAGTGTCCATACCCATTTTCCCAATTGACTGTTGTGGCCACGCAGTGCTGGACTGCGTGTGGCTTGCTGGCCAGTGTGAGGGAGGTGATTGTTGTTGAAGAGGCAGGTTACCCAGTCTGTGAGCGACTCTCTCCAAGTGAGAGAGTGCGCGGAGGAAGTGAGAACTCCTGGAAGGAGTCATGTAGCTGCCACAGAGCTCGGAGACTTCCGGTCCGGTCTATTGCTGAAGCCCAAGGGAAGGGAGGTTAGCAGCCGATGGACTGTCTTGGTGACAGTGAAGGTGTACACTCCTGGGGTGGGACAAACATGTGGGGAATGAGAGTCTGTGGGCAGTTGGCATAAGTGGCTCCTGGGAGAGAATCCTTCTCATGTGACTGTGTGTCTTCTTGTATTCCCTGCCTAGCCTAGGAATCCCTACCCGGTGGAGCTTAGTCCCAGCTCGGGGGTGACCTACTGCTGAGAGTGATGAGCAGCGCGGTCTAAGGCTGGGAGGTTCGTGGGAGGTCTGCACGCAGTTGGTGAATTACATCCAGTCTAAAAGATAAGTATATACATGCGTATAATTTCAATTAAATATGCATGTCTGTGATTCTAGCAATGTTTACATGTATTCCGCTATATTCGTGAATTATTGTTAATGTCGTGGATTATGTATGGTAACAGTATTAATGTGCTTACGTTGTGTTTAACTGTAATTAAGCAATTGTATTTCATAAGAATGCATAATATGTTACAGTAGTGTTTTTCCGCGTAGTAATGTTGGCCCGACCATGGGGTTGATGGTCGGAAACGTTACATCCTCCTCCAAATCACCATTGAGGAATGTGCTCTTTACATCCATTTCGTAAGTCTTCCAACCAAAGAAAGTTGCCACAGTTCTCATCAATCTGATTGTGACCAACTTCATTGTTGAAGTGAACAATTCATTACAATCCACAACTTCCTACTAAGCAAAACCTTTGGCAATCAACCTTGCCATATGTTTATCCAACAAACCATTTGCATTACATTTTTCTTATAAACCCATTTGCAACTAATGGGTTTCTTCCCTAGAGGTAGCTCTTCCAATGCCCAAGTGTTGTTTCTCATGGGAGCACCATATTCAACCTTCATAGCCA
Source organism: Picea engelmannii (assembly GCA_009831015.1). Classification (NCBI taxonomy): domain Eukaryota; kingdom Viridiplantae; phylum Streptophyta; class Pinopsida; order Pinales; family Pinaceae; genus Picea; species Picea engelmannii. The sequence continues at coordinate 463,975 of ML779725.1, forward strand.
TTTCCCACTCATCATGCCATTTGGCTTCATCATAATTTTGTGGTTCAAATGAATTATGAACAAATACATAAATGGAAATTTTGCATGTTTAGGTTGATTCTAAGGAAGCTCCTCCAACCTCAAATCTTCCAAGTTTTTGCAGTATTACTTTGGTCTATGTTTTTCATCTCTTTCCTCCAAACCATTAATGTGTACCACATGATTTGTTGCTATTTCAGACTCTAAATCAGCTTTTGCAACTTCCACATCCACTCCCGATGAACCCCTTTCTTCTTGCAATTGTGTACCTTGCCTTAGGTTGACTTTTTCAGCTTCCAACCAGCCACTATCATCAAATTCTGATTTGGACTGAAAAGAAAATCCTAAGTTTCATCTACAATAATGTCTTTGTTAATTACAACCTCGTTATTAGCAATGTCCTAGAATCTATAGACCTTAGATTGGTCGTTGTAAACAACAGACATCAGCTTTCTATATTAGAGAAATCAACACATCCGCTATAGAACGAAAAAAATCAGATGACTAACCTTTGCCTTTCTAGGAAACCAACCCATCTTTAGTGTGATATTATGGACTGCCCTCGTAGGACATATGTTTACTTACCCTTGTACTTTGCTACACAAGCACTTTCAAAGGCTTTATCATTGTTTCCAAACTGCTTCTTCCATCTTTCCTTCTATAATAACTGACTTGACAGCTTCTCAAAAGTTGTGTCTGCAGTTTCAAAAGTGATGTTAAGGGTTTCTACGAAGTTTTCAAACAATGGAGGCGGACTTTTTAAGGTAATTACCATAATATCCTCTTCAATTACCTATCTACCTATGGCTAATAATCGATCCCTCATACACCTTATAAAATGTTTTAAAATTGATACCCCTTCTTCCATGTGCATTGAAAATAGCATGTTTTAGGTAAAAGGCCCTACCTTTATCTAAAATTTCATGCATCTCCCACAGCCTCTTCCATACCATGCATACATCTTTTGCATCTTAACTTGTTCAAGCATCTCATCTATCACTGATATCTTGATGAGTATTGCTACTTCTCAGTTCTTATAATCATACACTTCATGTTCATTCCCATCATCTAGGTCTCTCACAACTATCACAATCACCACTTCCAATAATCAATTATACTAGAAAATGTTCATCATTTGTTGATTCCGTGTGTTGAAATTATACCCATTAAATTTTTTATTGGGCTCCAACATAAAATTCATGAGTGATAATCTTCGCCATTAAAGAGAAACAAATAAATGCTTCAACCTCCGGATTTTGTTAGCACTCAAAAAAATGCTAAGCTATTACATAATTTAATTTTCTTCCTATTACATTGAGAACAATGTTTTTTAGCATTTATTCTCTTGCCTAGGAACTATTTTCACCTAATCAAGGCTATTGCCCACATGTTTGTTCAACTTCCCATGCTCTATTTGCACTCACACGGACCTTTCCACACATGTTTTGGAATTCCCACACTTGTTTTAGGCTCATCCACACATTGCACATCATGTGAATGCCTATTTTTGACCTGCATGCACATTGTACAAACTTTATGAGACTTAGTCTAGCAAACATGTATAATATTTGCACTTTTCTACTTTGTACTTCAATCCACTTTGTACCTAATCCTTATCTCTTTAAGGTGACTTAATCTAAGTTGATCACTTACCCACTTTGTTGTAGTTTATTAGAGATTTACTTAACTTTTGTCACTCTGCCCATAATTTTTTACTCTATAAATAGTAATACAAATGAATGTACAATATATGTACAGTTTCAACAATCTTCTCCCACACTTGCATATTTACTCTCTTGTGTTGGCGTTTCAGTATCTTTTTTCCCTTGTTGATATTGTGCACATGTCAATTGGTATCAAAACTTTAAGATTAGGGTTTCTCAAGAGCTTCATTGTTCCTATCTAATTTGGGATTTTCTTCTGGCCCAATTCTTTCTCCAAGCTCTCCTATTTCAGCCCCGGATTTTTTACTTTATTTCTCTTTTGCCTATAACCGATGAATCACCACTCTAGTTGTAAAACCATATCTATCCCATGGTTCGCCATAAAACTTTCGGATAATTAAGGGACTCCTAGGGCTCGTGCCCTGCCCAAGTCTTGGCCAAACACATGCAAGAGCATCAACTCCTATTGTTGTAAACAATGTTACATCTATCATTACTGGGAATTTATCGTCAGGGGTGTAAAATATTACTTATCAACAATATCGGGGAAAAAATCTAAAATTATCGAGAAACTTAAAAAAATACAAAAATAATCATTTTTTTCAATTTTTTAAACTTCTATAGCACCATCAACATCAACCAAACACATTGCTACATAAATATGAAAATAACTCCACTACATAAGATGTTTAACATGTCAAGTGGCACATTAGACATCGATACCGAAATATGATATATGTCTTGAGTCATAAGTCCTTACAGGATAATACAAAATCCCATCAAAACAAAAATTAATGTATCTCATGAGATGATCATCATGAGGCATCTAGATAATACAAGGATAATCATAATGAACTAAGATATCAACGATTCCCTCTACCCCTTTTATGGGCAAAGTGTTGGAAAAGTGGGTGTGCTCGTTTAATCATAGACAATATAGCAATATTGTCACCCAACCATAAGCACAAAGGCCACCCCCGAGCACCTTAACCTTGACAGAGAGAAGAATTTTGGTAGCAAATCAATAGCCAACCAAGGCTAGCGCACCAAGCAAAGATAACCAAAGACCAAACAGAAAGTTCAAGCCAGAAAAACCGAAAACACAAGTTGCAGTAGCTGCAGTTGCAGCTCCTCTCCACACTTGCGCACAACTAGTCTTATGCAATTGTGAGTGAGTGATTCGCAAATAAGCTCTAGCGCCCTCTATTTATATTGCTCCTTCTTAGTTGTTTGGGCCGACTTCTCTTCCTGGGGGCTAAAAACTCAATATTAATTATTCTCTTTAGCCGACTTGTCTTCTAGGGTTATTGTCCAAGGCTTTAGGGTTTCTCTTGCTTCCCGGAATATCCTAGTCTCGTCAAAGGTTACAAGTGGAGGTTAATACCTCCCGTAGCTAACATAATATCAACACTCCCTCCTAGCTAGGGAGGTATAAAAGGAAATGGTCTTGAGCACAAACAGACCATTCAACCGATAGCATCAACATAGCCACACAAGCTATCTCATGATCAAATCACGAGCACCATCATCACTATCCAACTGGATAGTCTCTGTGGCAATCAGAACAATGCCATCCAATAGAACACTACTGTATAGTCTATTCATAGTAGTATACAACTACTATCTGGTGGTACACAACCACTCTCAGTAGCACACTGCTACTAACCAGTGACCCACAATCACTATCAATGGATCACATCCACCACAGTAGCATACAACTATTGTCCAGAGACATACAGTCTCTACAACAATCATATCATCTGATATCAATCTGCATAAACAATATCATGATACAAACTAAGTCATATGGGCCATTCTTCCACTCACATATGTGAGATCTGGAAGAGCACCTGCCCTCAGAAAATAAAACATCAGCCATGGGCTATCAGGACTATTCTTCCCAAGCACAAAAGAATAATTGTCCCTAATTTCCGAGCCTGGACCATTCACCTAACTGGGCCATTCCTCCGACACTAATCATAGTGCAACCTGGAGAGAAATGAGTCTTCCCTAGGGAATGCATGTCCCTGATTGTTGAACCTGGACCATTCACCTAACTGGGCCATTCCTCCAACACTAATCATAGTGCAACCTAGAGAAAATGAGTCTGTCTTAGGAAATGACTGTCCGGACCATTTCTTAAGGAAATGATTGTCCTGCACCAACCTCCAAAATGGACCATTCTTCCAAACTGCTCACAACTGTGAACTTCAAAAGAATGACTTCCCGGCGAGGCGGACCATTCTACTTGACCACTACGCAGAGTGACTGCTAAGAAGAATGATTGTCCTAGACCATTCCCCTACACTGGCCACAAGGGGAATCGTTGTCTATGGTACATCAACAATCTATCGAACCATTTTCATTTCGAAAATGACTGTCCGATCTGGACCATTTTCCGAACTGAAAAATGCATGTTCGTCAAAAATCTCGAACCACTTTCCGAAATGGAAAGGAACTACCCAACCTAGACCATTTTCCAAACTGGAAAATGACTGCCCATGAATCAATAATATGTATCAATGCTCCCTCCCAACCTGGGGAGCCATCTCTTCCTTATCAACTAAGGGAGTTATCTCCACGAGCCCCATCTTTTCCTTTTCCGATAAGTAGTATTTGATCTCAATGTGTTTCGATCGGTCATGGAACATTAGGTATTCCGATAGCCTTATACAACTTTGATTGTCACAGTATATTATGGTCGAATCTGGTACCTGATCAAATAATCTAGAAATCAGCTTCCTCAACCATATTACTTCGAGAAATGCCTCACACGCTGTGATATATTCTTCTTCTGTTGTGCTGAGTGCAACAAACTTATGTTTCCCGGTGGCCCGTGATATCATAGTAGAGCCCAAACTGAAACACATCCCTAAAGTACTACTCCTATCTTTTGCACTCCCTGCCCAATCTAAATCTGTGAATCCATGAAGTTGTATATCACTGGATGGGGTATATCTTAAACTATAGTTTAGCGTCCCACGAATATATCTTAGAACATGCTTTGCAACTATCCAATGCCCATGTTTGGGTTCCACCTGGAACTGGCTTAAGGTGTTTACAGCAAAGCAAATATCTGGTCGAGTATTTACTAGATACATCAACGACCCTATCAATTGTTGATATAGGGGCGGGTCTACTGGATCAGAATCTGAGTCTCTTACTTTTCTTATATTTGTGGTCATAGGAGTGGCCATGGATTTGCAATCCATCATTCCAAATTTCTGAAGAATCTTCACTGAATACTTTCCTTGTCCAAGGAAGATTTCACCACGCTTTTTCCATACTTCTAGTGTCCCAAGTAATAGTACATGAGACCAAGATCTTTCATATAGAACTCAGAAGCTAGTTCCTTCTTATTCTGTACCTGTCAAGAATAAGTCGTCGACATGTAGCAGTAGAATCACAGGTGCATTGTTCACAACCTTGTAGGAGAGATTTGGATCTGCATGACTCTTAGAGAAACCAAGTCTTATTAAGTAGTTGTCTATTCTGGCATACCAAGCTCTTGGAGCTTGCTTGAGTCCATACATGGCTTTCTTTAATCTGCAAACATGAGTGTCTCTGGAATGTACTTCAAAACCTTGAGGTTGTTCAATGCATTGTTGAAAAAATCGTCGATTTTTGGCAACTTTTTGTAAAAGTCATGACTTTTACCCTGAGCTGATTTTTACCCTCGAAAAAATCGTGATTTTTTGGATTTTGAAAAAGTCGCGACTTTAGTAAAAATTGCCGACTTTTTCCAATAAGCCGCAGTTCGATCCAAAAATTCGTCGAACGGAGGGAACCCGCAGGCACAAGGGCACATTTTGGTTTTTTTTTTTGTCATTTGTGTTTTTTTGCTTGTGGAGAAGGAAGGAGAAGGGTTTGCGGTCTTCCACAATCACTGTGGAGGCAACTTAACAACCATCAAGGATTTCTAAGTGGAGCAAGGGTTCAATTTCATTTGCTTATCGGTGTTGAATCTTCCATTCATAGGTATGTATCTAAATCCCTCCATGTTAATGTTTTTTTTCCATAGATTTTTGCAAGTTTGCTTGCCTCTTTGCTTGCCTCTTTGCTTGGCTACGTTTTGTTTTCTTTTGGGTCATTTTGCCATGATTTTCATGCCCATAAAACAATGTAATGTTTTTTTTTTTATGGGACAGCAAGCTTGAGCCTTGCTGTTAATTTTTTCTCCACCCTCTTATTGTCATTTTTCATTGCTAATAATCTAATCTAGAGGTCTGATTTTTTTTACCAATGGGCTGTTATTTTTTTCTAGTGGGGTTTAATATCGTTTTCTTGCTTTTTTGTGCCTTAGGGTTGAATTTTGAAGCTGTCAATTTCATCAAAAAATATGTCGAAGCCTTTGGATCCATTTTGGGTGTATGGGATCCCTCAAGATGGGACAAACCGACAACAATTGAATTGCAAACTCTATGGGGTGAATATGTCAGGAGGGATTTGCAAGTTGAAATATCATTTAGCAAAAATCCCTGGGCATGATATTGAAGTTTGTGATAAAACAACCCCGGAGATTATGAGAATTGCATTTGATTCACTTGAAGCAAAGGATAAAAAGAAAAATGACGCAGCGGCAAGGAAGGTCGAACTTTCATTTAGAAGTTCAGTGACATCTACCCCAGAGGGACAGGGTAGTGGGAGGGGCTCCACAGATTCAGGTATCAGGAGGTTTTCACCTTTTTTCCTACACGAACCACTCCTGGAGCACAGCTCTCCATCAGGACATTTTTGAAGAAAAAGGAGAAGAAAGAAGCAGACAGGGTTGTGGGGAGGTGTCTTTTCTAGAGTGACATACCTCTCAATATCACCAAGAATAATCCATTTTGGCAACCGATGTGTGATGCCATTGTTGTTGTTGGCCCAGGGTATAAAAGCCCTACCTTTGAGGAGTTGTGGGGGCCAATTCTTTAAGAAAAGAAGGACATCAACTCTAGATTGGCAGAGTTCAAGAAGTCATGGGAGATCTCTAGATAAACAGTGATGTCTGATGGCTGGAAAGATAGAAATGGTAGGTCCCTTCTCGATTTCTTGATACATTGTCCTAGAGGTACCATGTTTATCAAATCAATAGATGCATCAGCACATGTGAAAGATGCAGCATTGTTGTGTGAGTTGATGGATGTGTTCACCCAGGAGATCGGCATGCATAATGTGGTGCAAATCATAACAGATAATACAGCTAATTATGTGGTTGTTGTTAGGTTGCTTATGGAGAGGAATAGTTCATTGTTTTGGACTCCATGTGCTGCACATTGTATTGATTTGATGCTCAAGGATATGGGGAAAACCTCATTCATCAAGGAGGTGATTGATCAAGCTACGAGCATCCACAAGTTCATATATAACCATATTTGGGTTCTTAGCCTCATGAGGAGACACACCAAAAACAGGGAGTTGCGACGTCCTGCAATCACTCGTTTTGCGACCAACTTCATTACTCTTCAATCTTTGTTGCAATGTCAGTTTGAGTTGAAGCAAATGTTTGTTTGTGATGAGTGGCAGGATTCTACATATAGCAGGAAAGAGGATGGGAAAGCCATTGCTAGATTGGTGTACAATGACTCCTTCTGGGAAGGAGTGGCAGAGGTGTGCTCAGTGAGTGAACCTTTGGTAAAGGTTCTGAGATTGGTTGATAGCGATAAGCCAGCAATGGGCTATTTGTATGAGGCCATGGCTAGGGCCAAGAAGCTATTCGGGCTTATTATGTGGGAAAGGGTAGCCACGGGTTTTGTACACAGATGTTATTATGGGATTTGATTGATACTCAATGGACCGGGATGCTCCATCAACCCATTCATGCAGCAACAACTTTCCTTAACCTTGCATTTTCCTACAAATGCAACTTTGCTTTTGATGGCGAGGTGATGGAAGGGCTCCATGGTTGTCTTCAAAGGATGGTACCTGATGTCGCGATTCGCCTTGATATTAATCGCGAGATAGAGATGTATCGAGATGGTACTGGACTATTTGGCTATAAAGATGTTGTTGCTTCAAGGAACATTTTGTTTCCACGTAAGTCATTAGAATTTAGAAGATAGTTCAACTTAGAACTTTATGTTTTTAAATTTCAAATTTCAATTATGTATTTTAAATTTAAAAATTTATTTTAAAGTTCAATTATGTTTTATTTATGTTATCTTTCTTTCTTATTTGTTGTAGATGTTTGGTGGCGAAACTATGGTGAAAGGGCACCAAATTTACAAAGATTTGCCATCCGAATCATGAGTCAAACATGTACCTCTTCGAGATGTGAGCGCAATTGGAGTGTATTTGAAAAAATACACTCAAAGAAATGCACCAGGTTAGAACTTATGAGCAATTACATTTACTGTAATTTGTAATTTATGAGTCTATGACTGTCTAATATATTATGACTCTCAAAAGTTAAAACTCATTAAAGTTTTTATGACCCTCTTATAGGTTAGAGTTCTCACGTCTCAATGACTTGGTGTATGTCCATTACAATCTTCGACTATGGTTGAAGCAAATGGATAGAACACCGGATGTGGATGCCATTTCCTTGGACAATATTGATGTATTGTCTAAGTGGAGGGTGGAGCCTGAGATGCCTATCATGGAGGAGGCACATGCATGGTTAGATGAGGAACCCGAACAACAGCAGGCCTTGGAGGAGCAACAGGGAGAGGAGGAGCAGGAGGAGGAGGAGGAGGAGTGGCATGAAGACATCATGGAGGGTGGTGATAACATCAGCACAACCTTCTACACTTATTGATACACCTACTCCTGCACACACCAGTGGTCATCCACTATCAAATACAGGGCCTTCTAGTTCTACTGTCAGGGGCAGGCCTGACAAACAACCCAATATCTTTTCTCGTAAAAGGGGGAGAGGCGGAGGCCGACATTGATATTAGAGAGCTAGCTACTAGTTTTGTTTCATTTGTCTTTCTATATCAGACATCTACAGACTCCATCATGATGATAAATCATGAGATACATTTTATAATTATATATGTGATGTCATTTTGTATTGGAGAGGCCCTTCAGCATTCAATATCGACTTTGATGTATAACTTTTTATTTGGCATCCACTACATAAATATCAGTGATTTCTCCATATTTATGTGCCAATGTGTTTATTTGATGTTGTTGTTGCTTTATAAGTTTAAAATTTTGAAAAAAATGAATATATTTTGTATTTTTTAATGTTTGTCGTGGTTTTCCGATTTTTTGCCGACTTTTGCCAAAACGATTTTTTTCGGACCCTCACTGACTTTTTGTCTATGGTTCAATGTATATACTTCTTCTTCAATTTCTCCATTGAGAAAACTTTTCTTTACATCCATCTGATGTAGACTCCATCCCATGGAAGCAGCAAGAGACATAATGGCTCTAATAGAAGTATATCTGGCAACAGGAGCAAAGGTTTTGTCATAATCTTCTCCCTCCTTCTGGGAGAACCCTCTAGCTACGAACCTTGCCTTGTATTTGTCCACGCTTTCGTCTACTGCATGTATGATCTTATAGACCCATTTTTAAGTTACCATTGATTTTTCCTTGGGTCTAGGCATGATTGCCCACACGTCATTTTTCATGATAGACCGATGTTCTTTTGTTATGGCTTCTTTCCATTGTTTCTTCTTTTTATCCTTGGGGATATGAATGTAAACAAGGCACCCAAAGATTCTGAAGTGTTCCACATTTGGTTTCTTTCCTAAGAAGGCTTCTTCTAGAGTCATATCCTTTTTATCCTTGATCGTTCATTGGTGCCTTCACGGTTTCCTCGATAAATCTATTCTTCCTTTTTGCTACACCATTTTGTTGAGGATAATGAGGAACAGTTAGCTCCCTCCTAATCCCTGTTGTTTTGCAAAAGGCAACAAATTCTTTGGATGTGTATTCTCCTCCATTATCTATTCTCAAAGTCTTGATTTTCTTGCTTGTGAGGTTTTCTATTTCTGCTTTGAATTCTTGAAACTTGTTAAAACTCCATCCTTTGTCTTCAAGAGATATAACCAAGTCTTTCTTGAGTAATAGTCTATGAAGATTACATAATAAAGAGAACCTCCTAAAGATTTGACTGGCATCGGACCGCAAACATCTAAGTGTGTTAGATCTAGGATTTCCTTAGATCTATTATTGCTACTTGAGAATGGCTTCTTAACATTTTTACCAAGAGCACATCCTCTGCAAATTCCTTCGTGTGTAGATTGTAGTTCTGGTATTCCTTCAACCATTTTCTCGAGGAAAGGTAATGCTTGATAGTTAAGATGAGCACACCTTCTATGCCAAAGTTCACTGGGATTGACTTCATCATGTATAAGAGCTTCATCATTACATTCTAGTAGTCTATATAATCTGCCTTCATGAGTTCCAATAACTCTAGCATTCTCTATGCTGGAGTCTCTAGACCAAGATAGTACTTCACCATCTACAAAGGCTATTTTATTTCCTTCGTCTTCTAGGCAAGATATGGATACAAGGTTCTTTTCTAAACCAGGTACATATAAGACATTACTCAAATGAACATTGTTACCTGATTTCAATTTGATGGAGGCTTGACCAATTCCTTCGATTGGATAGGTGTTCTTGTCTCCAAGTTCTACCTTGTAGGATGTCTTCTTTTCATTTAGACTGGAGAGTCTGACACGGTCTCTTCTCATATGCCTGGAAGCTCCACTGTCAATTATCCACATGTCATCTTCAAGAGTTCCTGTAAAATCTGAATCGTGTAGATGATCGTTCATTATTTATGTTGACTGATATATGGTCAAACTTTGACTTTGACTGGTCAAACATTGACTTTGACCCAAAATCTCAACCTTGACGTTTTTGCCTTCTGCGAGTGCCAATAGGTGCATTGGACTAAGGCACACTAGAATATCCTCTCCTTGAGTAAGTTGTTCCATCATAAGGTGTTGGGCAAGAGGTTTTAGGGTTTGCAGTTGCACCTGCTAGTAACCCTAGCAGCAGTGCTACAGTAACTGCACCTGCTAGTAACCCTAGCGGCAGTTCTTCAACGAGCTTTATAATCATATGGCTTAGCTTCATTCCAGTGGTTAGACTAACTGAAGGAGGTGTGGACCCATAACCTGTTAGAAAAGTGGGTGTGCTCATTTAACCATAGACAATATAGCAATATTATCACCCAACCATAGGCACAAAGGCCACCCCTGAGCACCTTAACCTTGACAGAGAGAAGAATTATGATAGCAAATCAATAACCAACCAAGGCTAGCGCACCAAGCAAAGATAACCAAAGACCAAGCATAAGGTCCAAGCCAGAAAAACCGAAAATACAAGCTGCAGCAGCCGCAGCTGCAGCTCCTCTCCAAACTTGTGCACAACTGGTCTTATGCAGTTGCGAGTGATTCACAAATGAGCTCTAGCGCCCTCTATTTAGACTACTCCTTCTTAGTTGTCTGGGCTGACTTCTCTTCCTGGGGGCTAAAAACTCAATATTAATTATTCTCTTTAGCCGACTTGTCTTCTAGGGTTATTGTCCAAGGCTTTAGGGTTTCTCTTGCTTCCCGGAATATTCTAGTCTCGTCAAAGGTTACAAGTGGAGGTTAATACCTCCCTCAGCTACAATAATATCAACACAAAAGTCATCGCTAATCAATAGGTGGACATGTAGAGGTTGAACCTAAAGTGGAAGATGCAACTCTTAGGGATAAGGTGGAAGTTGAAGTGGGTTGTCTTCCGACTCTTCCCCTAGTTGCATGTCTCTGTGGAGGTGGTGGCACTCACTGCAACGCACTCTTAATGTCCTCCTCATGCTTCAAATCTGTCTCTCCTAGATGTGGAACATCCTCTGATACCTCCTCCTCTAACCCATCAACATCATGCTCCAACCACTCAAGTGCCTCCTCCATGGCAGGCCTCTCAATCTCCACCATCCACAAACTAGCGATGTCAATCACATCCAATGAAATGGCATCTGTGTTGGGTACTTTGTCAATTTGCCTCACCCATCACTTTAGATTGTAGTAGACATAGACCATGTCATTAAGGCGATGGACATTTAACCTATATGAGGGCCATTTTGTAATTAGAGGATGATGTCCCTTGGGCATAAATTAAAATCAATGAAATTATAAAAAAAAAACATTTTAATTTGAACATTTCTAACCTATTGCGCTTCTTGGACTGTATTTTTTCAAAGGCACTCCAATTGTGCTTGTTGGAATATTCACCAATACTAAGAGGAGGGGTGTATCAGTATTGAGCACTTTTTACCGTTTTTAACCTTAATCACATCACATAAACATTAACCATTAACAATGCCATTCATCATCCCAAAAAACCATACACAGAACACAATGATTTTTACGTGGAAACCTAAATGGGAGAAAACCACGAAATGTTTTTTTGTATATCATGTTATGAGTACATTCATAGGAAGCACCAACTTCTAAGATTCTCCCTCACCAACTGGAAGGAGGCACCAACCCCCTAATTTACAGGAACCAACCTAAAGGAAGCTCCAACTCCCTAATTTACCAGCACCAACTGGAAGGAGGCACCAACCCCCTGGCTTTACCAGCGCCAACTGGAAGGAAGCACCCACTCCCTAAAGCCTAGGCACCAACCTGCTGAATGAAGACACCAATCTTCTCAACTGAGCACCAACTCAATAATATGTAGGTACCAACCTATTGGAGACACCAATCTCCTCAACTGAGCACCAATTCAATGAGATGTAGGCACCAACCTATTGGAGACACCAATCTCCTCAATAGAGCACCAACTAAATAAGATGTAGACACCAATCTCCTCAAATGAGCACCAACTCAATAAGATATCACCAATCCAAGATCTTCATACACAAAGTACTTCTAACTTCACCTACATGCTTCATTCTATAGACACTCCTTCAAACCCTGGAAAGCCTTATAGCACCATTCCCAGAATGTAAACATTGACGGCAACATCCTCTGACAACAACATCCATTCACGACAACATCCCTTGACGACAACATCCACTAACGGCAACATCCACTCATGGAAACATCACAACAATATCAAAACCTCATAGCAGTGCATACGACCGCATCACAACCTCACAGCAACATCACAGCTCCATAGCAAAGCATACGGCAGCATCACAACCTTACAGCAACATCACATCCTCATAACATACCTTGAAAATAACAAAGACCTTAAGAGAATCCCTTAGACTTCTCTTGCACACCAGAAAGACGCCCCAACACCTTGAGCGCACCTCAGACTTGATCTCTTCGTTGATTCCTCTAAAAATGTGAAATGTTGTCCTATATTTATAGTAATGTTGTCCTATATTTATAGTAGCTGGGTTGTCGGACGAAAAAACTCATATCTCCTCATTCCTAGGGAGTTAGAAGGACTTCCATATACCGTTGGAAAGGCCTCGGAATTAGCTTTACAACCATGTAACTTGTGCTCCCATTTGAGTTAGGTATGTAGGGTAAAATGTCCCTCAAAGATAGGGTATCCAAATTGACCAAAAATAATACTTTCAACAATCTCCATCTTGCAATCTTTATCTTGGACATATGTAGGCTTGTAATATTTATCTTGGAACTCTTGTGGGCTTCTTCACTTGTCTTTAGGGACTTCTTCTCTTGGTTTTAGGGGCTTCTTCACTTGACCTTAGGGCTTCTTCACTTGGTTTTAGGGCTTCTTCAAGGCTCCATTTGTGTACAACTCAAAGTGGGCATGTGAAAACAACCACATGTTATCTCATCCCGTGAGGGCCATGCTTAACAGCTACGCCATAAGGGGACCACTTTGGAGTTATATACACTTATGTCAAGGCTCCTTCATGGCTTCTTCAAGTGGACACATCATCATCACTTTTAGGGACTTTTGGACTTTGCTTTAGGGCTTCTTCTAAGGTTGACATCAATGACAACCAATTTTTCAACAGTGCTCACACCCTGAAGAGCTACAAGTTTCACTGAGCACCCAAATGGCAAGTTTTAGTAACTCTAGAACTCTTTTGCCATAGTTTGCCCACCAAACATCTACAATAAATAAATAGAAAGTAAAGACAATGAATTATATTTTCAACTAGTAACAAATAGATAGAAAGGAAAGACATTGAAATTTTAAAGTTTGAAACAAATTTTACTTGTAACTTACTTAACATCCTAGTGGTCATGTTTTGGATAGCCAAATCATAACCAAATGTCCCAGCACTCATCTTATATATCTCCATTTGTTTGGAAATCTCCGAGCATTCAACGAGTGTCAACACCATCCTCTAAACACATAGGAAAAATCCATCCATAGCCTCTAGTTTGGGTGAAAATGTGCCCTAGTTTGGGTTATATAAATGAATGAAGTCATTGAGAATTTGACCGCCTTATTCCTCCTAAACCAAGTCACCTTATTTGTGTGGAAATGTGCCCTAGTTTGGGTGATATAAATGAATGAAGTCATTGAGAATTTGACCACCTTATTCCTCCTAAACCAAGTCACCCAATCTTCATATTTTTGGCATCGCATTTCTAGATGTTTGTAGCCTTGCACTAGTGTTCATTATATCCTTCATTTTCATGATAAGTCAAACATCTAGCTCCAACTTGGGGACATGTGCTCTTTGTAGAAGAGTGCATGAGAACTCGAAAATCACAATTGTACCTATTGAGAAGGCTTTCCAAGCAAGAAAGAAAAAATCATGTGGCGGGATGGATACATATCCACATCCCTGAACACCACATACAATGTCCATATAGTCCATCACATCAACAATAGCTCAAAAGTGGCTTGACAAAGATAAAAAAGGCATAAGCCAACAATGCCAAAGAAACATGAAATGGAATCTATTGCTCGTAATAAAATATTATTTCTCCTACCCTGCTCTACTTAGCATAGGAGAATGAATGTGCTAAGTATAAACATACAACCAATGTAATCATGTGCTCATCTCATCAATGCCATGACATTTTCCTTTGTGTTTGGTAACCAACCAAAACAAAGAGATGCTCATCACCAAGTAAATATGAGCTGGAGAATACATGATAGAATGGTTGCAACATGAGATTACATCATAATCATGGTAGCCAATATAAAAATCTAAGCAGGGATGGCATGACTTGGCACATGCTAAGTCGATCCAATGTTGAGGAGAGCTGAAATAAAATCTGGAAAATGCATATGGCAGCCCATCAGCAACCTGCAAAATGCCTCTTGTATACTTCTTCAAAGGTAAATCCACATGCAAACATCATTCACACCTTCAAGCAACAAAGGTGTAGGCCACTCCAACAATAATCGAACTTCCAACAAGTATGAAACTCAAGTATGAGTGAAAAAATCAGATATAAAAAAGAATTTTCTGTTTGCAATTTAGTGCTTGCTACCCACTTTTGGATGGCTGAAAATTACTTACCATAAATTTCGGTTTGAAAAACCTATTTCCCCAACAATTCCCAACTCTAAACACCCACTTTCCAGCCATATTTTCACATGAAAACATATAAAAATCTAGTGATATCTGGAAATTTTCTGCATTTTTCTTATCCAAAATCTGAAACGTTATGAATTATCTATGACAGAAAATAACTGAAAATATTCTGAATTTTGACTGTCATAAGCATGGCCCAAAGGCTGAAATAAATCTGTAATGCACATGGGAGAACAAGGCTGCCAAAGTTCTGAATTTGTCCCATGTTTATCAGACAACTCATCCACAACAAGGCTGCCCAAGGGTCAAAAAATCTGCACTTTCTTCATACTCTTGGCTGCCCTCAAACAAATCTGAACATTCCTCATTTTCCAAGGGATTATCTTCAATAATAGTCTTCTTAAAATCATCAAATACTAAATCATTACATTCAGAATTTAAAAAGAACCATTGCTCACCAAAACTTTGTCATCTTGTTGAGAAAAGACGGATGCCTGGATGCTCTCACCGCCAAGTCCTTCATCAAAGTCCTCTTTAATGGAATCATGAGGTGGCTCTTGATCTTCAATGGGAACATGACAAGGTTCTTCATGTGCTTGATCTTCCATAGGATCATGAGATGATTTTTCATCAATGTGCTCTTTATGCAGGACTGCCAAGAAACGTGCAATGATAATTTCATACTCCTCTTCATAATGAGGATCCCAATGCTTGAGAAATAACTTCAATAAATCTGCAAGTGAAGAAATTTCTTTCTCACCAAGATTGTCATACCATTCTAATGCTTTATCCTCAAGGGTACTTGCAAAAGTCGTCATTCTAACATCCTCATGAGCAATACGAGAATTTTCCATAAACTTCAATGAATGATGTAACATGCATCAAAGCTTAATCATGATACCCAAGAAACAATCCAATGGAATCAAGTGGAAATCTTTCATTTGGAAATCCCAGAATGCCCAAGAAATCAAGAGGAACATAGAACTCAGCCAACCATGAAGGCAATGCCATGGTTCTTTACTTCTAAATCTTCAAATCTTAATATGAAATGTGCAAAAATCAAGTGGAACATAGAACTCAGCCAACCATGAAGGCAATGCCATGCTTCTTTACTTCTAAATCTTCAAATCTGAACATGGAATATCCAAAATATCTTCATACCTCACACCAAAGAAAGTGGAGTCGCCAAGGTGAATCTTCGAACATGAAGTCTACAAAATATCTTCATACCTCATACCAAAGAATATGGAGTTGCCAAGGTGAATCTTCAATGCCTTCACAATGTTCCTTGCTTCAACTTACAAGCAACAAGTCTTCAAAATTTCCAAGGAAAAGGGCTTCTTCCCTTCATAGAGTCGTCAGATGAGGACAAGAGATCTTCAAACAAAAACCCTCATCAAAGAAAGCAATTGATCTACAAATGTCTCCGGGAAATGGGCTTTGTCCCCAACAACAACGCCAAAAATGTCACCTCCTAGGTTCTCACTTGGTGTAAAAGTCCTGGAGCACAAGTTGTTAGACTCCAAGGATGACTTAGACAAGCTATCCACTTTCACCTCAGTAGCCTTGTCTTTGTCTCTTTAGACTAGTCTAGGCGAGAATCCCTATGGATAACTAAGTTCAAGACATTATAGACAAATAAGGAAAAGAAGCTTAGAAAAACAAAAATAAAAATTTGGAACTTTTTGTATTTTTGTGGTAATTGAAAGGGAAGATCAATGAATTGCCTTTATTTTGGGCTATGGGTTCAAGCATACAAGGGCAATTCTTTTCAAAGATTAGGGGCTACTTGAGCAGCCAAAGACATCCCCAATAGCCCTAATTAGCAAACAAACTTCACAGATCTAAGGAAAGAAAGGATCTTTGTGGGTGATCCTCTTTCAAGACAATACAAGCGTGGTTTTGCTCAAAGATTTAAACAAACTTCAGATCTAAGGAAAGAAAGGATCTTTGTGGGTGGTCCTCTTTCAAGACAATACAAGGGTGGCTTTGCTCAAAGATTTAAACTAGTGCAATAACTCTCAAGACGTTATATGCATAAAGTTTTATCTTTACAACAAAGGGAACAAAGAAGTTAAGTAGTAGGTACTATCAAATAACCTATTCCAATGTAGCAAGACTGCTCCTCTATGACTCCTGGAGTCAACTTTGACAATACAAAAATCTGCAAGTTAGTCACCAATAGGCACCAAGAACATCCACCACAAATTCAACAAAGACGCATAACCATTCCACAAGCTTGAATAACAACAAGGGCAATTTTATTCCAAAATCCTTTTGAGCACTCTCAACCCACACCTTACAAATAGAGAGAGCAAACCCTTATATAGGTTTAAATTCAACTCCTTTTACAATTAGCAATTACTTGTTTTCCTAGATCCACTAGTTGGTCCAAGGAATAACAATAAGATATTACATATTAGATATCATTTTCAGGATTACATTTCAAATATTCTCAACAACCTTCTTACTAAAAGTAGAAGTTGTTGAGATCCACTTTTCTCATCTTAACTAACTCCATGAGACAATTTCAACAATAATAAACTAATGAGTTAGTTAGGCACAACCTCCTAAAATAGCTAGGAAGGTAACAACCTCCTCAATGTGGTCATTTGACTTTGACCTCCAAGATGAGATCAATTGAAGATCAATGCACGTATGGCACTTATTAATTCATGCATTAGGAAAAACAATTGCAATGTATGTTGTGCGACACATTCAGCTTCTCAAAACAGTTCCATATGATATGGCATGTACATGAGACAATCAAACTGGCAGCCACATGAAGACAAACGCGACTTAGAATGGCACCTCCACCCCAACAAATATAAGCCTTAGTAATCATGAACAACTCCATTCAACATGAATTTGTGTTCAAGTGAATCAAATGACAACTAGTGAAGCCAAGGGGGTGTAGCCCGCGTAACAACTATATTTACAATGCTTTTACAATGATATGCCATATAACTAAGTCGTCACATGAGGTAAGGAAAGGGACAACCTCTTTAGAGTATAATTTATATGCCATGACATCAAACATATTTTATGGCATGAGTTAGGGTAGTGTTTCATTAGAGTGGATAGGCTAATGTTATTAAGTAATGAAGGGGGTTGGTCCCATCATTAAATAATATGATCTTTAATTTTTCCTTTAACAAACATGCCCACTTATATGTGCCAATAAGGAATATAAAAGTTTTGCATCATGACCATTATAAGTGGGATCTTCCAGTAAACCGCAAGATAAGCTAAAGTCGTAATAAAATGGGGGCCAATAATACACCTACCATCACGAACTAGGATCACACAATGCCTCTTTTTTTATCCTTACTTAAATGTTCCATAAGTGAGTGTTAGGCTAGGCTAACCATGAACATATAACCATGAACCATCCACCAATGACACACCATAGCACCAAAGATCATCTCACAACTATGAATCTTAAGCATCAAGTGCAACCACGAAGAGAGAACCAAGTACCAAGACAATCCATCACATAAGCCACTTCACATCCCATACTACTAGTATCCAACCCCTGGGGGCTAGAACCATCATACACAAACCAATGTGTAACATCCCATGCAACACCATGATGAGGTAGCAAGATCCATAATCATCAAGAAGTAATACCAAGAGGGTGATCCATAAATCATCAATCTACTCAAACCAAAAATGCATCACCTCCAAATAAAAGAGAAGGTGTATACCTCAAGTCCACCATCAGCCCTACATGTTATCTTGAAAATCTTGTCATGTGATAAAAATCACAAGTTTATCTCTCACACAATATGAGGGATAATAGAGAGTAAATACAAAACCATCTTTTGGACCCTATGCATTGCACATTGCATAGTAGGAAAACGGGATTGGATCAAGAACATTGTAGTCCATGCCAAGAGCATTACAAAAAACATCTACAACCACTAATGGGTATCTAATTTAATAAGGAAAAACATTAAAGGCAAGGAGCTTGTTAGGCTTGCCATCACAAGATTTGCAACGATCTTCCTCACATTGTAATATCTCCTTTCACAGCAATAAAACTTGATAAAGATGATTTCAAATGATGAATGGAATGCATCTTAATGGAGCCACAAACAAGATGGGAAAGACACCAAAAATAAAAAAAAATTGAGAACTCATTTTGGAAAAAAACAACAGAGGTTGGGAAAATTGCCAAGCCCCTTATTAAGTTGTTTTGATTGGTGGATGGGGAGAACTTGTGATGTAGATAGCCCAAGTGAGCTCCCCAAGGAGTACACACCACCCTGGGCAACAATACTCAACTCGGCCAATGACCAAGATAACCAAGGCATCCTCCCCAAGAATGACGTCCACCTCAATAAAAGATGAAGAGAGTCAGGGCATCCTCCCCAAGGAGGACATACCCATCAATCCAACAGCATCTAACCCTTGAAGGACACGCCCATCATTTATAGCATCTTGTCTATTCTATGTATTGTTGTGTAAGCATGCAATTGCATATTTCTGGCCTTCGAGCTGCATGCAGGAGTTATTTGTCATTTCTTTCTCAACCTTTCAACTGTGTGCATCTTCAATGGACCCATTGTTTTCCTACATAAAGGCCAGTTAGCCAAAAAAATAAACCAATTCATTTTTCCTTGAGGCTCTTATGTTCTCTTGTTGTTCTTGTTATTGTTCTTGTTTCTGAGTTAATTGCTCTTCAGACTCGTGTGGTTCACCTCCTGGATAGGGTTTACTAGTTGACAGGTTCAAAGATACATCATTTGGTATCAAAGCATCTGTCCAGGCCTGCTCATTCTTCAATATTGGGTTACTAGGCTCAATGCCCCATCCAGAATTTTCATATTTTAATGGAAAAAATTTAGATCTAGGTCTTTTGGAGTGTGTCCTCCCACTCAAATCTACATCAAACCTACTTTTAAACACTCCCCCTACTTCAGTCAACAAGAAGATAGCGGCAAATATAGATCTTGAGCTCAGTCGTCCCAACCAAAACTCCCTTTCTATTATTTCAAGTCAATGACTCAATTTGTTTCGTTTTGATGTCTTGGAGATCATTCCCCTACCAAATCACGGCATTCTAGATTGGGGATTTTCTCTCCTTTAAGGTGCACCCTAATCGAGAACTCATCCTTCTCTAGTGCACTAGGGTTTGCAAGTGTTAGTGTCCCTACAACCAATAAGCTCAGACTCTTGTGCCTCTAGTCGTTTGCATCTCTCAATGCCCTTAGCCTCTCAAATCTTTAATGACTCCACATAGAGAATCTTCAATTGATGAGGCCAAAGCATCTCAAGCTCCCTTGCATCAAAGTTGATGAATCTATTAGAAAAGGCACTAATCAAAAAACCACAATCCTCCATCTTTCAACGGTATACCAAAATATGGAGGACAAATGAACAAAGAAACATTAAATTCTCAGATCCACAACCTCACAACTTACTTCCAAACAAGCCCTAATATAACGCAAGCTCAACGATTGCTCCTTGCCAGCAACCATCTGGAAGAGATTGCTCAAACTTGGTGGCATTCTTAATATACAGAGCCAACAATCTACATTGAGCTTAATGATGATGCTAACTCCAAATCAGCTACAAAGAGCATCAACACATGGGGTAGATTTTTTGATGCTCTCTAGCAACATTTTTATCCTCCAAGCTACATCTTCAATCTCGTGCAAGTGGTTACAGATCCAAGCACCCGACCATATAGTGCAATAGTGCATCAACATATTCACACGTCTACAGACTCAACTCCAAATTCCATATCCAAATGAGGTACTTATTATGAAATTTAATTTGGGTTTATTGGATTTTTTTTCATTTTGAAGTTGCCTTGCTTGAACGCAGTTCCCTTGACCAAGTCTTTATTTGTGCATTATTTATTGAAAGAAAAGTACGACGATGGCCTAATTTCCAACCCTCTCACAACCCTAACCTTACTACCAATCCTAATCCTTCCAACACTCCTACTAGCCAAAGACCACCTCCCACTCATCCTCACAACCCTAAATTTGTTGGCCCTTCATCCCCTATAGCCCAAACCAATGGTGCCACTTCCATTAAACACACCCATTTTGCCACAAATTGTCATGTCCTCAAACATCAAGCTAAATCACGCATTGTTTATCAATCAATCATACATCGAATCTGAAAACCCACCGACTGATCCCTCCATTCCATCAAATCCAAAAATTGTTTCATTACCAAACCCTAGCAGAGCAAACCCATCTTTTCTTCTCCTTATCATTTTCCCCCCAACTTCCTTTTCACCCGTAATCGCCAAATTAAAGACCAACTAGCCACAATCATACTTGGCAAAGTGAGAAAAAAACTGATATCCCACGACTATGTCCAACACCTATAGCTTCACACAACTTCCCATCCTTCTCCATATCATCTCAACTAGGTTTGACAACATGATCCGCAACTATTAATCAATAAACATTGTGTGGTAACATTCATCATTGGACCTTTCCAAGACACTGTTGATTCAAACATTTCTCCACTTGATTGTTCTAATCTGATCCTTGGTGTCCCCTACCAACACCAATGAAAATCTCTCTATTGTCACTCACCATAACACCTATACTCTTTTCAAAGACTACAAAACCTATAAATTAGTAATTGCTACTAGTCCTCCTCACCCTAATGCAGTTCAGTGACTCAACCTCCATAAATGTCTTTCCTTGGATAGTATCCCTCCAACTGTTATCACACCACCATGTACCTCGCAATCCCCTTCTCCTAGCCCTCATCCCAAGGCACTCACTACTCCTATCTACTCCCCAACTCCCTACAATACCCTAGGGATTCTTACTCCGCTTTCTAGCCCTCTTCTTTCTTGTAGCAACCATATATACTACATCTCAAAGGACTTCTCGTCAACCCCTTTTATGCCTATCTATCCAACCATTTCATCCCCTCACCCCACTGATCTTAACAAGCACTAAGCTAATATATACAAGAAACTCTTCAACACATTTACAGTACAATCCAACAGCACAACTTCGTCAATCCCCAGACACACCTAGTGCAAACAATCTTCCTTCTCACAGCCACATGGATCATTATCTCACTACAATGGCTAGTACAACTAGCAAACAACTTTTACAAACAGCACGCACTCTCATTTCTAGCAAAAACAATGTTCTATTCAAGCATCCAAGCACAACGAAGGATACATCTATCCATAGTATAACTACAACCCAGACACCCTCATTGTTGGGCAGAGTACACAAGCACACTTCAAGGGTAACACCTTGATCCCCTCTTATCCACAGGGCGAAACATTCACCAACCTTTTCTAAGCCTTAGTTGTATTATAACAAGGACATCTAGCCTCGTAAAAAATCTAGGGAGATCATGACAACAATAGCGCCATTCATTCAAATGCATAATCTCAACCTCACAATCTATCTCTTGTCTTGGGAGCAACAATATCTATAGACAGATCACACTTTCTACAGGTTGCTCACGCTTGCAACATGCAAATCTTCATTTCTCTATGATGTCCTACATAGCTCTTTTACTTTCCAGACTCTGACTCATCACCAGCGCGTCAAGACCCCACCCATTCACTCACTATTCAAGGGCATCTAGGGGGATCATGACAATAGCAATGCCCTTCATTCAGATGCATAGTCTCTACCTCACAATCCATCTCTTGTCTTGGGAGCAACAATATCTACAGACAAATCTCGCTTTCTACAGGTTTCTCACACTTGCAACATGCAAATCTTCATTTCTCTATGATGTCCCACGTAGCTCTTTTACTTTCCAAACTCTGACTTGTCACCAACACCTCAAGACCCCACCCATTCACTCACTATTCAAGGGCATCTCTCTTAGGCAACCTCCACCAAACCCTAGTTTTCTATGGGTTAGTGTCTGTAAATTTTTAAGGTTCAAATCTTGGTTTTTGGTTTCAATAAATTGCTTGTCTTAGTTAAATGCTCATTCATAAATGCATTTTCAAAACTAGAATTTATAATCAAAAACACATTGAATCTTTTACTTGCACAGCGGAAACAAGAAATCAAACCGCTCAATGACATAAGATATTTTGGGCAATGCCCCTAAGAAAACCCCGAAGGAAAAACTAGTAGAGAGAGGAAATTTTATTATTATGGCCACAGAGAATTTTTTTTGGAAATTACAGCAAGAGATACAAGAACAAGTGCACTTAGAAATTCATACCCAACACAGGAAATCGTGCCAACAGTACTATATGGTCTGTACGACCACCTGTACAGTCTATCAAACTCAGAATTTTCACTGCCTTGAACTTAGTGCCTCTCACATGTGCGGTTGTACTGTATTCTTCTTGATTTTTGTGCACAGAACGATCTGCATTAATTGTTGTACTGTTTGTGCATTACTTGCTACTGTATGGCCTCGATTTTTGTGCCCTCCTCACACGTGGGAATCTCCTAGAAATCTATGTTGTACTTGCCTCGATTTTTGTGCACTGA
Organism: Picea engelmannii; assembly: GCA_009831015.1. Classification (NCBI taxonomy): domain Eukaryota; kingdom Viridiplantae; phylum Streptophyta; class Pinopsida; order Pinales; family Pinaceae; genus Picea; species Picea engelmannii. Next base: position 487,470 of record ML779725.1, read on the forward strand.
CTTGTACAAATTGCATTAAATGTTGTCCTTTCTCCTTGGGAATCATGCCCTCCTTTGCTGCAATATTTCTCTCCTCTTTTCTATTTTTCTCTTTCGCTCTCTCTCTCCTCATTAATGAACAATAAAAACATGTGTCTATTTCTCTAGATTTCCTTTTTGTCTATTCATGAGGAAGTTATTTAGATCAAATGGCACAGATTAAATCCTAGGCCACTAAAGATCTACGGTTATGATATAATCACTCATTATCACAACTTAAGTCACTTTATTCCTCATAAAGAAAAAAATCACTTAAACTTTATAAATATAAAGTTCATATCTAGAGACCACTTTATGTCCCCTACATGTTAAGACACCAAGCATATGTAGAAGACCATCCAAGCTAAAAACTCAACACTCCCTCTTAGCGAGGAAGGTGTTCTTCACCACCCCCAACTTATCTCTGAATTTAATAAACTTTCCTTTTGTCGAAGAATTTGTGAGGATTTTTGCAACCTGCTCATTTGTAGGAATATATTGAAGCTGCACTGCCCCTCTCTAAACATAATCTCAGATGAAGTGGTATCTGATCTCAATGTGTTTCGACTGGTCATGAAACACCGGATTCTCCGAGAGTTTGATACAACTTTGATTGTCACAATGAATCACGGTCGAGTACAATTGTTGATCAAATAACCCAACAAACATCTTGTGAAGCCAAATGGCCTCACAACCTGCCAAACTCGCAGCCATATACTCTACCTCGGCTGAACTCAATGCAACTGACTTCTTCTTTTTGTTGAACCACAACACTACTGTCGAGCCCAAACTAAAGCAACATCTTAAAGTACTCTTCTTGTCAACTCCACTACCTACCCAATCTGAGTCACTGAAACCAACCAGTCCGACTTCACCCCCTCGACATAACTCAACCAAAAATCTATAGTGCTATGCAAGTAACGAAGAACATGTTTTGTTGCCACCCAATGCACTCTCCTAGGCTCAACCATAAACTGACTGGGAGTGTTCACAGCAAAACAAATATTTGGTCGAGCGTTGACCAAACACATCAATGATCCAATTAGTTGATGATATACAATGGGATCTACCAACTCGAACTCAGAAGGATTCAACTTCTTCCAGTTGGTTATCATCAGTGTCAACATAGGCCTGCAATCCTCCACCTAAAATCTCTTCAGAATGTCAAATGCATACTTCCCCTATCCAAGAAAAATATGTCCTAGTTCCTGCCACACCTCTAATCCCAAAAATAGTGCATTACTTCCTAAAGGCTTTGTCCTCAAACTTCACATCCCTCCTAACCATTGTCTTCTTCAAGGCAAAAATGTATAATCCATAAGCCTTTAAAGTCTCGTTATACCCAACAAATATTATCTTTTCAGTTGTGGGCTCGAGCTTTGTCCTCTTCTTTGAAGGAACATGTGAATAAGTCAGGCACCCAAAGATGCGAAAGTTCCCAACCTCAAGCTTCTTCCTTGTAAAAGCCTCCTCGGGAGTTTTATTCCCCAATGCCCTATGAGGACTGTTACCTCTCCAAGAGGTAGCATATGTTTTCACTTGGCTACACCATTGTAAGCCCAAGGATGTAAGTTAAAGCCATGTAAACCATAATGAATGATCTTTGTAGTGGACTTCCAGACATAGTTCGATCATGATCAATCCCTTTATGTCCCTGTCTCACTATCTCTCATCCTGGATAGGGTTGGAGGTCACGGCATGGATCTATTGGGACACATGATTGTGTGGAGCCACAGGTCTTATGTACGGGTGACTGCAGTTTGTGGGGCCTAGTCTGGTCCATGTCATGCACACCTGTCTTCCCACATGGTTGTCTTATATTGAGTCTGTAGGCATCCCTTGTCCATGGTGCACTATCATTTTTGTTCTCAACATGGCAGTCTCAAGGTTTTCATCATTGCACGTCTTTTGAGGTAGTGGTTCCCGAGGAAAAAATACAACATGGGTTCAAAATTACCAGAAAGAATTCACAAGCAAAATCCATATGGAAAAATTGTGATTGATGAAATATTAAGGGAGTTTTCACAATTGCACATTTTACAAGGTCAAATGGTCAAGGAGTGGAACGTTTGGGGTATTCTGGAATTGGAATAATTTTGGCAAGTGAAAGGTTCCTTCTCCACATGTAAAATAATAAATTTTATTTAAAGATGTTATATCTCTAAGCAAAGTGGTTAATTTAACCACTAAATGAGAAAATCATCCTCTTTGGGACAAATTGCAACTACTCATTAATTGATTTGACAAGTCAAACTAACCGTTGGAAGGAAGAATAGTCAATGTGGACAAAATATGACCGTTATTGCACATTTTTCAAAGGAAAATGTTCCCAAATTTATTTCCTCAACCAAATCAATTTCTTCTCTTAGTGGGGCGTACCTCTCATGTGGACAAATGAAATTGGTAAAGCATTTTAAATGGATTTATCCCATTTTGACCATTGATGGATGTAATAAAAAATATTTATCAAATGGTTTAGCCTCCAACCAATTGTTGATGAGCAAACCAAGAAAAAAAATTGCAAGGCAGTTAGAAACTAGTCGTTACAGATTTTTCTATAAGTCTAGCTACTCCTCTGTGAGATCATTATGCCATTTTCAAAAACTCAATTCTCTTGTGTCATTTTAGATTATATAGTGTAATGTTTGTTTTTCTTCGTCTTGGATATATTTAATTGTGCTTTAACAGGGGTTCCTTAGGAGAATTGCAGAAGATAACCAATCAATCCATTGAGGGGTTGCATAGTCACATGGAAGAGAAAAGATAGGCCTTTGTCTCCTTACTCTCTTTGTGCGATCCAAGGGTAATACACCCAAGTTGTTGGACCAACTCCTTTGGGAGTAGCTTCAACCAAGTGGTCTATTATCTCTTCGACCCTAGTTGATTGGTTGTCATGTTGACCATCCTGTAGACGAGTTTTCCTAGCAAAATCCAAGGAGGAACCCATTTATTGGAAATATCTAGCATTGGGGGAAATAGTGCTTCCACTCCAAACCCAATCGTCTAGAAATCTATCCAACCAATCTTAAGCTCACAGGGTCATAATTGCACAAACTCAGAGACATCTTAAGGTAAGAGGTAAAGTAAAAGAAAATATATCTCTCAATTTCTTCAACCATTTTATATAAATATTTTTAATCATCTTTTATTACAAAAATACAAAAGTATCATACCCTAGCTTTCTTACTAATTTTTATCTCTTGTAAGCTAGTAGATCTTGGGGTTTTTGCCACTTAGGATTTTTCCTTACCCCAAGATACATACTCCCTTGTATTTTGTGCTTCATTAAACATCTATTACATGGGTTTACTTGATGAAAAATGTGCAGATCTGCATTGTAACTGCAAGAAAAATCTTCAGATCTACACTTGGTGGACACATTGAAAGGGTGCATTTTGTAAGTTTTATCATCCTAACCCCTCTATTTCAATTCCAGATCTGATTTACATATTATATCTTGTTTTTTGGTCGTTATAGAGCATAACAATAGCCCTACAATTGATTTTATTGGCTGTAGCAAATTTTGGGTTTTGACACTAAGGGAATTGAACCCCAATTCTGCAAAAGTGATTTCCAGTTTGCTGAAAATTAACTTTACAACATATCAGAAGGCTCGAGGGCCTAATAAACACTTATACTTTGCTGCGCTACCCTCCTTACCCACAAATTTAGTGATCTAGTGCATTTTAGCACTTGTGGGAGGCCTTAAAAGGCCATTTTTCTTGCTGTTTTCTGCGTTTTAGTTTGTTTTGCAGGTCTGAAATAACAAAACAGCAAAGAAATTTATCATTTGCAGCCACTTTATTAAAGGTACTCACTCAGCAAATACACCCTAAAAGTGGTAAGGACGTATACCCCTCTATCTTACATTTTATTTGATCATTAACCTTGGTGTTTGAGGGTAAGTTAGCTTGTTGTTTGGTCTTTTATTTTTCTGTAATATCTTTTAATTCAGCAAGCACATAAATAATTAACTCTTACCTCCACGTAGTATACATTGTTTATGCATTGGTCTTAATATTTTTGTGGTGAAGTGTTACTTAGAGGGAAGCCTCCCAAAGCCTCTTAGCATGGGATTTTGGCTTGAACAGGGAAAGGATAGGTGTTGTGGTGACATTGGGAACCTATCCCCTGTGCTACTACGGTACTACCATGGCAATCTAAGACCTTGTTGGACTGCTAGTTTGGGCCGTAACAAGGACTCATGTTTTGAATGTGAATAGTTGTGTTGCATGCCTCAGCCCAAAGAAACATCGGTAGATCCTGATCATGTAACACGGCTTTTGTTGCTCGAACAATAGCCCTATTCTTTCTTTCTGCAACCCCATTCTGCTATGGGTTGTAGAGAACTATCAGCTCTCTTTTGATCCCCTCCTGAATACAAAACTTTTTGAATTCATTGAAGGTATACACATCCCCATTGTCAAACCTCAACACTCGAATTTTCCTTCTTGTTTGGTTCTCCACAAGAGCTTTAAACTCTTGAAACCGACTGAAGACCTAACTCTTGGTCTTCATGAAGTAAATTTGGTTCTTCCTGGAGAAGTCATCTATAAAGGTAACATAATACTCAAAGATACTCCTAACATCGGCCCACATACATCTGAATGTACCAAATCTAGAATCTCGCCGCTCTATTATCATCACTCGAAAATGCAGTCTTGGTGTACTTCCCGACTGCACACCCTTTGCACACATCCTACTGCTCTGTATTGAAATCTAGCAATCTAGTAACAATCTCTCTCAGCACCCGAAAATCTCCATAGTGCAAATGAGCCATCCTCCTATGCCATACCTCACATAAATCACTGCTTTTGTTGTTGTGTACCAAGGCTCAAGCTGGTTGAAACATAAGTCTATATAGTTTCCCCTGTCTAATCCCAATCACCTTTGTTGTTGTGACACTGGATCCCTTAGGATGAAGGAGTACCTATCCATCTCAGAAAATCACCTCGTACCCCTTGTCCTCTATAGCGAAAATTGATATCAGACTCTTCACCAACCCTGAAACATACAATACATCCCTCACTACAATGGGTTGTTGAAACTCCCTCTGAAAGGATATTGTTCCATGACCAATTGTCTTGACATTGGAATCATTTCCAAGCTCTACATCAAGATTAACATATTTATGTAAGATTTGTAATGTGCTCGTGCACACCTGTCATATGACTGAAGGCTCCACTATCTATATACCAAACACTGGTAGAAGTTGCACTCATGGAAAGACATATCAACAAAGTGAACTCTCTCTCAAATCTAGCAAGAAACTCATCTACTTCAACTGACGTTGCAACTTGTCTCTTCTTTCTCTTGTTAGGACACTGACCTGCATAGTGCCCCATCTTATGACATACAAAGCACTTAACTTTGCTCATGTCCATTTTCTGTTCACCATTTGACTTGGTCTTAGTTGTTTAACCTTTCTTGGATTTGTTCTTGCCCTTTGCTGAAAGAGCCACATTTTCCCCCATGTTGTTGGCCTCCCTGTTTGAAACAAACTCTGATCTCCTCCTATATAAAGTCATCCCAAAGCCTCTCCCAATTAAAAAGTTTTTCCCTGGCAACAATACCAGGAACAAATGAGTCCCATGGCTTTGAAAAACCATTGAAGGCAATTCTAAACAATTCTACCCCTTGCACTTTTTCTCCAACAGCCCCTAGTTCATCACGAATCTCTGTCAACTTGGTAAGGTATGATGTAATTGTATCAGTTTTGGTCATCTTGGTGTTTCTTACTTTTTCTTTCAACACCATCTTTCTGTTTTGATTGTTAAAGATTCCCACATATCGAAAGCATTCTTTTTCCCGGTTACATGAGGAATGACATGGTCTTTAATGGCATCAAGGATTATCCTCTTGGCTTTAAGATTCTCTTTGTTATATTCAGACAACAGTGTTGGATCCGTAGGAATAGTGACAACTTTCTCAACAATGTCCCACAAATCATGTTCCTCCAACAAGAAGGCAATCTTCTCCTTCCATGGACTAAAATTTCCAGCCTCCTTCAACCTATCCTCAAATCTCAAACCTATAGCCATGTGACCTACTCAACTGATAACAAGGCCCAACCCTCTTTCCGATGAACAAACTGCAACTCTCTTGCAAACCCTTGTGTCAACTTGTTTGGTTTCCCCTCTCAATATCAATGCTTTGATACCATGTAAATTTTTAAGGTTCAAATCTTGGTTTTTGGTTTCAATAAATTGTGTGTCTCAGTTTAATGCTCATTCATAAATACATTTCAAAACTGGAATTTATAATCAAAAACACATTGAATATTTGAACTGCACAGTGGAAACAAGAAATCAAACTACACAATGACATAACATATTTTTGGGCAATGCCCCTCGAAAAACCCTGAAGGGAAAACCAGTAGAGAGAAAATTTTATTATTATGGCCACAGAGAAAATTTTCAAGAAATTACAGAGAGAGATACAAGAACAAGTGCACCTTGAAATTCATGCGCAACACAGGAAATCGTGCCAACAGTACTATAAGGCATGTATAGCCACCTGTACGGATTGTCAAACTTAGAATTTTGACTGCCTCGAACTTCATGCCCCTCACATGTGCGGCTCTACTATATTCTTCTCGATTTTTGTGCACAGCAGTCTACATTAATTGTTGTACGGATTGTGCATTACTTGTTGTATGTCCTCGATATATGTGCCCTCCTCACACGTGTGAATCTCCTAGAAATTTGTGTTGTACATGCCTCCATTTCTATGCATTGACTTATTGTACGGATTGCATTAAATGATGTCCTTTCTCCTTGGGAATCATGCCCTCCTTTGCTGCAATATTTCTCTCCTCTTTTCTCTCTTTCTCTTTAGCTCTCTCTCTCCTCATTAATGAATAATAAAAAATGCGTTTATTTCTCTAAATTTCCTTTTTGTCTCTTCATGAGGAAGTTATTTAAATCTAATGGCTCTGATTAAATCCTAGGCCACTTAAGATCATGATTGTGATATAATCACTCATTATCACAACTTAAGTCACTTTATTCCTCATAATGCAAAAAGTCACTTAAACTTTATAAATATAAAGTTCATATCTAGAGACCACTTTATGTCCCCCACATGCTAAGACACCAAACACACGTAGAAGACCATCCAAGTTAAAAACTCAACACTGTCTACTTTCAACAACTTGATCATTAAAGTCATCCAAATCATCACTTATTTTGTTGTCCTCATATACATTGACTTAGCTCATATACCTCCACTAGCACTACACCCTTCTACCACATTTTCTCCTCACAAACCTACAGTCTTTACATGGTACCTTTTCATGTCCTTATGTTTTGCCTCCTCAAGCAGCCATAACAACACATGGCACTCACTGCATACATAAAACCCACCATCATGCCAATAGGTCACAAGCACATCTTTTTTTCAATGGGTCAGGATTTCACAACATCTGTAACAGTAGTTCAAGTTACTCCTTTCTCACACAGATCGACGACTCCAAATCAACCCTTCAAAGGCCTCAACGCACCACCAAACACTTTATCCTTTCAAGTTATTTATCTCCCTACCATACGAATCTTGCTTATCACAAGTTGTGCAGTGCACTTCTTATGTCTTCCATATCCAGGTATATACAAACATTCAGAAATTGACACTATCACCAGCTCTCTTTGTTTTATCAACATCAAACAGTTCATTCTCAGGTTTCAACCAACAGTGCTTCGAAACTCCTTCAGATTCACAATAGTCCATCATCCTTAGTACTTCACCTCACATCTGGGGCACTTGGAATCATTTCCAACATTTACAAGCAACATTTTGTGTTGTCTCATTCTTAAACTAGGAGGAAAGTGGGGACATTTTCAAACAAAACCAAGAGGAACTAATGGAGATAACTCAAGTGACCTCCCCAAGGAGGATGCACCACTCAAAGAAGTGTAAAATTTCAGACCCCACCCAGTTTCAAGTCTCATTGATTTTTATCAGTGTTTAATGCCCAAAACCCAGATTTATGACAGTCATAAATACTCAGCAAATAAACATAATTTTCAAAACTGAAACATGAGGATTCTGAAAAATATTTAACGCAGAAATAAAAATATCAGCAGCACAATATTCAGAAAATTTTTGCACAGAGATTTTTGGTCAAACAGCGACCCTGGAAAAACCCACAAATGGAAAACCAGTGAGAAAGGGAGTTTTTATTATTTCAGAGCTCTGAGAAATTGTCTTTTACAGCAGTCCATAATTTCAGAAATTAAATACAGACTTATCTCAAAAACCATGCCAATTTTCCTCTTCAAAATCTGAGCCAAACTCCTCGAAATTCGTGCACAGGTCAGCTCCTTGATTTCCGTGCCCCTTTTTGTTGTACAGCCACCTCAAAATTCATGCCAAAAGCTACAGCACAAATTCTGTGCATTAAATGCATGTACAGTCGCCTAGGAAATCATGTCAATCTCCCAGAAAACACAGAAATTTCTCCTCAATTTCTGTGCAGCAAAACAGCAGTACAGACTGCTAAAATTTGTACTTTACGGCCTGTTAAAGCTTGTTGTACCTCTCCTCGAATTCTGTGCCAATATTAAGCTGTACAGTCTGCTAGAAATCCATACAGTACGGCCTGTATTAACTGATGTACTTTCTCCTCGATTTGTGTTCCAATGCTCTCCTTGGAATGCATGCCCTTAGCAGCAAACTTGCTCTCCTCTTAGTCTGCTCGACTTCTCTTTTCCAGCTCTCTCAAAAATTCGTTGAACAACCCAAGAATGGGTGTGCCTTGTACCCTAATCAACTTCATGGAGGTAGGTGAAGAGTCTCATAATCCAACGATGGAGATTGGATTAGATGAGTGGATGAGATTAAGTGTTTGTTTCCGTCCTTATACACACTTGCAAACGTGAGCTAAGTCCTGCTCACTTAGTGTGTCCTCGGAGGCACAATGCCTAGGTTCAATGTCCACGCTGTCACTTTGACTTGAATCTCTTCCGTCTAGGCTAACTCCTAGGGAAGCCAAGGGGGGTAGACCCTAGTTACTAGATGATATTAAGAGTTTTGATGTTCTAGGAGTTGGTTTTAATTGGTTAAAAGGTCAGGGGGAATCTAGCCTATGATGTCAATCAGCAAATGCACAATGCAACTATCTAAGTATGAAAGTCAGACCTTTTCCTAGGGCAACTAAGACTAGTGCCTAAGATTGGGCAATGGGGTCAACTAAGTTAGGGAGATGTTCATTACAAGATCAGTTACAAAGTATTACAAAGACAGATATAATTAGATACAAAAGAATATATCAACTATAGGGGGTAGACCCTAGTTACTAGATGATATTAAGAGTTTTGATGTTCTAGGAGTTGGTTTTAATTGGTTAAAAGGTCAGGGGGAATCTAGCCTATGATGTCAATCAGCAAATGCACAATGCAACTATCTAAGTATGAGAGTCAGACCTTTTCCTAGGGCAACTAAGACTAGTGCCTAAAATTGGGCAATGGGGTCAACTAAGTTAGGGAGATGTTCGTTACAAGATCAGTTACAAAGTATTACAAAGACAGATATAATTAGATACAAAAGAATATATCAACTATATAGATTTAGACTAGATACAAGATATACAATATAATCACAAGTTTGCTCGCATGTGCAGGAATTAAAGACACATAAGATAAAGAACTCAACACATGAAGCCAAGCATGCTCACAACAAATAGAGCTCCATTGGACTGCTTTTCAATGGCCCAATCAAGAGAATGCCTCCAGGTGGATGCGCACTTCTTGAAGGATCACACCACGAGATAAAGGAACAAAATAAAGATGAAAGCTTTGAAGTAAAGTGCTCCAGATGAAAAGATATAATAACCACTTACGTAATAATTCGACAACACATAAATGACAACTTGCGTATGAAAGTAAATTGAAAGA
>ML779725.1:498508-519330 GCA_009831015.1 Picea engelmannii
GATTGCAAATACTAATAATATAAACTAATTTCTATCACTAGTAGATGCGAATCATATAAGCTAGCAATTATACAATCACTAAGCCTAGCCAAGTAAACTAATTTACCCAACAATCTATCTATAATCACAATAATATTTAAAACGAAAACAATTTCACCTCATAATCATGCAAAGAATCCAGACAAGTCTTGAGATCTTTGAATCCTCCAAAGCTATTTCCTTTTATTATCCAATGGGAAGAGGTTGTGACAACTAATTGCCACAAGCCCTTCAAGAACAACACCAGTGAAGAAATACGGCAATAATGAGAGAGATAGAGAGAGTGGGATGGTGAGAAACTAGTAGCATAACAATGCAATAATGAAAGGTGAAGAATGAGGGAGTGAGAGGTCTCTTAAATAGCTTGAGAAGCTAAGGAGACCCCTCTTGGATCTTCAACAAGTGTCAAAGATCCAAGGGACAAGACAACTCATTTGGGAAAGCAGCCAATGAGAGGGTAAGCTTTTAGGTTGAAGGAAATGGAAAAAGAGTTGGATGGGTGAAGAAGGCAAGGCAAGAGGAAGCATACTTGGCAAGTGAGGGAGGTGTAAAAGGCAAGAGGAGACCCATGTATGGGTTGAAGGAGGGGATCCAAGCTTTCATTCCACTTTTAAGTGTGATCTTTCCACTTTTCAATGAGAGAAAGCGGGAGGGAAAGTGAGGGAAACACGTGAGTTTGAAGAGGAAAGGACGTGAGGGAAAGCGTACGGATGAATGGAGAGGACCCACGCTTTCAAAGGTGAGTTTCCAAAACTAAAAGGGAAAGGGGACGTACCTGCTAAGAAGGACGTAAGTTTTTAAAAAGGGAAAGCGTGAGGATGTGAGTGCATGAGCTGGGAGTGTGCTTGGAGTATGGGGGAGTGTGTGTGTCACACTCCAAAAAAGGACGTGGAGGGTAAGGCGTAAGGTAGGAGGAGAGGGCCCACGAACTCACTTAAGAAAGTTCCAAGTCAAAGCGTCGAGTGGGGACGTGAGTTTTCAAAGGGAAATGCGTGAGGAAGGTGAGGTGCGTGAGGTGAGTGGAGAGGGACGTGAGGGAGAGGAGAAGTGTGTAGAGCACACTCCTCAATGGGATGTGAATGGATGATGAGGGGCCCACATTCCATTTTAAAGATTGATTTTTTATTTAAAACATGGGAGGGGGGACGTACAATCCAAATGTGGAAATTAAAATGAAAATTAATTAAAAAAAAAGTTGGGTTTAAAAGGTGGGTAATGGTTAGGAAAGGTGTGGGTAGGTTAGGTGGGGTCCTCTCAATATTATTCTCACTTTTACTTCACTTAATTTGGTCCACTATTACAAAAATTATATTTTCCCATGTTATGGGTTTGGCAATTAAAATTGTCGTTTTCCCAAAAAACTCTTCAGTGGACAAACAACCTAGCAAAACTTGTCCGACTGAGTTGAAACTTGGTCCACGGGTGCAGGGGGTCTCATTAGCTTTCTTTTGAGTACAAATACCCCTATTGCAAATCCCGGGACCTAAGTTTTACATTAAATACCCAAAATTAATTAATTAATTAATCAATTAATTAATTCGAAACCTTAAAAAAAAACTAGCTATACTTGACGGAATTCTGCGAAATTTCGCATGCTGTCTTACATGGTCATTTACAACATTTCTAAACACTAGCTACCTAGGAATGACTTCATTAAAATGTCTTTCACCACTTTGGAGGATTTATTGGGTGGGAGTGAAAAACTCAAGGGAGATTAACCCGGCTGGTTAGGCCACATTAACCCCCTGAGGATAAAAAACACTCAGCGAAAGGAACTCTCCTAATGAAGAAACCCTAAGGCAACTGACCTAACATGATCCATGTAGACCTATTACATTATAAACCCGCGCAAGGGTGCGATAATCCCGCTTACAAAACTGTGTGCTGGAGCAAAAAATGCCCTATAGAACCAAAAAGTCTTCGACGTGTTTGCATCTGTTGATGCATATCTTCATGATACATGGAGTTGACCCCCTAGTTGAAGAGGCAGTCAACAATGTCCATTCACTCAACCCCTCACTTAAGTCATAAAGTCACCTTTTAATTTATCTCTCATAAATTAAATGACTAGGGTCCACATTAGGCACATTCTCACCCCTTAGGCGCCTAGGTGATGAGAAACACTTTTTAATTATTTTAACAAGAAGCAACGCCCAAAACCAACGACGAAGATAGCTAAGGCATCCTCTAACAAAGATAGCCAAGGCATCCTTCGACATAGATAGACAAGGCATCCTCCAACAAAGATAGTTGAGGCGTCCTTCAAAGATAGTCGAGGCGTCCTCCCAAGGAGGATGCAACCCTCAATCCATCAACGTCCAACTCAGTGAAAGATGTAGACAGCAAGGGACTCCTCCCCAAGGAGGACACACCCATCAATCTAGCAACATCCAACTCTTGAACGGCACACCCCTCATTTCTAACATCTTTCTTATTGTGTGTATTGTTAGGTAAGCATGTAGTTGCATATTTGCAACCTTCGAGCTATGTGGAGGAGTTATTTATCATTTCTTTCTCAGCCCTCGAGATGTGCGCATCTTTAGAGGACCCATTATTTTCCTATATAAAGGCCTGTTGGCCAGCATAAGAAACCAAGCTATTTTTCCTTGAGGTTCTTATGTTCTCTTGCTATTCTTGTTGTTGTTCTTGTTTCTAGTTAATTGCTCTTCAGGCTAGTGCACTTCACCTCCCGGCTTGGGTTTCCTGGTTGAAAAGTCTAGATATACATCAAATTAGCCATGGGTTACATTTGTGAGGCTATGGATCAAGCAAAGGAGTAGATAAAGGCAACGTACAAGGATAGACTAGCTAAGTATGGGCCTATCTAGGAGATCATTAATTACAAATGGAACAATCAACTCCATCGCCATATACATATCATTGGGTATTTCTTGAACCTAAAGTATCATTACAAAGCTAACTTTGGAGAAGAACAAACTAGAAAGTTCAAAGATGGATTATACAAGTGCCTAGAGCACATAGTCCCCAATGAGAGTTAGTAGCAAGAAATACACCAACAAATCAATGTTTCCAAGAGAGCCATGGGTACCTTTGGCAAAAACTTAGCAGAGATTGCAAGGGATGTGGACCAACTAGGTAAGCAATCCCAAAGTTTTAAGTTCAATTGTTTAAACTTTAAATACTTGAATTTTTAGCCAAAGACACAATCTAATTTGTTGCATTAACTAACTTTGTCTTTGACTGTCATGATTTAATCATTTATCACAACACATTGGTGGGAATCATTTGGTAGCCAATGTCCTCCACTGCAAAAGTTTGCAATTTGGATGCCTTGTCAAACTTGCAGTGCATTCAAGTGTGAGCGCAATTGGTCTGTGTTTGAGCGGATTCACACAAAGAAGAGAAATTGTTTGGAACAAGAACAGTTAAATGATCTCGTCTTCATGCAGTGCAACCTTCAACGAAGGCACAACTACTGATTGAACAAAAGACCTTATACAAATCCCACTATCGTGGATGATATTGATCCAACCTCAGAATGGGTAGAGAAGACCCACCCAACAGAGTTTGATTCTAATGACTTGGGGTGGATGGCTTTGGATGATGATCCACTAGTAGCAGCACTAGGCATGGAAAGCACTAGTCGTGCTACTACTAGTACTATTGTAGATGTTCATGAGTCATCCAACGAGTCTGAGATAGTGAATGGTCTTGAAGTTCATGCTAAGGATCCCATTTCCAACAATGGTGATGAGTTTGATGAGTGATCATGTTGACAAGTGATATGCAGTAAGCTACTATCTTCTAGCATGTTGATTTTAGGACTCTGGGGGGCATTTAGAGCCTTGTTGTTTATGTATTTTGTTTCGGATATGTATTGCACTCTGTGCCATTTTGCTATATTCAACCTTAAATGGTATATAATTGAGCAGAATTTGTATATTTTGTCTCTAATGGTTTGGAATCTTTAAAATATAGCTTATAATATAATGTATAATAGTTTGAAAAAAAATTATATTTTAAGATTTTTTAATACACCAACTCATTCACAAACCAAGTCATCAACCAATTCTGATCCAAGTCCAATCAGACTTTGATCTGACCCCATCGCCAATTCTGAGTCCAAATCTGACTTTAAAACATTGGTTTAGAGTCATTTTGATGAGTGCTTCAGGCAGGTACAGAATGTATTTTTTAGTTTCTTCTTAAATAGAAAGCTAGGTTTTTTTCTTCGGAAAAAATATGAGTATAAGCATGTATGTCTATATGTACATATACGATATAATGTACATAAACTTGTGTATAAGAAAAAAGCTTATAAACCAAGTGGTTAGCGCTAGTTTACATTTGGAGATTGTGTTTACACGTGTGTGCATGCACCACACAAATGCTCATACATGTATAGGTTTTGTCTACATAGCTACATACATATACAGACACACATCCACACATTCTCAGAACTTACAATACCTCAGCATAGAACCAAAACTCTAAACTCATCCAATAGAAGAAATTTTCAACAAATACAAATGATACAAAAGATCTTGCAAAGCATAGCTTTAAATTTTATACTAATCTTATTCTATCTTTGATCCTATTTAGAATATTTGTATATATATTATAAACCTTTCCCAAACTCTTTTCTGTCAAGAGTTGTTGTAGAGGCCAAGTTTAAAACTGTAATTAAACATGTAAAATGATGCATGTCTGCTTGTGAGTGCACACACACAATTGGCATGACCTTACTTTTCTTAAGAAGGGCTTAACGTTAACAGTTTCAGGAACAATATTTCCAATGGATGTAGAAGTAGGTGCCCAAAAGGTCCTATTACACCTATATATTATATGAGGTTCCACATTGTGATTTTCATAACATTGATGAAAATTTGCAGCTGGTATCTTGTATCATTGGACAGTCTTGGCGGGATACATCTTCATGGAGCCCTTTCTCTTTATGGCATTAGATCATTTGATGGAGGTCTTTGGCTTGAAGGAGTCTCACTTCTCCTTGGTTGGATGATTGTGCTTGCTAGTTTGGTGGTTTTCTCACATGTGTTTTCCTTGTTGAGCACCCCTTGGTTACATATTTGATGGTTATGGAGCATGCTATCTCATTATGGTGTGGTTTTGGTATATTTGATTATCTTGGATGTGCTCCATCTTGTTCATGGATGGTTGTTCTAGCCCTCCAAGGGGTTAGATGATGATGGTGTTAGGAGGCATTATTCATGTCACTAGGAGGGGTGTTCTATATTGTCCTCTTATGTTGGATGTGTGGTGGGGACATACTTGATGATTGAATGGGTTAGCATTTTCTACTATCCCCTTCCCTTATGATGTTGATGTGGTTAGGTGATGTATGGTGTGGTAGTGCACTTTGCCTTGGTGGGATTTCCCTAGGTTATATGACTTGATATTGCAACATTTGCTAGACATCACCTAGATGGAATTTGTTTGATGATGTTAGTACCCTTGTTGATGTACTTTTTCCTAAGTTGGAGTTAGAGCGGGGGTACTACATGCACCTTTAATGATCAAGCATTTTCCTAAGGTTTGATGAGGTTTTACCGAGTTATAGTCCTTTGGTGGTGCGTCCTAGGTTCAAAGTTCAAACCTAGTTGGAGATTCTATTTTGTCATTGCGTTGTTATCATGGTGGAATTATTGCTATGAGATATAACTTGTTTCCATGGTACAACACTTGTTGGAGTGCACCCCCCCTCATTGGCACACATGTTCATGTTTATTTAATCAGTTGGTGACTATTGGGAGGGAACTATGGTTTTATTTGAGCATTAATCTTTGTGCACACGTGTTGAGGTTGATTTAACCATTTAATTGTTAATTTAATCCAATTTATTGCCTTGGAGGTTAATAGGTTGAGCACCCTACAGTAGTTGTTCACACTTGGAGGGGTTTATTTAGACGAGACTTAGGGTTTTGATGGAGCACTCCCCTATTGGGCATAGTTTCCAAGGCTTACATGATTATTTTATTGTTGGAGAGGTTGGCACACTTCTCTAGGGCGCACTTTCTCTTGTGCACATGGTTTGGGGACAGCAGATGATATTGGGAAACAACACATGGTTTGGCACACGCATTGATGAGGTCTAACCACTTTCAACAATCCTTTCTAAGGTGCACTTCACATGGAGATATTTTATTATTTGTTGGGTGGTTGAGGTAGTTACTTGGCACAAATTTCTAGGGCACACCTCTTCTAGGTGCTCTCCCATCTTTATTGCATGGTTATTCCAACTACACTTGTCATCTTCTGACCTTCATTGGAGAGCGCCCACACCTTTTTGACTTGGCACATATATTATTTTATTTGGAGGTGGTTATAGAGGGGTTTTCTTGAGAGGTGTGTGGCATGCTTGGAGGACCACACGTGGCACATTGCATGCTCTTGCTTGGTCTTATTTCTATTATTGTAGATTAACTTGGAGGACACATTTGTGGAGATGGTCCACTTACTATTTTGGGGGTTGACCACTTATTTTCTTGTGGCACACTCCATCTAGTTGGCACTTTGCACAATCATCCATGGAGTTGGTTACCTTGGAATTCACACATGTGGACAAGTTGCACGCATATTGTGGACAACTTGCTATTTTAGGATGGTTGTTATGGAGCATTCTCCTAGGAGGATTACTCTTTTGTTTTATCTCTCATGCACCTTTGAGGGCACACTTTGTGAGCTTTTCTAGGTGGACCCTTGAACACATCCTCTTAGGTTGAAGATTATTTTATTATATTTTACATGCATCCAACTTGGAGGGAAAATTCTATCTGAACTTCTTGCATGTTGACTTGATCATCATGCCTAATTTTGGTAGTATGCCCTCTCTTGGAGATCCCCGTTGCATTATTCTACCTATTTTTGGATAAGGGCGAGTTCTATTGGAGAGGCTAGTGTCCACATAATTTGATATGGTCAACCATGGATTGAGGAGGAATCTAACTACTCCAATTTGATATTATTTCTCTGACTTGCCATGGAGTTAATTAGCAAATAATACTTCTTTGTTGTATGAGAGAAGAGACTCCCTCTATAAAGAGGAGCTTTCTCTCCATTGTAATGGTTGTTGGGAATTTGGGGATTGAGGAACTCTCCCCTTTGACTA
The DNA here is from genome assembly GCA_009831015.1 of Picea engelmannii. NCBI lineage: Eukaryota > Viridiplantae > Streptophyta > Pinopsida > Pinales > Pinaceae > Picea > Picea engelmannii. The sequence goes on from ML779725.1 coordinate 505,635, forward strand.
CATTTGTAATTTTGTACATCTTATGCTTGTGGCTTGATGGAAGATTGGAGGTATAATATCTTGTTATTGTGAGGCTTTCATGTGTGCAATTTATTTTTCATGTGCTGATTTTTATTGTAGGAATCCCTTGTTATTTAGTTATAAAGGTCTTGTAATGAATATCATTTGGACAACGTAATGTGAGGAGATAATCCCTCTTATTGCTGTTGTCATGTTAAGCTTACACCTAATAAACTTAGTTGTTGCTAGCATGACATGGAATCACCTTCATAGCCATATTATGAATGGCATTCCTAGCCTTCCAAGGTAACTTTCTGCTATAAATTTCAGCATGTTGAGGATGATTTGCAGCATGCATAGCAGCCCTTATTTCCTTGCATCTTCGTGCACTCGCCCTCATTGATTTAGACTTCTTTGACTCCATTTTCCCAAGGTGTGATTAGACACTTGGTCGTGGGATTTCTAGCGTCATCTTTCATTCTCACACCATCCATTCTTCCACTTATACTACTACCATTCATTTTGCTTAGGCTAATTCTCCAATATATCACCTTGTGCCTCCAATCTATAGCCTCAGTAATCCTATTGTTAGGGAAGGCCCCCTTGAGTCAGAGAAGAGCCAACCAAAAGTGAGTGGAAGAGCTACTGTGGTGACAGTGTGTAGACTTCTTGAGTTGCACAATACTGGCCCCTTGATGCTTGGGACTTTACAAATTATGGGGGTGCTAGATTTTGTTCTAACAGGTCCAATCCATTCCTTCCAGGACATGGCGGAATGGACTTCATGCATAAAGAACATTCTAGTCATTTATGAAAGGTAATTATTTGTCTGTAAAAACTTTATACAGCTTCACTACAACAGAAAGCACAAAGAAACAATTAATGCCCTGCTAATCAAACAACTTACGTTCACTCTTTAAGAAAGATCTCTCAATAAATCAAATGTCTTCAAAAGGAAGTCTGAAACTCACATCTTATTATATTTCCTCGTCATTTTTCTTTTTATCTAAAGATGCTTCAGTCGTCCCAACTAGTTGGCTAGAATTTCATACTCCCAAAACTCAATTACCTGAGAGTATATTATACATAATCTTACTCCACGAATTGAAAAAAAGTCACTTGTGCATCTATGTATATCTAATAAGCATATATACAAATGGCATAAACATTTCAAGAACAAAACCTCGTAACAGAAATATTGTCCAAAATGTGATATACGCAAAAATTGTAAGGGGTCATTAAATTTTGGTGCCAAGTAAACTATCCAAATTGATCAACTTTAACTTAAGTAATGTGTGCTATAAAGTGTCACTGACTTTAGCGTCTTTGTAAATTAATCATAAATCGACTTTAATTCAAGTGAATTACCTTGTAAGGTGATTGTAACTGATACGTTAAACCTACACTGAGAAGGTAGGTTACAATTGAAAATTATATCATTTGAAGGCAAGGTTGTGTCTAATTTTATCAGAAGTAAATATTATATAAATCTGAAGAACTGTGAAAACACACCTTGAAAGCCAAACAACAGAAAAGGTAGTACAGTTTTGCCCTATTTCTAGCAGTAATGTGTTCTATATAATCTATAATGCATACGTAGGGCTCACTCTCATATGTCAACGTGAACAGGGGACTAACCTCAAGCCCATGGCCTGGTAACAAGGGGTCATAATATTTCCTTTTAAACCTTTCTTAGCATTGGCCTCTCTTTACCATCCCATTCTATGTCATGGAGAAAGAATCAAACGCAAAGCCACAAAAGGAACAAGCATATAATATGCATAATTACCATCAAAAGGAACAAGCATATAATATGCATAATTACCATCAGACTCACCCAAGTTAATTTAAAGCATAAACCAAGTAAAAGCTACCCAATGGTAACCAAGCACCAAAGGTTAAAAATAGCGGAAAGATGTAAGAAAAGAAAATGGACGATTCAGTTTTAGTACCTCACATTGTGTAGTGAACTTGATCAATCAACAACTAAGAATTACTGTTGATCACCCGTCCTAGACTGCTGTTGGATCTGTTGAAGCAGAGCAGCTGCCAATTGTAGTGTTGCTTGTAAACGCTTTTGTGGATCCGGTTCGGACTCTTCTCTACCATCATTTTGTGTTTGGTTATCTGGTACCATCTGGGATTCAGCTGTAGCTGCATCATTCACATGTCCCCCGCGAGGTAATGCAGACAGCTGGGATGTGTGCTGCTGCAGTTGATGTCCATAACTGAACTGACTGGATGATGACTGCATAGATGCAGTAGCTTGTACTTGCAAGTTGGCCTGAGGGACAGCACTGAAATTTTGCAGTGCTTGAGAAATTGGAGGTGATGGTTGTTGCTGGTTTTCTTGAACAGGTTGTGAGACAGGCAACTGTGCAGATTGTGACCGTTGGCCTAGAAGGGTAGCAAGCTGTGCTAAATGGTCATGTTGCAATTGTGGGATGCTAACAGATGTAGGAAGGAACGGACGCTGCAATTGTTGATTTTGATCACTCTGACCAATACTAGAATTATTTGGAAATCCCAAGAACTGTTGTTCCACATTTGTTGCTGGGGTGCAGCTTTGTTGCTGCTGCACTGTAAGACTTTGTTGTGTAGATGCAAACTCAGATTGCGATGACATAAGAACACTGGACGATTCAGTGACAAAAGTTCCTGCTCTTGAATTTGAGACTAGTGTTCGCTCTGGGTTCAGAGAAGACCAAGATGAGGCAAACCCTTGATTTTGGGGTGAAGGGTGATGTGTTCTATTCTCATTCACAACATTTGTATTCATAGTCCCTCCATAAGAGCCCGTTGAGGAAGCACCCCCAGATCCATGTCCCTGATAAATAATTGGACCAGCTGACGATGATGGATGTGGCTGCCATGAAGAAAACGATGCATTGGGGGGCTGAAAATTTTCTGAGTACAAACTTATATTGCCTTGGCCAGAATATCGTTGATGAGAAAATGGAGATGATGGATTTGGATAACTGTTATCATCATGAATTGGGGGCCCACCTGTAATTGGAGCTCTGTGTAAAAAGGACTGAGGCTGAGCATTCATCAATTCAGATGATGGCTGAGCAGGTGATCCATAGCTTGTGTTCAGCTGTTGGAATTTCAGAATGACTCCAGATATACTCACATTCCCAGGCACCTTGAGAACTTGTTCAGAGAACTGTGATGGAGGTACCAAGAACAATGTTGTGCCCTCACCTAGTTTTGCAACTGCAGCACGTTGCTTCTCCCCAAGATAGTGCATGAACTCATTGTAAGGAATAATGTCTGGGTCATTTTCTGGAACAAAGAAAACCACCCCAACACTGCCTGCTTGATAAAAATGCTTAGCAAGCATGTCCAAACCAGTTCTAGCTGTGCAATTCAAGAATTCAGGTCTGCAATAATGAGAAACGTTTCGTAAAACATATGATTAGGTGGAATTAAACAATGACAATAAAAGGCTATACATTGGATAATTAAATAAAAGGCAATGCCTAGATATCTAAAGCAAACAAAGTTCAAACTAAAGTACTATGATAGTATGAAAAGAGCATATTAGGTGGATATGTAAAAACCTAGAAACACAAAAAATATATACAATAGAAATACCATATAATTTAAATTTAAAACATTGAACCAATTAAAAAAAACATTGTCACAATTTTATCTCTAAAATTTAACATTTACCAGGAGAAGAATCGAGTTTTCTCCTGGCCTTCGTTCAGAAGAGATTGTTTCTTGAGTAAGGGTTGGGTAGAGTAGACTGGTTTGAAATAATCTACTCCAAGTTGGGATCTTTGGCAGGAGTTCTGATGGATATAGCACAGAGATTTTATGAAGTGGTAGAAGCATGTCTGTAAATTTCACCATTTGTTTTGCGGATCTCATATCCATGGTAAGCTTCTTTTGAAGTGTTAGTATGGCTCCTTGCCCATTGCTATAATTTTCCCAAACTTTTGTGCCAATCAACCCTAAGCTCACCGGTTCTACTATTACAGTACCTTTCCAAGCATCAGACTCATCCAAGGAAGACAACAGACTAGATATTGTACACAAACAAGATGTCCGAGAGGGCCCCAGTCATAGACTTTTCAAACTCCATGGCACCTTCTGGCCACCTCAACCAATACAGAAAGTCGTAACTTCAAATAAAAAGTTATTTGGCTGATATCCCTAACCACAGTTGGGGGCAGTTTTTGCTGCCAAACCATGTCAATCTTTGCAACATGTGACCTTGTAATGCAATATTCAGTCTGCTGGGAAAACGCAGCAATACTCTTTCAGAATAGTTGAGTGGTTGCATCCAGCAAGCCCCTTGCCCAGAGCTGCATTGGAAATAAAGCCAGAATCCTTAGTTAGGCACGCCATGTTCCTACCAGCTGATTGACCTGGTTTGCTTTAGTAGGTTGGTCTTTACTTGTTACATTTTAGTTGTTACTTGTCTACTCTAAACCTGCCAGACGTACACTGGTTATAAATGATGAGCACAATTATTGTCCTTAAATGAAAGAAGCTTACATTTCGTCCACTTGCAAACATATTTTAGCAAATTACAGTAAATTTGTCAGCTAGACTATCTGCCAGAAAGATATCGAAATATATGAACATTGGTGTGGAAAATTCCAATACTGTAGTACAGTTTGGGTGAGATTAAGTGATGGAAATTCTTTTTAATTCATGAGAACGAAACTAGTAAAATAGAAAAGGAAAAAACTATGACATTTAGCTAGCATCATTTTAAGATGGCTCACATCATTGTATGACGGCCTCCTGTAAGGCCTTTCCAGTACGCAAGTAATTTGCAGGCTCCTTAATTTCACTCACAGTTAAACAATTGACAGCCAAATGAATATATTTTTACCTCTCAGACTAGCCTCTGGCATCTTCCTACACTACATGGTGAAATAAGAAGAGTATGTAGTAGTAAGCATTATCCAGATCATAGATGAAATACTTGTGTATATTAAATTATTAACATGAACTGACTACAAAATGTGCAGACATTAACATGGCTGCTGACACAACACACAACCTAATTCTTTTGAATTGGACTGAAAAATTAAAAAAATCGTTCTTGAATAACAGCCATGAAGCGATAGGTCAAAGAATCCAGGAATACACAAATCTGGCACAGATAACAGGAGATATCAGGAACATCATTCCTTTAGTGGCTATTTTTTGCTTTTGCTGTTTTCAGCTCTTCCAATATATATCTTAAAGAAACAGAGAACAAACAGAGAATCGAGACATATATTCAATGCTCCATAATATAGCCATGCACTTTAAATCCTACTTTCGGGTTTCTATACAAAACATAATATAAAGTGCAATAAAATATAGTTCAGGAACTTACAGAGTAACATCAAGAACTTTGCCCACCGGAAAGCAACGAGCACGACAAACTGGGGTTCCTCCTTTGGCAATTGTACCTTGCCACTTCCACTCCTCATTCAATGCCCCATGATGTGTATCTGACATGTGTCCATCCCACTTAGCAGAGTCTAATGGAGGAGAAATTCCAGATGCTACTACAGATTCAAAATTATTTGGTGCATTCCAAGGCCCGTCTATCTGGTGAGATGGTCTGGTCGAGTGTCGTGCATTATCAGCTATAATATTAGCACTGCAATGACTAGCCCCAACGTCACCATCATTACCTATGGGAAATTGAGAAAACTTATAGCCTTCAGGCCCTGGATTCATGGCACCAGTTCTTGGGGGATAAAAACGCTGCAAATCTCGCCCTTGCTCAAGAAAGGGCACCTCGGATGGATCTCTTCCTGGAACTGTTCCAAACCTTGGCCGTTTAACTTCCCGGCTTGCCATATCATCAGCTGATGATGAGTCCCAGATATCCTCAAAATAAGAGCCACCACCACGGGATTTATCTGGAGTATTAGTATGCCAAAATGGACTCCTTTCAATACCAGGACTATTCACAGAAAGTTCACTTACTTCCTTAGTAGCTCCCAAATCAGAACCTAGTCTTATTGCTCTTATGTCATCATATCCACCACTGATTGTCTTCATAGAATTAGCACGACCCAGAAGGTTGATGTTTGAACCAGAGTGCATTCTCTCAGAATTTGAACTAAAACTCGGACTTGGCATGCCTAATGCTCTATGGCTAATACCATGATTCCTTTCCTGTCTGAGATTCTCTACAACTTTTGAACCAATTCCAGAATTCATAGCTACTTTATGAGAGAAAGGCAAGGTGCCATTTACTGAATTCCTACCATGCTCAATAGATCGAACTTCCCTCTTTGAGAAACAAATATTTACCCGAGGATTGTTGAATAATTTCCCTTGAAGGGCTTCTTTAGCCCTACAAGCTGCCACCACACTACAGAACTGGACAAAGGCATAAGTACGACCAGGAAATGTTGTTATATGTTCAATCTCACCAAAAGGAGAAAACTCCTTTCTCAAGCCCATTTCATCAATCTCCATGTAACTAGGAAAGCCTATCCACAAAACTTCACTTGGCTCTGCATCCTTATCCTCTTTATGTTTATCAGAAGATGCATCAGAATTGGGTCCTGGGACTCTTGAATCTCTGAGGCCTGAAAAGCCAACAACTTCAGCAAGACGCCTATCATCTCGCAGTCTTGAATGTTCATCCGCATGATGGCTTGATGAAAGATGACTGTCCTGTTAACGGAAAAGATTTGTCAAGTAGAGGAAACACTGTATAGTATCCAAGTCTAGTTGAACAGGTATGGGAATGTGCATCCGAGCGAAAATTCACAAGCAGCCCATATAAAGGCACAATAAAACAACTGCAGATAATAAATACCAAATGAAAAGCCACAGTAACTCAAACATATAGCAAGATCTTGAGCACACAAGACACACTCCAGAGTCCAAACATAAAGCCCACTTTAAAGAAGCCTGATAGAAAATTACTAATGGGTATTTTCGAATTTAATGATCACAACTCTACATTCAATTAAAGTAAACCAGATGTACAAATTACCAACAATAAATAATAAAATTCATGTCTTCCCAGTATGTTGTGTAGATCAGATTAAGTATCCAGACATTATTACAACTGTTCTTCATACTCAATTGACTTCCTACTCATCATTCAGGGGCTACGAAAAAGATATAATGATGCTATCAAAAAGAAAGGAACATTTATGCACATTGTTAAAAACTACAAGATGAATATTTGGTTTTAGAATGAAGAGAACAAAGGCAACATTTGCACAATTAAACATCCTAAATAGAGGAATAATCAAAATCAGACCAGGTCTATAAATAATCTACTGTATCTTAGCCAAGTAGCACTGTAGCAGACCCAGTAGCCTATTCCCAAGGAAGAGCGGAGAATTCTGTCACAAAAAGCTCATGCCCACATGGTTTTTATTTCTAACACTGCCCAAGGTCGTTTTAGCAATGCCTGAAATAAATTCTGTAGACATTCTTCACTCTATGATCCAATGATTATAAGTCATCTTCAAGATCTTAGCGGTGTCCTCTTTAAACTAGTGTTATTTCACAATCATATTCTACATCTTTCCTACTGGAATGTGAAAAGCTTAAAATTACCTGTACAGAATGTTTATTCTGTATACAACAACCCAGAGACCATCACCATCTAATTTTTCACTTTAAAATAGCATCAAGCTTTCTACTCCTAAAATATTCATTGTGTCCACTGAATCGAGCACCTGATCTAATATTTCCCCATGTAGATCCACTGTATACTCAAACCTAAGTACAAGCACAACACTTAATTTTTCACTCACTCCCTCTTCCCCGTCAACCTCATCATCTGACCCAGGCAGGCGAAAACTCACCTGCTTTTCCAGAAGGGAACTAATTTTGGTCCGAATAAAACCCAAAATCTTCTAATGCTGCAACTTTCCTGCACTATGCCTCCAGCACATGACTAAATATATAAACCTGAATTCAAAAACTTCAGGCTTGGCCTTTGTGAAACAACAAATCTGGTAATCATATCACCCAAAACAAAAGGGGTACCAAGGAGAATTAATATAAAGCAAAGAAATAGGCTATAGCTCTTTCTCTGAAAGAAATGCTAGTAAAGTAGAAGATATTCTATAGATATACATCCATGTATTTTGGGCGCACATTACTTGGAAGAATTGCTATAATGTGCACGTGGAAAAAGAAAGCCACGAGCATTTACATCAATCATTTAAAGCTCATCCAGCATACAAATACCTTGCCTATCTAAGAACTCTAGTGTATAGAACCAACATAGATAAGATTCATTTTTCAATTTCAACAAATGTCAGTATGCAATGCTCATCACTGCCCAGCCTGGCAAGAATGCTTTTCTGAAGCTTTGTAGAATCATTCCAGAATCTAATTTGTTCCAGATGCAGCTCGCCATTCAAGAACCACATTGGAAAGAATGGGATTGAAAATCATGGTAAACACTTGTTAAGTACTGAGAAGTTATATGGGGAATTTAGACCAAACTTCCAAATAGCTGATATGCTCAATAGAAGATGGGGGTTGCAAGACACTGAGGATATTTGCATCAAAAGACCAGTCCCTCTGGAAGATTAGAATCGGCTTGAAATCCAAACTGTCGGAATGGATGACACTAAAGTAGTTTGGCAGTCAAAGCTAGGATGTAATCTTCTGGATTGACCACAGATTAAGTGTTGTTTGCCAGAAGTGAAACAAGCCATTTGGAGTCACAGTGTGGCCCAGTTCTGAATGTGAATTGGGGCAGAATTTTCAGTACTTTTTGTGGGTTCATTTTAATAGGCAGCATCTGTATGATAAGATTGCATAACAGAAATCTTTGGAGCACCATCCAACTGCCATGACTCCCAGGAGACAGAAGCACAAAGCAATATTTAATGAAGACTCCAGCAAATTACATTTGGCAGAATTATCAACCTTTGAAGCTGAATAGACTGTTCAAATCACACATAAGCCGATCTGTTTGGAAAAGAAATTGATTCTCTGGAGACTGGGACTACCCCTGACTCCAGGAATCTTGCCTATCCTTGCCTATGTTGGAAGAGGGAGCTTCACTTGTAGGTCATTAGCCGCATGATCTGATACTTGCTGTAGGATTATTGAGTATCGACGTGATATGAGATGCATACTCTTCCAAAAATAAAGATATGTAACCTTAACCAAAGGTTCATAATCTGAACATTCCAACTGAAATTATCGCACAGAAATTCCTAAACATTATGATCGGAAATTTCTGAGACCCCTTACTGAGATTAGATGTATCTAACCATCCTCTTGAATTTGGTGGCCTCCACTTTGCAATTACAAATTAAATTTTCCACCCTTATATATGCCTGATGTAGTAATATGAAACTCTTTACATGATGCATCCAGGATCCCGATAGTCCCCAAAATGATATTTGCAGCATTGCTTTACCCCAATTGAAACTCTGCCTTAATTCCTCTAACCTTAATCAAATCATCATAATATAACCTATACCAATCTAGATTTGATATCGATCTGTTAACACCTGAAAGTCTCCCTCCATGATTAACTACTATTTACATCATTTAGGCGTGATATCAATAATTTTAAATGTAGATTTTCACACTTACAAACATTGATTGTTATCAAAGTATGTGCCACTTGACTACACTTTGAGGATAGCTTGTATAGCTAAACTTTTGCAAGTCCATGTCAAAAGCCATAAACAATTCTCCACTGTGTATCTATACCAACTATTTGAAGTTTGAACCAACATTTTTATGAAATATTAAAAAGCCATTGAACTAAACGGTTCTGTTTAATATCTAAGCGATTACTTCATGTTCATCTGAATACTTATTTGGGAATCCATTTATATATTAGTTCAATAATGAGTTTTGCATTAATTTTTGCAGAATATACGTTATTATTAATTTATGCTGTGAGATGTTTCTTATTTATAATTTAAATAGTCCATAATAGTAACTCAACTTCTTATTATTATTATTATTATTATTATTCTGACCACAATATATTTTTACAAATCTAATAAAGCTTATTTTAACATTAATCAAATGCTGCTAGCTAGTCTTTTTGGATGCCCATTATATCTCTGAATTATAAATTAATTGGTCAAATTCCCTGTCAAAAGAAGTGTAGCTCTATAGATGTGTATGTATCTGTGCATGCGTATAAGCACACATGTATGCAGGCCTTTTAAATTGTCTAGTGCATCTCGATTCTCCTCACAACATCCTTAACGGAAGACGAGAACAGAAACCAGTTATGTTGACAGACGTGTGTCTGATATATCGTGGATAGATAAGTTGATGTATCTCAGAAAATGGACATGAAAATAACCATGACAAAACTCAATCAACCTTTGAAGTTATCATTAAGCCTACCCATTACAAGTTCCTATTAGCGATGCTTTAATCAGTTGGCTCAGTTGCCAATTAAAGAAAGAGTTAACCTAATTTCACTAGTATACTATTATTTCCCCGACAAGATATTGTAGAAAGCTGTTCATGATCTTGAAAATTAGGCATCAGTTATGAGAAACAGTCTTGTACAAGTTGTCTACTAAAAATTGACACTAACCACTGTTAGCTTACAGTGCACTTTGTATGAGTGTTGGAGCACCAAAACATGTACAAATATTTCCATATAGGAATGGAACCAAACCTCATTTAACTGTAATTATACAGTCATTATTCTACATTGTTATAGAACAAGTACCAACATAAATTGAATATATTCTGCAAAACATAATTACAAACATTTAAAACGAGGGAGCAGGTAATTATAATTTCCATTAGCAATCAAGCTTCATAAAATATTGGCATCTTATCTTCAAATTTTAATTAAAGGAGATCTGTTCTAATATAGTTTATGAATATTTATTTGAATATCAATGGCCCAACCATATGCAAGACAACACCGAATCTTGTGCAAAGAATGTCAAAATGTTAGTTTCCTTCTTGCCTTGGATTAGAATATTAGTGCACTTAGATAAATTACCAATATCTTGTTCAATTTTGAAAGTGTCAAATATATCAAAATTTGTAGTGATTGTGCAACTGGATAGCTCTGCAATTATAATCTGGCATGAATTCAAATCCTTTATCAGTTTATTAACCTTGCAACATTGTTAGCAATTACTGAAAACAAATGAACAGTTTGCGCGGTTAGAAGGCAGATTACATCGTTTATCCACAAGCTCCAAACAAAAAAAATAGAAACAAAATACACAAGGATGTAATGGAAGGTCTGCCTTTAGGGTTTGAGGTGTGCGGTGCATGCCACTACCTTCTGTTACTTTCCTTTCCACGGATTTACTAGATATTCTTTTCACGTTACTGGCTTGTGCTTTTTACCATCACTGGCCTAGCTTCCCATAACAGGGCATCTGAGAGCTATCTCAGAGCACAATAACAGATCATTTTATCATAATTCCATTATGATTATTCCTGGGCGTCTGCCCACCAAGAGAATAACAGCTCTGGAAGATACCAAGGAAATTCGTCCCCAAGGTGGTGTACCAAGAGGTAATGAAATTAATTCTGATGAAACCCCTGTTGATATTTCATTTTATGAAAATGAGATTATCTGCCATGAATACTAGCAGTGCAAACTGCGGTGGTACTATGCAGACCGAATTGATTTAGAGGCCATGATTCAGGCCTAGATTGAGAGGGTGTGGAAGCCCCATATCTGGCATTACCAGAACACCAGTGACCTTCTGTTTATTAAAGAGTGCACATGCTAGGATATTGTCTCCAATGGACCTTGAGTTTGCCGCTATGTACCATGAAAAACCATCCCCAGAATTGGGGCACCCATCCCTAGGGTTCCCGAGTCCCAAGGCACAGGTGGAGCAGAGAACATGCCCTTTTGGTTGGGAACATTGGAGACATCCCCAATGTCACTGAGGGTTCCTGGCCAGAATTGGGGACATCTGGGATCCCCTGACAAGCTAGACCCCAACAAGTGCCAAAACAGGCGTCTAAAAAGTTTGTTTTGGTGCCTACTCAGCCAAGGGTGGGATCTATGGGGCCATCTTGGCAAATGAATAAAACAAAAAAAACAACAAAACTGTAGACTTCTATGAATAATTAGAATTTAATAACTCAAAAATAGGTAACCCCAACAATAGAAAACATGCCCCCACCATTTTTCCAACGATTTGACATGTTTTGGGGAGAAGACAAGAGTTGTAGTTGATCTTGCTAAACACGCAAATGAACCAGCAAGTGTAATAAACCATACTGGTTCATCAACAGAATATGCAAATTAAGTATGATAAGGTAAACAAATCCATCAGGATAAAATAATTTTTAATCTTGAATGTGATAATGAGTTTATTACATTAGGGTGGGCTGCAAGTATAAATACTTTAAAGGGTTTTTCCCATGGAGACACTTTTACATCCCTAATGACACCGAGGGTTTCTGGCCAGAATTGGGGACATCTGGGATCCTCTGACATGCTAGACCCAACAAGTACCAAAACAGGCCTCTAAAAAGTTTGTTTTGGTGCCTACTCATCAAAGGATGGGATCTTATGGGGCCATCTTGGCAAATGAATAAAATAATAAAAAACAACAAAACTGGAAACTTCTATAAATAATTAAAATTTAATAACTAAAAATTAGGTAACCCCAACAATAAAAAACATGCCCCCACCATTTTTCCAACCATTTGACATGTTTTGTGGAAAACAAGAGTTGTGGTTGATCTTGCTAAACACACAAATGAACCAGCAAGTTGTAATAAACCAAACTGGTTCTTCCACTGAATATGGAAAAGAAATACAATAAGGTAAAGAAATCCAAATGAACCAGCAAGTTGTAATAAACCAAACTGGTTCTTCCACTGAATATGGAAAAGAAATACGATAAGGTAAAGAAATCCATATGGATAAAATAATTATTAATCTTGAATGTGATGATATGAATTTATTACATTTCGGAGGGATACAAGTATAAATACTTTAAAGGGTGTTTTCTATGGAGAGACGTGCCTTGATAAGTAGACACTTTTACATAATACTACCTTTATAAGGCTGTATTATTTCTACTTTATGCTTAGCATTATTTATTATGTCTTTATGTTTATTTATGTTCATAATTTATTACATTTTATTTTTTTCAAAAAGCTTTGTCCACGAAGAAGTTGAAGAAACACAACAATAAGATTTTCGCAATTACAAACAATATTGTTGCATTGCATATGAATCAAACCATCTCAAGGCAATTTTCATTGAGAAAATTTGTTGATAGGACTTTTGGACAGAACTTCTCTTCTGTTTCCATGTAGAATGTTGATTTCGTCTTCAATTTGTTTGGGAATTGTGACTCCTCTAAATGTATGAAGAATAACGTTTATATTCATATTGATTTTGTCGTTCGTCAATTCATTGAGCAATACAATGACCCTTATGATTAGGATGACAATAATGCATCATTGCATCTTGTGTCTTACTTTCAGTTCTGGAACATCCATTATCTATTATTTACAGTGATCTACTGGTTGATAACATTTCCATATAAGCGTCGTTTTAATTTTTGGTGTGTATTGGTTCTGTATTGGATTCCCTGTCCATGGTTTGGATTATAACCTCTAACGACTTCCCTAATATGGAAAAGAAATACAATAAGGTAAAGAAATCCAAATGAACCAGCAAGTTGTAATAAACCAAACTGGTTCTTCCACTGAATATGGAAAAGAAATACGATAAGGTAAAGAAATCCATATGGATAAAATAATTATTAATCTT
>ML779725.1:543286-570113 GCA_009831015.1 Picea engelmannii
AATAACGGTGTATGGAAGTATCAACCTATTTTGATTTAACCAACAACAAAGTAACAATTCGTCTATTTGAATCTCAAATTGTGTAATTGGATGTTACATTGTGTCTATTTTTGACTAACCAGTGTTAATCCATCTTAAACCTGGATCAATCAAGCACCAAGAGGGATCCAATTTCTTAAGGTGTAATTTTATTTTTTATTATTTCATTCCATGTCAAGTTTTACACAGTGCGTGTAAAACTATTTTTATTTGTTATTTTTTTTAATTGAGCGGATTTTAAGGTGAGTGTAATTTTTTTTTTAATTGAGCCGACTTGCTGATATTTCCAAGTTTTTTTCAAGTTTTACAGGTCCAAGTTTATACTTGCCAATATTTTCCAATATTTTCAATATGTTCCTTTCCAGACCCTCGGTGATATACTCTCCAAAACAACATTTTGAACATTCATTTTTTATGTATGTAGGGTTGGATTTCCCATGGAGTTTATGAAGTCCTTTAAACCATCACCAAAAACTCGTTGGATTTCCCACAATCCTCAAATCTTGGAGGAGCATACCTTCTATATCTGAATCTTACCCACAAAATTCATATTTAAACACCAAAAAGATGCACTTACTGTCTGATTCTTAACTATACCTTCCCGTGAAGAACCATCCAAAAGTATGTATTTCAATGCAGTGGAAACAATTAATCATCTTTTCATCAATTGTTTTTCAAAGCAAGTTCAAAGTCTAGGTTGAAAGGACCAGGGACACAATGGCACTCCCCTCTCTAACATTCAAACTTGTAAACAACTAGAAGTTGGGCAAGAGCTCGCCTTTTCTATTTCAAAGGGGGAAGCCAAAAATAAAACCAACCTAGGGCTTTGTCCTTGGATATACCTTATGGTGGATTGGTGTTTGTAAGAATAGGATAATCTTTAGAAGTCAACGACAAAGCCCATCTACTCTTTCAAACATTTACAAAGTTTTGATCACTCAATGTATTATTGCTAGAGCTATTGTCATTGTTCAAAAAAATCATGAATTGAGACTTCCTGGTAAAAGAGAGGTCAGTTATCAAAAAGCCATCGTCCATCGTCCATTTCCTTAAAATGGGCAATCAACATGAAGATATGTTACCAATTCTGCCCTATCCCTAGATCCATTTAGATCAACATTCAAGACAAATAAGGTTTAGATCACCATAGAATTTACACATGAAACAAATCTTGTACAAACATGCACAAAATCTATACAAACTTTGCATGAGATATGCCTTATACAAGTTTCGTCTCGTATCATTAAAAATCTCTAGAAAAGTAAAATTATATGCATTTAATGTGTTTGTACGTTTGTCATTGGATCTGGCATGCCCCATCTAGATCCCTACATGTCTTTATCTAGTGTGAATATGAATACAGTAAATACAAGTCTCTAGCTCTACAATCGTCCACACATCATACTAGACAAAGGTGTCATAGATAGTCGGTATGCACTTCTTCTCTCCTCCAACATTCAAATCCTAGATATTGTGAAGCCTCTACCCTTAGTTCTCAATCAATGCGCCCCCAACTCACTAAAAGGAATATTAATAAAGGTATCAAAACCAATAAATCCTACTTAATACCCACATGGAGTTAGCCAAAAGAGCCTAGACCTCTAAAACTCCATCACCACTTTCATGCCTACATGCACTTCAAGGACGGCCTTGTCTACACTCCAAGATATACCGAATTGCAACAAGAAGTAGTTTGAGAGGTCCCTCTAGCCTAGCTTTGCATTTGTTCCCTTCCACCACATAGAGACGAATCATCATCTTCAAAGAGAGCATTGCACTTGTCGACTATGTATGCAACAGCTTGAATCTAAAGACCATTTCATCTTTAGATGCCCTATCCATTGTGAAATCAATTCTTTTTAACATTTCTTGTTTAGAGACTCTAGTGGCCACTTGCTTATCCATTTTCACACAATACAAGCACCAAAGAAAATTTCCAATGCTACGTTTAGGGACACACAACTGATGGAAAGCAAGACTTTGATTACAGAGTTCTTCTCAACCTTGGATGTTAGAAGAGTTGACAGTTGTTGGCTTTGTTGGTTAAGGGTTTCTTCCTTGATGTCCTCTGAAATTCGAATCCTCGTCCATTTTGTTTTTTGGGCTCTGGAGAGTTTGATGGTATATGTTTCAGCACTCCTCTTGTACTCTTATTTCTTTTGCAATATTTGTTGAATTAAATTAAAAAGTACCAAGGACAAGTGCTTCTCGTCACCTAAGCGCCTGGGGGTGAGAAAGTGTCCAATGTGGTCCCTAGTGCATTAATTTCATGAGAAGTGAAATTATAAGTGACTTTATGATAAGTTAGTGGAGTGGGTGACTAAAGGGACTCTTAATCACCATCGTCCATCTAGTCTAATCTCCACCATTAGATTAGATGACTCTTCACCTTCCCTCATGAGGTCGAATTAGGGAAAGAGGCACCCCTATTCTTGGCATTCTTCATGAGTTTTGAGAGTGCAAGAGAGAGAGAGAGAGATGAGTTGAGAAGAGGAGTCGACTTGCAGAGATTGTGACATGAATCCCAAGGCAGCAAACTAGCACAGAAATCGAGGAGAGACTAACAGCAAGAGAAGCTAGCCATACAGTACGGACTGAGACAGGCCATACACTATTGGAGGGCATAGAAATCGAGATATATTTGCTGCACAAATTTCTAAGCAAGTAATGGCATGGAAATCGAGGCATGTAACAGACATAAATTTCTGAACTAAGTTGACAGTCAGCTGGCACGATTTTCAAGCCACCGTACAGAAATAATTGTTGGTACATCCGTACAGTTACGGATTTTTGGACACATAAATCGAGGAGTTGGTTTTTTAGTGTTTTCTGGGCAGTTTATGGTTGCACGGAAGTCAAGATAAGTTGTATTTATTGTTGTTGTACTTGTTGTCAAGAAGAACTTTCTCAAAACTCGGAATAATAATAAGCCTCCCCTCTCTCACTAGTTTTCCCCTTGCAGGTTTTTCCAAGGTCTTGATTTTTGGACCAAAAATCTTTGTGTTAATTTATGGGTGTGTTTATTTCTGAGTTATTGTTGTAGCAGACTTCATGTGTTTCTTTTCATGAGCATTTAATTTTTTGCTTACTAATTTGCAGCCTAATATTGCAATGTGGGTTAGGCATTAAACTATGTGTTTCTATGAGACTTGAAACCAGGTTGGGTTCTGAAATTTCTACATGGTATCAGAGCTGAAAGTGTGAAAGGGCAGAAATATATCAGCCGCAGAGTACAGGGATTTTTCTGAGAAGAAAGAGGAGGTACTTCACTAGGCAGAAAGTTGTGGGCTTGTGTTTTAGTTGAGAGGGTCAATGGTCATTGGTTTGAGGGGTGAGGACAGGTTGGATGGAGTTACTAATTTCAGCTCAAGGAAGGAGAGGATTGTGTTGCTTCTGCAGGAGTGTGAGTTGTGGGATATTGTGGAGAACTCACAAACGAATCATGTGACAGTGCCTACGGATGCTACTCTTTTGGCAGCCTACACCAAAAAGAATATAAAGGCCAAAAGAATTATCCTTGATGCCATTAAGGACCATGTGATTCCACATGTGACTGGGAAGACCAATGCCTAAGAGATGTGGAAATCCTTAACCAAACTTTACCAAAGTTCCAATGAAAATCAGAAAATGGTAGATGGAAAAATTGAAGAGCATTAAAATGACCAAGACTGAAAGTGTTGCCACCTATCTTACCAAGCTTACTCAGATGAGGGATGAACTTGCTGTTGTTGGAGAGGTTGTTGTTGATAGTGAACTTGTGAGGACTGCTTTGAATGGGGTAACCAAACAATGGGATGTCTTTGTTGAGGACATTGTGGCAAGCGAAATCTTCCCAAGTGGGACCGTCTTTGGGATGACTTCATTCGGGAAGAAACTCAAAGAGGCTATGTGCATTGGAGTTCATCTACAGGTAATGAAGAGAAGAATGAGGCACTTGCAGCTAAAGGAAAGAACAAGTCCAAAAAAGGTTCCAAGGGAGGGAAGAAGCAGAAAGGTGAAGGGTAGAAAGACATGAGCAAAGTCAAGTGCTTTGCTTGTCACAAGTTTGAGCATTATGTTGGACAGTGTCCTAACAAGAAGAAGAAGCAGGTTGCAGCTTTAGCAGATGTGGAGGAGTTTACCCACAGGTTCGAGAAGGGGTATTCTTTGTTGGTGTGTCTTTCCTCTAGAGCATCATCTACCAGTATTTGGTACATTGATAGTGGTGCCTCCCGCCATATGACAGGTGTTCATGAGTACCTCACTGATCTTACAGAGATTGGAGATCTTGAAGTGGTGCTTGGAGATGACTCAGTGATCAAGGCAGTTGGTAGTGGGACAGTATCATTTCAGAGGGAGTCTCTACCTCCCATGTTGTTGAGAGATGTCCTATATGTTCCGGGCTTGAAGAAGAACTTGGTGTCAGTTTCCACTATTGAGGATCAGGGATATGAGATATTGTTCCGTGATGGGCATGTGCTCTTGTATCCTAAGGGATCCAGTGTCACTTCAGCCAATGTGATTGGGATCCGGCATGAGAAGTTGTACAAGCTCATGTTTCAACCAGCTAGAGCATTGATATATAGTACCAATAGCAATGACCTTTGTGAGCTATGGCATAGGAGGATGGTCCATTTGCACCATGGGGCTCTGAGGATATTGAGAGAGATTGTGATAGGAGTGTCAGAGTTCAGTACATAGCACCAAGAGGTGTGGAAGGGGTGTGCTCTTGGGAAGTACACCAAGACTGCTTTTCCAAGTAGTGACAACAGAGTAGCATGTATTCTTGATCTGATTCATACTGATGTATGTGGTCCTATGTCTTCTGCCTCTTTGAGTGGATTTTTGTATTATGTCACTTCATTGATGTCTTCTCTCGGAAGTCTTGGATTTTCTTCATGGAGACCAAAGGACGGGTCTTTC
Source organism: Picea engelmannii (assembly GCA_009831015.1). NCBI lineage: Eukaryota > Viridiplantae > Streptophyta > Pinopsida > Pinales > Pinaceae > Picea > Picea engelmannii. The sequence goes on from ML779725.1 coordinate 548,228, forward strand.
AGCGGTTCCAAGAGTTCAAAGCTCTTGTGGAGAACCAAACTAGGAAGAAAATCAAAGTGTTGAGATCTGATAATGGGGGTGAGTATACCTCCAATGAGTTCAATGACTTTTGTGCTAGGGAGGGCATTAAGAGAGAAGTGGCAGTTCCTTACAACCCACGGCAGAATGGGGTTGATGAGAGGAAGAACAGGGCCATTGTTGGTGCTGCGATAGCCATGTTGCATGATCAAGGGATACCATCGTTTCTTTGGGATGAGGCTTGCAACACTGCAGTCTATCTGCAAAATAGGAGTCCACACAAAGACTTGGGGGATAAGACTCCTAAGGAGGCTTTCGCTGGGAAGAAGCCTGAGGTTGGGCACTTTCAAATTTTTGGGTGCCTTACCTATTCACATGTCCCTTCTAAGAAGAGGACAAAGCTAGATCGCACGACAGAGAAAGGCATCTTTGTTGGGTATAGCGAGACCTCAAAGGCTTTCCGCATTTACATCCCCTCCTTGAGGAAGACATGCGACGGGATTTGAGATTTGAGAAGGATAGAGCCTTCCGGAGGTCACGAGATATGGAGCAGAGGGAGTAGTCAGCTCCTCAGACACAGGCGAGTCCTTCACAGAGCATAGTGACATTGAGTTTGGGACCACCTGCTTCAGGGACTACAGGTCCAGAGGTGACAAGGTCACAAGTTATTGGTCCTCAAATTACTAGTTCACAAGGTACTGTTTCTCAGTCTACTGGTTCCCAAACGACATCAGGATCATCTTCAAGTACACAGTCTTCAACTGGTGGGATTGAGGAGGAGGAGTCCCCTCCACATGGTGCTACTTCAGAGAAGAGGAAGCCCAAGTGGCTTCAGGACACTTTGAAGGAAGCATAGGGATTAGTGGGGAATGCCAGGCAGGCTGTGAGGGAGAGAAAACCTCCTAAGAGGTTTTGCAGCTATCTTGCAATGGTGAGAAGCATCAGAGAATCTGATCCTTCCACTTTTGAGGAGTCAACAGATCTAGAAGGACGCCATGGTGGAAGAGTACAATCCCATCATGAAGAATGATGTTTGGGAGGTGGTTCCGAGACCTGAGGAGAAGTCAGTGGTGACTTCCAGGTGGCTCTACAAGATCAAGTACGTTGTTGATGGCAGCATTAAGCTCGTTTTGTAGTTCGAGGGTTCTCACAGATAGAGGGAGTTGACTATGATGAGACCTTCGTTCTGGTTACCAGATATACCTCGATCATGGCAGTGATCTGTATTGCAGCAGAGATGGGTTGGAAGATCCATCAGATGGATGTGAAGACCTCATTTCTGAATGGTCTCATAGAGGAGGAGATGTACATTGAGCAACCTCAAGGCTTTGAGGTGCATGGGAGAGATTCTCATGTGTACAAACTGAAGATGGCATTGTATGAGCTGAAGCAAGCTCCTAGAGCTTGGTATTCGAGGATAGATACATAGTTGCAACAGATGGGTTTCGAGAAGAGTGAGGCGGATCCCAACATTTATTACATTGTGGCTGGGGAGGAACCTCTCATTCTTGTGCTATATGTGGACGATCTCTTCATTACTGGGGCTGAGAGACTCATAGCTGGTTGCAAGGAGAGCCTTGCTTCAAAGTTTGAGATGAAAGACATTGGTCTGATGCACTACTTCTTGGGACTGGAGGTTTGGCAGGAGCCTGGACACATCTTTCTGGGACAGGGCAGATATGTTGTTGACATTCTGAGATTCTGAAGGAGGATTGTAGGCCCATGTCCACACCTATGATAACCAACTCGAAGAAGCTTCATTCCTCTGAGCCAGAGTTGGTTGATCCCACGTTATATCGTCAGTTGATTGGTTTGTTGATGTATCTGGTCAACACCAAACCAGATCTTTGTTTGTTGTCAACTCTCTTAGTCAGTTTATGGTGGAGCCTCGGAGAGTGCATTGGGTGGCAACAAAACATGTGCTTGGGTACCTTAAGGGTACGGTGGATTATGGCATGAACTATGAGAGAGGGGATGGAGTCAGATTGGTTGGCTACATAGATTCAGATTGGGCAGGATGTGTCAATGACAAGAAGAGTACCTCAGGTTGTTGCTTTGGATTGGGCTCAGTAATGGTGTCTTGGCTCAGTCAGAAGCAAAATTCAGTGGCTTTGAGTTCTGCAGAGGCTAAGTATATGGCAACCAGTTAGGTCATTTAGCTTCGCAAGTTGTTGGTTGGGATATTTGGTGTGCAGATGAGGCCCACAATGAGGCCCACAATGATCTACTGTGACAATCAGAGTTGCATTAAACTCTCTGAGAATCCAGTTTTTCATGATAGGTCTAAACACATCAAAATTAGATATCACTTCATCCGAGATTATATTCAAAGAGGAGCAGTTGAGCTACAGTTTATATCCACAGATGAGCAGGTGGCGGACATCCTCACTAAAGCTTTGGGGAGAGGTAAGTTTGTACCTTTCAGAGAAAAGCTTGGGGTAGTGAGGAACACTTTCCTCGGTAAGAGGGAGTGTTGAATTAAATTAAAAAGTACTAAGGACAAGTGTTTCTCATCACCTAAGCGCCTAGGGGTGAGAAAGTGTCCAATGTGGTCCCTAGTGCATTAATTTCATGAGAAGTGAAATTAAAAGTGACTTTATGATAAGTTAGTGTAGTGGGTGACTAAAGGGTCTCTTAATCACCGTCGTCCATCTAGTCTAATATCCACCGTTAGATTAGATGACTCTTCACCTTCCCTCATGAGGTCGAATTAGGGAAAGAGGTGTCCCTATTCTTGGGATTCTTCACGAGTTTTGAGAGAACAAGAGAGAGAGAGAGAGACGAGTTGAGAGAGATCGTGGCACGATTCCCAAGGCAGCAAACTAGCACAGAAATTGAAGAGAGATTAACAGCAAGAGAAGCTGGCCGTATAGTACAAACTGAGACAGGCCGTACACTGTTGGAGGGCACAGAAATCAAGATATATTTGCTGCACAAATTTCTGAGCAAGTAATGGCACAGGAATCAAGGCATGTAGCAGACATAAATTTCTGAACTGAGTTGACAGTCAGCTGGCATGATTTTCGAGGCACCGTACAGAATTAATTGCTGGTACAGCCATACTGTGTACGGATTTCTGGGCACAGAAATCGAGGATCTGATTTTTCAGTGTTTTCTGGACAGTTTATGGTTGCACAGAAGCCGAGATCATTTGTATTTATTGCTGTTGTAATTGATGTCAAGAAGAACTTTCTCAGAACTCATAATAATTAAAAGCCTCCCCTCACTCACTGGTTTTCCCCTTGCAGGTTTTTCCAAGGTCTTGATTTTTGGACCAAAAATCTCTCTGTGTTAATTTCTAGGTGTGTTTATTTCTGAATTATTGTTGTAGCAGACTTCATGTGTTTCTTTTCATGAGCATTTAATTTTCTACTTACTAATTTGCAGCCTAATATTGCAATGTGAGTTGGGCATTAAACTATGTGTCTCTGTGAGACTTGAAACTGGGTTGGGGTCTGAAATTTCTACAATACTCACAAAGATGCTTTCACCCCCAATGCTTAGTCATCTTTGTACCTTTTTATAGTTCCATTGGCCATTTATGACCACCAATAAACTTTAACATTTAGAATTTTAAATTGAATAAAATATCGTTACAAGATACATCCCAAATATAGCTACTAAAAAATTTTGTTCCATATGCATTAAAAAAATAAACAAACTCAACTATAAGTCAAGTGATAATGTATGGAAAGAAGAATGGGCAACGTATAGAACGCATCTAGTGCAAGGTCGGATCAGATTAAGAGTGCAGCGGAACATTTTTCTGTGGGGCCCAAACAACACTGGATGGGTTTACAAAATTTCTCTGGGATATAAGTTAGCAACTAGCAAAGTGAGCCTTGGAGATGGAGTCTGATCTGGAAAATAAATGCTCCTCACAAGGCTTGAATACTACTTTGATTGTTTTTGAATAACGAACTGTTAACTTAGGATACTTTACAAAAGAGATCATGGCATACTCTTGGCTTTTGTTCTCTCTGCAGACAGGATGCAGAAATTATTACACACCTTCTATCATGTCCCTTTGTAAATGGGATGTGGAATGATATTGGAAATTAACAAAAGGAACAGGTTGATGGGAAGGACAGTGTTCAGATGAGGCCTTGCAAAACTGTTCAGATATTGAAGAAGTTAGGGAATCACATCACTCCTTGCCAATGTTTGTTTGTTAGGCAATTTGGTTGGCAAGGAATGCCACACATTTTCAAGGAACAGAATTGCCGTCAAAGATGGTGTTCTTCAAAGTAAGAGCAGCCGACCAGCACTATGGTCAAGTAGAGAAGCACAGGAAAGCCTTTTGGTTTGTTTGATGGTGCTTCCCAAGATAGTCCAGGTGTCAGTGGGGCAGGAGGAATTCTACACATCTCGAATTCACAAAAATCACTTTTGAATGTGGTCATGGTGAACAACGAAGCAGAGTTGAGGATTGCAACAATTTCGATGTCTTTTTGCATTGAAGCAGGGTGTTAAAAACATTCAAATGTTCGGAGATTCAAAATGGGTTGTATCCTAGCTGGAAAATATATCTCTTCTTAGAATTTGAAACTCCAGTGTTGTTCAGAGGATGGAGTTGAAAAATTAATTCCACTCTACCCCTCTATCTCATGTTAGGAAAGAACACAATGAGGATGCAGACAGATTGTCCAAGAGGGCATGCAACAAACAATCAAGCTCCCTATTGGTTACCAAATGGAGGGAAGGTGAAGAACTATCTGAGACCAAACATTTGTACTGATTGAAAGACACTGCAGTCTGTTTTCCACCCTGTTTCAGGCTCTGATATGATTTCTGTTATATTATTTATCATTTTCGTATGTTGTTATGATGCAATTAATAATGCACTGTAGGAAGGTACAAAAAGCTCTAAAGAGAGAATATGAATGCTCTTTTTCGATTCCCCTGTTATGCCCAACTGAGATAATCTTCTGAGTGTATCTTTTTATTTTAAATAATGGAAGAAGGTATGGCTTTTTTTTTTTGAAAAGAAAAAATAATGTTAGTGCCTCGTTACACATCAAGTTTGCAAGGTTTCACTGCCATTCAACTTCTTTCTTATATTTCCAAAATCATGAATGGTATTTTCTATGTTTCGTGGTATTTGTCCACTACCAACTATAATCTTTGCCCATTCTGCCGCCTTTTTTGTTACTACGTGTTGCTCACTATGTCCAAGGTCAAGCACCAACAGTCACAAATGGATAGTCTCCCTCCACCAGCAGTCTCTCACTGCCTACACAAAGCCATAATGACATTCTATCTGATAGGGACTTCTATGGGCATAGGCATGACCTACAAACATAATCCACAGACCTCTCTTGTGAGAGAGAACGGGTTTGTACTAGCTTTGATACCAATTGTTAAAAATATAAACGTTATCAACTTGCAGATTAAAACTAATGCCTAAAAACGACAACAATAAATGCACAATAGAACCAGCAGAGCATTAGGCCACTGGGGTTATAGTGGAGAAACCACTAATGGGGTAAAAACTTCTCTCAAAGATACATCGTTATACTCTCATGTTCTCCATATAATGATACAGGGGATCCTCTTTAAATATAAAATCTACATAAAAACTTTCCTAAAGATACTCCCCACTCTCCAAGCTTTTATCATGCTTATCTTAGCAAGACACAAAAGCTTAATAAATCATTACAAAGCATATAATAAACTTACAGAAGGTGACACTCATGTGAAAACCACACAAAGAATTATTTCCAATGTCCTCACATTATTTTTATTTGATGATGTACTTGTTGGCCTGTTAACATATTTTTGCCATTACCAATCTTTGATACATTTCTTTGTTTCCTCAAAGTAAACAAGTGAACTAATGGGCTTTTACCATTTTTCCTCTTGCGAGAGAGGGCATTATGGAGCACATGCCTCTAGATCTTCTAGAATATTCATTGAAAAACACAAGAGTTGTTGTGGGCCTCCGAAACAACAAACAAAACATAGGCACCTAATAAGTACAGAGTCATATCCAATCCCCAAGTTTTGCTAGCTCATAATCAAAATCCAAATACCCAATTATGGTATAGCTTATAAGATAAGATAAGATAATTTTATTAATGTCCAACAAATGACCACAAAAGTAGGTCAATGGGACTGAAGGATACATCCCAGTGTGAATACAATGTGGGAGTGCAAAAGCAGCTCCTATATAATGAGAGAAAGAAAGATACAAGAAAACTGAAAGTACAGCCTAGGTAAATATCTGACAAGGCTAAAGCACTAAGTCTAGCTAAGACCAAAATTAAAGTGTATATGACAATATCATAGGTACAGTGATACAAAGTGAGAGTTTCCGAGGTAGGAGTTGGACAACTCGATATTAGTCAAGGAGAGACAGAGAGAGAGAGAGAGAGAGAGAGAGAGAGAGAAATCTAAAGATGAGGCCAATGAGGTCAAGGTCTATTGGATATGACGACCGACGGCAAAGGGGGCGACAAGGGTTGCATTGGCTTGTTGTCGGAGTCCTTGAGTACCATAGGGGATTCCAATTGTATGATCTTGGGGGGATGTAGGAGCAAGGAAGCTCAGTTCTCCTACTATCAAAGATCAAAGGAAAGAAACTCTGAATAGATCTCTGACTACTCCACTAGGGCTAGGAGGCAATCCGACGAGCGATAAGTTCCTTGCTTTGGATCCGTCTTGCACTAAACCCTCTGTCACTATGAGGATGTGTGACCAAATGTATTCTCGTGCACCTACAAACCAATCTCAAACATATCAATTGATCTCCCAGGGGCGAGGCTTGGAGGAAACCCGAAGTCTCACCACTCTACAGTCTAAAATACTCTGGAACTCAGCTTGTCACTTGTTGTTCCTATCTGATGGAAGAGCATGAAAGTATGAGGTGATCCTCCTGGTCCGCCCGAGGTGGGGGGTGTGCAAAAGTTGGGGTCTATGACTTAAAATCTCCCTGATGAAAAGAGTTAGGCACCTCTGATCTTGATATCGAAAGAAAGTAGAGAGGGAGCCCCCCGAGTCTGATCAAGATGGATCTCAGTGGCCATCCACCTCTTCCGCTGAATCACCATTTTGAGCCTGTGGTTTTGATAAACCATGATATTCACCCTTTTGATGGGGAATGGAATGTAATGTCATCTTCATTTGTTAATTACAGAGATTATTTAATGATTTCCTACTATTCTTATGTACATGCCTACAACATAGCGTTAATGCACCGGATCCCCTTAGAACTCCGCAGTTAAGCGCGCTCAAGCTAGAGTAGTACTGGGATGGGTGACCGCCTAGGAAGTCCTAGTGTTTTACATGCCTATGGCATTTTATAAACTTAGTCCAATTTATTCCACATGCATCATGGGAATTGTTCTCCTCTCACTCTCTCATATATAATTGAGGTCAAGGAAGCCCTTTAAGCATGCAATGGAGTGTCATGTAAAGCTTCTCGTGAATGAAGCGTAGCCAACATCTCTTTCTTTTTAGAGATAAGCTACCCCATTTTTCCAGTTTGTGTTCTACAGTGTTTTTCTATCTTATTTAGTAATAGAAGTTGGGTTTCACTGTATTTCTATGTTCTCTTCTACATTTTTGTGTATTTCATTGTTATATCTCGATTATATTTTTGCCTTAATGTCGTTCTCAAAATAATCCGGATCAGAGTCCATGTAGATGCAGTACTAACGTCCTCTGATATCATAGTATACGAGGCACCAAAAAATGAGGTGCATCTCTGGCTCCTGTAGGTGGTACATCTAGCAGACCCTATCAAAACATGGGATATGGTTATCAATCTCCACTCAGAGTCGATGAGAACCGACCCGGAGCTATCCCAAAGGGATCCTGAGTGAATGCATACAATGTTTGTACGTGAATGGGGAACGGACAATGATACCATCCCACAACTCCAAAAAGTTATCTAAGTAGAAAGGGATCTTCGAGCCCAAGCTCGTCAAGGGTGAGGTCTAGGTGACTTGAATATATCAATTGTATATGTCCTCTCTGATGTCACGATTCACTATCAGTGTAAGAGGCAAAAGATGGATCGATGCATCTAAGGAGTACATGAAGGGGGGAAGGCGCTCTGGGGAGATGGTAATTGACTGGAGAAGTTGGGACGCCTCTGAAAACCAACCTCGTGCACGACCTATGGATCGATCTGAGGCGAGGGCCTCTGAGGAGCAAAGTGCAAGATAGGGGTATTGCTCTCTCCTGGTAGAAGAGTCTCTGAAAGATCTGACTCTATGAAGTAAAGAGACCAAGCGAAAGATAACCTCAAGGCGAAATGGTTGTACATCGAACTCTGCCTAAATAATGGACTATGGAAATGTACATTTGCATCTAATGATGCACCTGAAAAGCAAGGTCTGAACTCTCTCCAACCAAGCCCAATCTGTTTGTATCAAGCTCAGTCCCCAAATCTCCAAGCCATTGAGTATTGTGGATCTGATAATCGCCTCCATGAGGTAGAGATTGGACAAGATGTCCTAAAACTGACCTTGGAAGCACTGTCTCCCAATGAGGGCTAGGGATCCATACCCTTTGTTAAGCCAATGTTGGATATCCTTCATAATTGTACCCAGATTGTAGTTTTTTGTTAGTGCATAGGTTGAGTTACCAGGGCATTCAACATGTTTCAATTTGCACTCAATAAGATCCAGAGCAAGCAACTATGGTCCATAATTTTGTATTGGAGGAGTTGTTTACAACCCCTTAAACAAGCACTGACATTATCCACTATATGGCATATTATTTAGTGGAGGTCTTCACTGCCAAAGCCATCACAAAATTGGTGCTAGTGCAAACTTTCATTTCAAATATCAAGGTGGACTTCCTTGCCATTGAGATCTCATTCTACAACAATAGAGGACAAATAGCACTTATAAGTCTCAAATTTTTGAGACAGGTGCTTTATCACCTTGTCTTTATCATATCTCATATCTAATACAAGAGCTCAAGATGTTTACTTTTGCTTCCACGCTTATGATATCATTGTTCGCCCCCCATACAAGTACAGACATTGGATGCATTCACTCAAGATTCCTCTGGGACAGCTTCGGGTTGGCTCTCATCGACTCTGAGTGGAGACTAATCACCATCTCCCACGTTCTGATAGGGTCTGCTAAATGTGTCACCTACAGGAGGCACCTAATTTTTCAGCGATCAGAGGACGTCTCTGCAGGGACTCAAGGGGCTCCCTCTCTACTTTCTTTCGAAATCATTATCAAAGGTGTCTAGCTCTTTATCGAGGAGATTCTCGATCACAAATCCCAGCTCTTGCACGCCCACCCCCCACCTAGAGAAGACTAGGAGGATCACCTAATATTTCCATGCCCTTCACATCAAATTGGAGCAACAAACGACAATGCGAGTTCCAGAGTACTTCAAATCGTAAAGTGGTGAGACCTCGGGTCTCCCCTCAGCCTCCCCCCTTGGGAGATCGACCGATATGTTTGAGACCGATCAAGAGGTGCAGGACCATCCATCTGACCACACATCCTCATAGCGACAGAGGTTTTAGCTCTAAACGATTCAGAACAGAGCACCTCCCACTCGTCGAATTACCTCCTAGCCCCAGCAGAGCAGTCGAAGATCTATTCAGAGCTTCTTTTCTTCAGCCTCGGATGTTAGGAGAACAAAGCTTCCTCACTCCTACATCGACCAATATGTTTGAGACCGATCAAGAGGTGCAGGACCATCCATCTGACCACACATCCTCATAGCGACAGAGGTTTTAGCTCCAAACGATTCAGAACAGAGCACCTCCCACTCGTGGAATTACCTCCTAGCCCCAGCAGAGCAGTCGAAGATCTATTCAGAGCTTCTTTTCTTCGACCTCAGATGTCAGGAGAACAAAGCTTCCTCACTCCTACATCCCGCCCCCCAAGGTCATACATCTGAATCCCCCTCTAGTACTCGAGGACTCCGACAGTGAGTCAATGCGACCCACGTCACCCCCTCGCCATCAGTCATAATATCCAAGAGAAACTGACCTCATTGGCTTCGTCCTCAAATACTTCTCTCGAATAGTATTGAGTTGTCCAACTCCTACCATGGACACTCTCACTTTGTATCACCGCACTTACAATATTGTTATATACACTTTAGCTTTGGCTTTAGTTAAACCTGGGGGCTTAGCCTAGTTGGATATTTACCTAGATTATATTTTTAGTTTTCCTCATTTCTTATGTGGGAGCTACTTTTGCACTCCCACATTGTACTCACACTAGATGTATCCTTTAGTCCCATTGACCTACTTTTGTGGTCATTTGTTGGACATGAATAAAATTATCTTATCTTATCTTATCTTAATTAGAGGAAACCCATGACCTTTTACTTCTTGATGGCTTACCATGCCACCAGAATCCCAACAAGTTCACTTGTTTACTACAAGATGGTGGTGTTAGTATAGTGGATTATATTTTGGTGGTGAGTCCATCTCTCCTTTCGAGCATCAAAGATGTATTTGTTTCTCCTCACTCCCTATGGCCAACCGAGCATACATCACTTTCTCTCTCCTTGATTTATCCCCTCTTCCTTCCCCCACATCTCCTCACAACAATTCCTTTTGCACCACTATACTCTTTGACCCCAAGTATGATGACTCCTACACCCCCTCGCCTCTCAAATTTAATCCCCCGCATTAACCAATTCTCCTCCCTACTCATAGTTGAAGCCAAATATGACATTCTATCCATGACCCTTTGGGAGGCCTCTCTTTAATATTTTCCCCACAGCGACTTCCACCCCTCTCATTCCCCCCTTCCCCTAATGTTTGCCCCATCAATCAATGGTACGACAAAGAATGTAAATTGTTGCATAGACATCTCTAATGTGTTATTTGATGCATAGACATCTCTAATATGTCCCTTACCCATGATGCTTCCTATATCCCCTCTGTGAGGAAATAGTACACATGCCTCTAACATAATAAATGTTGTTTTCTATCCACAAGGAGACTTTAGCTCCTCTCGGCTCCCTACCACCCCCCAAAAGATTTCCAACATATTCTACTTCCCAAGAAACCCAACCCCCTTTCCAATATTGTTCTATGCACTTTTTTCCAATATACCACTTTGCTTTATGGCATCCTAGGCCAATCTCCTACCATTATCCCCTCCCCTTCCCTATTCTTGCCACCTATTTTCACATTGTTGTATCAAAAGAGCAGTAAAAACCCTCGACTCCAACAAAGTAGTCGATGAGGAATGTTTCCAAGCTAAATTTTTGAAACACGGTATATTTTCCCTTCTTTTTCATATTGCTTATCTTTTTAAACATGTTTGCATGTGTTTTCCTTCTCCCTACTCTCAACATATTATCCACTCCATTCTCAAGTCAAAGGATGCTTTCGATCCTAATAATTATAGGGCCATAATGATTGGGCACACCTTCGACAAACTCTAAGCCAATGCTCTCAACATATGATTATCTTAGAGAGGCAAAGAATTAGTGCTAAGTGGCAAGCAAGTTTCCATAGAGAGAATTAGATTGTTGAGCATATACCCACTCTTTGAGCTATCATCGAAGAGACAAGGCAACGTTCTTCAAAGGTCTTGTGTTGCTTTGTTGACTTCAAGAAGGCACTTGACTTAGCGTCAAGAGTGATGCATTTTTCAAGATTGCACATCATTGATATTCCTTAAGGCCCTACTACTACTATCATGAGATGCTCTGAGTTGGTTGTCAATAGACTTCGCCCCTCTCATAATCTGTCCAAGTTGATTTAGAGCATCGTCGAGGTCAAATCAGGATGTCCCCTTTCAACAACCCTATTTGGTCTTTATATTGATGAGCTTTAGACTTTTCTCAAACAACATATCAAAGAGGAAGAAGAATGTCTACTACATATGTCACGGTCGTCATTCTTCTTTTTGTTGAGGATTTGATCCTTCTAGCCTCATCCCATGAGGGGCTTCAAAGACAAATTGATGCCATGGCTAACATCTATGACCTTAGACACTCGGCGGTGAACCTTAGCAAAACTAAGATTATGGTATCAATTGCTCCAAGAACACCTTTGCAAGTTATCACTTTTTCTTTGAAGCAAGGAAGATTGATGTTAGCACCTCATATACATACTTGGGAGTACAATTCATGGGTCTAAGTTCGAGTTTGGGATAAGATTTCTTGCCTAGGCTCAATAAAGATTGTGGATATTTTTCAACGCTTGAGCAATAGTGCTTTTAGGCACATTTTCAAGATATTTTTGCCAAACTACACCTTTTTTATGCAATTACCAAGCCCACAGTACTATATTACTCCAATGTCTAGGGGAATGAGCCTTCTCTCACCTCACTAAGCCAAAGTTGAGTGTCTAATCACTTATGTTGCAATGCATGATTTGCTGTAAGAAAACAGTGCCACGAGACATTGTTTAGTGCTCATCTTATATGCATCAAGTCTATTTTCACATTGATCTACTTCCTCAATGGGATAAGATCTCTAGGTGATTCAGCTTCGAACAAGAGCAATACCCTTTCTTAAAACTTTGCTCCTCATATGAGATCGATTTTCCTTATGGAAGCCTCCCAAGACAACAACAATATTGCTTCTTTGAGGCATCTTTGCTCCTCCAATTTGTTGGAAATTTTATTGATCACCTCCCCCCACCCCCCATTCAAATACTCGCTCGATGCACCTAGTCACTTCCTGCCCTCCTAACAAGAGTTGAACAAGGTGATGATAATGGATATTTATAGACAGACAATACATACAAGTCACTTTGATTGCCCCTACAAATCACCTTTGGTCCTGAGATGGCTTTCTATTTGAGCATTACATGCAACTAAGGGACGCCCTTATTATTAGACCTGAGTATACTCAAAAGCATTGGATGCATCTAGCATCGAGATTCTTTTAGGAGTTAATAAAGTGTTCACATTGACTCCAAATTGAGGCAATCACAATCCAAGATCATAGAGGCTTTGTAATAATTGTCACATGCAAGACATCAAGTCAAATAGCACCTCATCTTTTGTTACCCTATATACTATGAGATCAAGGGGAGGTTCCATTGACTCAACAAAGAGTCGAGAAGATCCCTCACTACTTTCTTTTAATACATGAACCAAAGATGTCTAGCTCTTTTCCAAAGGAAAGTATGGTGCTTCGATGGATAGATCTTACACTGTCCACCCAAGACAAACCTTGTTAGGTTGATCACTTCCTTCTTTCCCTCGATTTCGATGATATATGACCATAAGCAATGCACAAAGTCCCATGCAACATCAACTCCCATATTGATGAGACCTTGCACTTCTTCTAGACCTGCAACTAGCAAATTGATTCCTTCTATGGTATCAAGGAGGTTCCACTCATGCCACAGTGTGACTAGTCAACGCTTCATTGGCAAATTCTCCTGGATGACCTCTAAAGTTAGGAGAGTTGCAAAAGATGGTCAACGTTCACCCAATATCACACATATTGATCCCCTTGGTCTAGGTTTCTCTTCAGAAGAGATTATCAAACAATGCAGTAGCCCCTTCTATGTGATTGATGACTCTATTGGGGTGTCATCTTATTCATCCCCCCTACATTCTACTTCTATCTCTAACACACTTTGTCATGACACAATGTGACTACTCAAAGCTTCATCGACAAATTCTCCTAGATAACTTCTAAAGTTAGGAGAGTTGTAAAAGATGGTCGACATTCACCCAAGATCATACATCTCAATCCCCTTGGTCTAGGTTTCTCTTTAGAAGAGATTATCTCTTCAAAAGAGATTATCAAACAGGTTATGTATATGTCTCAATTTTTATTACTTGTCTAGCTCTTTAGCTATTTTGTTTTTTATATTAATGATAGGAGTTACTTTTGCACTCCTACTATGTACTTGCACTAATTGTACCTTTGAGCCCATTGAATTACTATTGTGGTTATACATTAGACATCAATAAAAGTAGTTTATCTTATCTAGAATATTCATTTATTAATTCATTAGCTAGCGCATTAACTCTGTGGGGTGCAAACAAAATCATCTATATCCCTCCATATAAAATGTTCAATATATCATCATCGGCATCCCCAAATTGTCCCACTATCCCTTTTGAAAAAAAGAAATAACTCAGTCTGATACAAGACAAATCCAGTTCAGATGATGCATACAATAAACAGTTGCTGATTTATTAACCAGTAATAGTTATCCATGAAAGGCGAGCATCTCATCTTAATCTTCCAACATACTAATATCTTGAACTATCAATCTTCAGAAAGTCATCTGCCAGTGATTCCCAAGAATATTTTCAGCCTCGAAAAGTGACCATGGTATTGGCTGTTTATATTTCAGCAATTCCAAATTCTGTAAAGCCCAACAGATACATGCTCCATGCTGGTCATCATGTTTTTGATCTACCATACAATGTACAGCACACATGAAATTGTATAAATTTTATGAGCTTGTGCATTATCCATATTCAAGCATCCCAGCATGTTGCTGTCAAAGAACTATCATCTAGCAGATCAAACTTCCATATCATCTAATGATCCTGTGGCAGTTCAAGGCATTTGCCTTCTCATGGACCCATTATAGAATTGGCTGTTTATATTTTAACATTTCCAAATTCTCAAAAGCTCAACGGATACATGCTCCCTGCTGGTCATCATGTTCATGATGTGCCATAAAATATACAGCACACATGAAACTGTATAAATTTTATGAGCTTATGCCTTGCTGGCTATCATCTAGCAGATCAAACTTCCATCATAGGACCCATTATAGAATTGGCTGTTTATACTTTAGCATTTCCAAATTCTCAAAAGCTCAACAGATACATGCTCCCTGCTGGTCATCATGTATACAGCACACGTGAAACTGTATAAATTTTATGAGCTTGTGCCTTGCCCATATTCAAACATCCCAGCATGTTGTCAAAAGACTATCATCTAGCAGATCAAACTTCCATCATCTAATGGTCCCCTATGGCAGTTCAAGGCATTTGCCTTCTCATGAACCCATCTCCTTAACCGCATTTTCCACATCATACGGAACCAGGACAGGAGATACACATTACACAACTTTAGCTACAGGGAAGTAGTTTTCATTGTGAAAGAAACTTTTGTCCCCAAAAAAATACAAGGAAACCAACCCCTTCCTCATATTTGGCTTTCAACTTATTCAGAGGCCATCCAAGGGATATACATGCTTCCTTAGCTTCAGAAACTTCAAACAGCATGGCTTCATCACATACTACAGCCATAAATTTTATATTAAATCTTGATTAGATTTTTCTTCTTCTTAGCGAATTTCAATTATCACATTCTTATTGAGGTTTTATTGTAACATATCTTCCATGTAAACCAGAGCAAGAAAGTCTGATTTGTACAGAAACTGATGGTGACTCATAAAATATCAATTAGATGTCCTGCATAAGTGGGACATGCTGAAAATAGTCCACTAACTTTGGTAGAGTTCCAGTTCTAAAATTTTTCGACAAAGTAGACATTTTGGGAACTTACTAAATATAGTTGGAACATTTACAGGCACCTTTAATTTTCTCAGGGTTTAGAGTCTAGACATACTCACTGGTCAAGTGGCTTAATTAAAAGGAATGTAACTGTTGACTGATGATGTAGTCTGCTAATGGTTGCAGAGTTCCAATTCTAAATGGTTTTCATCGAAGTATAAATCTATCTAGGAATCAACTTCACTTTGACCATTAATTTCACAGGGTTTAGACATACTCACTGGTGAAATGGCTTAATTAAATTGAATGCTGGGAATCAACTTCACTTTAATCATTAATTTAACAGGGTTTAGACATACTCACTGGTAAAATGGCTTAATTAAATTGACTGCAAGCATTCGCCGACCTATATTTTTCTATCATTTCTACCTTAGCAGACATTTATATGGGCCAAGACAAATGACAACTTTTATACTGGTAGCTGGATGTTTTGAAGAGAAATATAACATGCTGATTTTGATTTTGGGCTGGTGAGACTCAGGGCTCAACCATAACTACACTCTTATTAGGCATCCACTTTCTCATTGTGGCTCGGGAGGCCTTTGCTTTCCATTTCAGAAAACTCCACATTGCAGTCCAAGTGGGCCTGGGCCATGCTCCCAATAACACCCTCTTAAGAAAATCCAACCTGATCTTAGGAAAGGACAAACATTTATATGGGCCAAGACAAATGACAACTTTTATACTGGTAGCTGGATGTTTTGAAGAGAAATATAACATGCTGATTTTGATTTTGGGCTGGTGAGACTCGGGGCTCAACCATAACTACACTCTTATTAGGCATCCACTTTCTCACTGTGGCTCAGGAGGCCTTTGCTTGCAATTTCAGAAAACTCCACATTGCAGTCCAAGTGGGCCTGGGCCATGCTCCAAATAACACCCTCTTAAGAAAATCCAACCTGATCTTGGGAAAGGAAGTGAATGGTTAAATCATATTTAGCTCACCTGCGAATGCCCTGAAGAGAGGAGCAGCCCTATCCCATACAGGCGTTGGCTCATTGGAGCATATTCCTAAACATGTTTTTAACACAAATCTGTCACTTTTTAGAACCAAACAAACTTTGTCCACTTTCAATTGTTACAATTTTCCCTTTGTTTTCAACAATGCTAACAACGAAAGTATAGGACCAACTAATCAGTTCAATTCTCAAACAAAAATCTCCAAAAAAAATCCTTGGGTGTGATATACTAAGGTAAGACAGGAATATCATGGAAATAACTTTAACTGATGACAGTGTATGCTAATAGCAATAGTTTTCACTAGATTTCATCATTCTTCAATATGTGCTTGGGCCAGAAAACAAAGTTTCAGAGTAAATGTGGATGACAACCTGCCTTCCTGATAACCAAACTCAGATATTAAAGTTGAGGACAGGAAAACAGATACATATAGTTGAACAGTGACCCCCCTGAAAGGCTTTTACAACAATAATAATTGAATGCTTAAATGACTTGCACCTCCCATTTGTTCTTGGTCATGGAAACACTACTGTTATATTGTGAATGACTTTAATGTTACTTCACACTACTCAAGGTTCGTAGATTATCAATAAAATCCCTGCAATTACCCAGGTATTTTTTACATAAATTGTGGATTTATTATACAAACTGTGCAATGGCCTTTACATTGTTAATTTGTAGCGTAGAATCCAGAATAGGCAAGTTACCTTGCCCTCAGTGGTAGAAAACCAGAACTGGTGATATAATTTTGCTCTCTTGTGATGTCATTACCACAGCTTTTTCAGGGCTTAAACTGTGAGGTGCTTCCATGGTATGCGAGCATTTAATGAAATGAATTTAGATGTGTTATCCTGGATTTCACAAAAATTCTACAAGAATGTTTAAGTACACTCTTTGTAGGCTCATGTGATAAGTCAGTGTAAACATGATGTTATAGCACTTCATATTGTTAGTTGTTTTTCAAATTCAAGTTACTGCTGATCAGTTGAGTCAGTTATTTGTAAGCCCTCCTAATCAGCCATGTCTGTTAATTTATGTCTTTCTTCTAATCAACCATGTCTGTTATTTTATGTCTTTCTTATAATCAGTCATATTGCCAATTTTAAGTTCAAACTGTTGCTAATTTTGAATGGATAGTTCCAAGTTCCAACTGGCAAATACAAATCCATAGGAACCATGAACAAATTCTTTTCTGATTTACAATCAACAAAATCGTTATTAATAAAGCCACTGAAGAAGATCCAATCATTCAACGAGAAGTAGCATAGCATCTTGCTCTGACATGTTTATTTCTTCGTAAAACAGTTCATATGTTAAATGACCATTATGATAGCCATTGGTAATATCCAAAGGGTTCAGACATTTCAAGTTAGCATAGTAATAAGTGTTAACAAATAAGGAAGTTCGATGTTTTATTTTTAAATCAATGGTTCTCTTTGATGCAATAGAAACAGACCACTGCTATTTCTAACACTTGCTGTTTATGAGGTAAAAGGTCGTCTAGCTGATAAGGTTGAAGAGTGAAATAGATGAAATTCAAGTTCTCCATTAAACCTTTGCTCTCGTGAAATGCCAAAACTTGAAATTTATTCTTTTTTTTAATTAATTTTTCATATGAATCACATCAAACTGGACTAACTTATAATCCAGGGCTCTATGCATGCCAGGGTTTCAACCCGAGTCATTAACATGGCAATGCATCATTCCAACCACTCGACCACAGGCCGACAGTGTGAAATTTATTCCTTGTAAAGAATTGCAGTCTTTGTTGAATGATAATAATGTAACTATGTGGGTTCTGGTGCTCTGTTATGTGCAAACTGAAATATATATATTTTTAAGCATTCATCCCATGAAGTTCCCGTTTCTTGCATTGCTCTGCATTTCTTTCTTGCCTTTGCTGAATTATCTTGTATATAAAGATCATACTCTTATCTTATCGTTTGGATGATGATAGTTAATCCTTTGAAATCCATATGTATCATGGATGAGAGACAATGTGGCAATTTATATCTTAACTCTGCACATTAATGGTTCAGACTAACAATAAGATAATATGTAAACAAGTCCACAAACTCGAGGAGAAACTTGAAAGTAGAATGTGAGAGAAACAAAAGGTACAGAATTTTGATACAAGTTACTTGACCACTTAAGAACTATTCGTAACTCTTGCAAGGATCTCGATGCCTCAGGTTCAAGCATTGTTAGTTTACCTGTACTACATTTACACTGGTGCATTTTTTATCGATCATGCATTTTGAAAAACTTCCACATGACATACCAACATAATTCACTCTTTTTAGGAACAGTTAGACTCTGAAATACAAGTTTTTTCTGGAATTTACTGAGAACCAAATAATTTAATAATTTATCACAAATATATAGAGAACACCTCAAACATATCAAAGGCTCAACAAGAGACCTCCTAGCCATTTAGGTTTGTTTCTAGGGAATTTTACATGACCTGAGTTGCTGACATTGGAAATTTACTCTAACCGCTGATCTCAGTTATACGGTATACCTAGTTTCCATGAACAACCAAAGGTACTGACACTACAGTTCATTGAATACCACAATGACAAAACCCATTTGGGATGTACCTTATCATTTATGTTTTAGTTGTTCCGATGTATCGAGATAGTGGGGTATTAGTACACCCCTTAAACTGTTATCGCATGTATACCAGCAATGCAAAGGTTAGGTTCAACTTATATAATAGGTTTAACAGTGATTAATGAGATTAGTGAAACTCGTATTGGTTGCTGAACTCCATTATTTTAATATTTTAAGATGTATTATAAATTTTAACAGCTTATGGAACAAATTTCTCATGGCTTATAAAATGTTCTGGTATATGGTGTTATTCTCAATGCCAGGAGCTTATAAACATGTTTAGGGGTTGGCTAAGGCTAAAATTTTCAATGCTTGAAATGTATGTCTGTATTGTTTATGTAGGATTCTCTCTCATATTATCAAAATGAACTGGGGTTATATTTCCAATCCCGTGGGCTTATCGTTGTGATAAAGCATTTAGATGTTAAAGATATTGCCTAAGGTTTAATTATAATTGCAATGTATCTTTTTTATATTACCTATGTAATATGCCCAGCAGCAGAGCAAAAACATATCCATAAGAGAGATTAGAACATAGATTAGTCAAATATGGCAATATTTTTAGCCCACAGGGGAAAAATAATGGAAATACATTGAAGTAAAGGCGAGAAGTTCAACACTAACCCCCTTTGCAAACTCTATTCTCAGAGCCAGACCACTGAGTACCAACCCTTGAAGGCTTCTCTTTGCAATCACTGCATCCTCCTCTTTCCTGAAGTTTATGAAAGCATAGTTACGGGCAGAATACACAGTGATACTTTCTATTTCCCCAAATCTAGAGAATTGTTCCGCCAATGCAGTTTCTGTGACATTCTGATATACATTGCCAACCCAAAGGTTTCGAGAGGCCTGAATTGTGTCACTTTCTGTTTTCTGAGCTCCAAAAAGATGACTCTTTTCATCAAAGCGAGGACCATGTACTCTATCCTTTGCAAATGGTGTCCCCTGAAAAAAGAAAATTAAATGTTATCCCATTGTTTAAGGGATACATAAAACCAACCACAGAAACTCTCTTAGTTTTTTATTTGAGAATATACAACTTCCGTGCAATGAATATCTTCTTTAAATAGTGCTGGTGTAACGCTTGGGGATAAGAATCAGGAGATCTCACAAATTCCAGCCTATTCGCAGTGTACCCATTGTTCGACCCCAACATGAAAGACCGATGTAAGGAATGAAGCAATCTAAATGTGCAGCATGCACAGCATTTTTTTGGTTCACTGGTTCGAATTTAATTACATGAGCCCCAGCATCAACAACAAGCATAAGGCATGCACAAACTTGATGATGATTCCTAGATTACACACAATCCTAAGAAATCATATAATTTCCATTCGGTAGCTTCATTTTAGCACACAGAAGAGTAAAGACACCACCAGAAAACTGTTGCTACTCGCATACACACATCCAGTCACTTGCATACAGCCCTAAGCTGACCCAAAAAAGGGCTTTTTACGTCACGGTCAGCCATGCCAGCAAGTGTAAAAGACCATAAAAGGAAACATCACCACATAAAAAAAAAGCATGATCAGATTGTATATAATCCAATTGACACCAAAGGGTTAGATCCATAATTGGTGAGAAGCGAGGAGGTTTTCCCCGGTGGGGAAAGTACAATTCCTGTGAGGGCTTTTCCTGGAGCCATGGGGTCACGTTGAGGTAGTGGTAGAATGTGTCTGCACCAGAAAGATTATATCAAATGATCTCATGACCTGTGCAAACATAAATGTATCTAAGTTCATCCCCGTGTCCGTCCTTCAATTTTAGAAAGAAACCCGTTGGGTTAGCTCAACCAGTTGTCGTCAATGTTGGAGGGCATTTGGTTAGTTGCGTACCAGCAGGTGCCCAGTTTGAATTTGGATGAGGCATACTGGTCTTCACCGACCTGTTTGCTAGGGATGCCATCCACAAATGTTGGGAAGCATTGCTTAGGCTCACCCGCAAGGTTTTCTTTGAAAAATATATATAAAAAAAAAATATGTAAGCCAACCGACAAGAAAAATATACATTCCGCCATTTTGGATCAGAAATTTAGGCCATCTTCATATCTGTAAGACATTGTTATGCTTATGAAAAAAATGACGGGATTTCGGCGACCTGTGTACTAGACCTTAACTGAAACTTTAAATCCAAACATATCCTAATTCACATTAACTCGAGATATGTTTCGAAAACGATTTTAAGTAAATTTCATTTGCGCACGGCATTGTGCACTTGTGGACATTATTATTATTGCAAAATTTTCAATTTTAACGGCGTTTTGGCAGTCTAAGAACTAGACTTAAGGAGCAATACTGCAAATAAGACCTAAAACGCAAAACCCTAATTTGTTTCAACTTGCCATGTATTTCTAATCAATGACAACTTAACCTAAACTTCTGAAACGGCGGAACTAACGAAGCCTCTCGGCAAGAAACTTCAGTAACAAAGCTACGCCAAGCTCAATATCAGCTTCTCGAAAACTATTTTGCAGACATGCTGCAAAAATAATAGACCTAGCATTTACAAATCTAAGCTATAAAAATAATTGCTTATTTACTGGATCTAGGGTTTGCATTAAGGACTGACCCATTTTACTCCGACGCCGCTCTTCTGGTCCCTCGAGTTCGCAAACATGCTGAATCCTGCGGCGATTCGAACCCGCGGCGTCTCTGACGATAAGAAAAATCCTCGACGTCAAAAAAATTCACAAACGGCACAAAAAAATCGCAAAAACGAAAGGAGAAACATCAGACTGATCGGCGCGAGATGAGAGAAAATATCTATCGAATCGTTCGATGGATCTATCGACCCGCCCAGTGAAATTTTGAAGGAAAAACAGCAAATGAAAAAGGAAAGACACGGCAAAGCTGCAG
>ML779726.1:18912-36124 GCA_009831015.1 Picea engelmannii
TTGGAAAGTGTAAGTCTTGCCTCATGTTTCACTCATCAAGGCCATCATGTTGGGCCTTTAGTATATTTATACTCTTACATCATACATGTGCATTACTTGCACGTTCAATATACCATTCATACCTTACTGGTATGAGTATCAGGGTTCTTAATATGAAGCTCCTCGGTGCATTGACTCATGCACTATTCATCATATTATCTCACGCCTTCTCCTCACGCGACCACCGGTGGTGCCCACAATCCGAACTAAAAGGCGCTTTGCATTTCGCGATTTCGGAATTTCTATTATGGAAAACCTCGAATCCTTTGATCTCCAAAATTGCGAAATTTTCTCTGGACGATCAATGGTCCAATTCGCTCTTTGATCAACGACTATGATATTTTCGCGAATTTCTCCTTGCTTCTCCCAAGCCTTTTGGTCTTGCTAAATTCCGGTATCTCCTCGCAACTAATCAGGGTGTTATTTCCCGAGATCGAACAACCTGAAACGTTTCGGTTCTTTCTGAATGGATCTTGACTCTAGATCCCATCCAATCTTCCAAATTCTTTTTCTGAAGGATTTCTCCTACTATATCTTCTGAGATTTTTAAGTTACTTACAGGGCTAATCTCATAGTCCTAACTCATACGGGTGTTACCCTCTCCTTATGGAAACGACCAACAAGGGTCACTCTTGGGAATTAGAAACAGTCTCAAAGGACTCCTCAAACAGGTTATCCTCATGGTCGATTCTAACCATTATAGGTCAGGTAAATCTGACCCTACGTATTTTCACCAATCCTCTCAATCATGAGGAATTGTACGCTCAGGGTTTAGTCTCTTAATAATTCAGAAATCATAACTTTCTAAGGATCCTACCAGTCCTTACCAGTTTCCCAAATCATGAAGGGTTTCTTCATTTGGGTCTTAACCCTTATCTAACCAACCATCTTAATCGCAAGAGACTCTACCTGTTTTAGTAGGTGGTCATCGTTATACTAAAACAAAACAACTCAGTTCATGTCCCTTGTCTGGCTCGTGCAACTTCATAGCACAATTTATTCCACCTCCGTTATTTGCACTCAGATCTTATCAGTAATAATGATCAGTGCACCCCTACTCCTTTGAGAGTAGTTACCATTTTAACAGAGGGGTTAAAGAAATTTCCAAATTATAGTTTCATTCTGCAGTCCCTCTCCTTAAAGAGAAACACAGATAACATGATCTCCTAGCACGGCTCGTGCCTGAGCCCAAGCAGGCCAAGTGTTGTAACCATGCTCTGATACCACTTTGTAACATACCCACTACCTGAATCAAATTTTTCCGGTCCTCTATCGGACTCGAACCCTTAAATAACCAAGGAGGTCCAGCGTAAGCTGGCTCTATCTCTCTCCTACTTCGTTCCCATGTGATCGTGGGACATGTTCAGGGTTCAATTTGAACGCAGCGTCTTTGGTATTTCGCGCTTCGGGCTACTGTAATATCTACACGCTAGACTCTGCAATCGTCGAAGCTCGCCAGGGCTAACGTGCATCCCATAGGGATGGATTCCCACGGGGTTAGCGGATGACCAATAGGAATAAACCTCATCGGGGATAGAGAATCCGCCAATGGGAACAAGCCCCGTCGCGCGTTTGGGTGTAATACAGGTGGCGAGAGGGAGACGCGACACGGTGGTCGTCCTGACAGGAGGGGCCCCACTTCACACGCCACACTATTCCGGACCTCCCCCCCCTCATTAAAGGTAGAATGGCAAGGGGGGTCCGGAATCCACTGGGAAGCCGTTGATCACGGTGAGTAAATCTCGACCGTTCGAGAGTTGCATGTCCAATTCTGGACCCCCCCCCCCTCATTAAAGGTAGAATGGCAAGGGGGCTCCGGAATGCATCCTCAGCCGTAGATCTGGGCGGGTGGACTCTGACTGTCCAGATCTACTCGTTGCTTATCCTATAGCATAACCGCGTACTGGCTTAATTTAACGTCTTGTTGCCACATCTAACGGTCAGGACAGACCCGAAGATCCTCCGAAAGAATCTCTTCCGTCCATCGGGGTTTTGACACTCGTGAGGTCCCAACAAGTTGGTTCACCGATCCCCGAATCTCAATACGCTCCTTCGCTGCCTTAGCCTCCCGGGCTAAGTCCTTAACCCACGTGACCTCTATCTCACAAGACCGTGGCCTTGTCCCTCATCGGGGTTTCGGGGTTTTCAATGCCAAAGTGCATATGTCCACCGAACTCCCGATTCCGCGACTCTCGACTCTCCGGTTTGTTGACAGCGGGCCTCCCCTGTGGTCCTTCCCTCAGCCCTGATGTGCTGACAACTGTCCCCCGCTGATCGGGGTTTCGCGTTTCGCGATTCCGAATTGCATAGACACCTTGTCACCAGGATTCCCGATATCCCGATGACCTACATACCGATAGACGACTTCTTGTCGGGACTTTCCCCGACGGCTCCGATTGCTGCCGCGCGTCCTCCTCTGATGGACGGTCCTGGTTAACTCTCGGGATTTTCACGACCTTTGATGTCCTGGACGCCTGGTCCCTAGGACTCGCGAAATGCCGAACTCCGACTCCCTTCAGATCTCTGACACGCGTCCCAAGTGTATGGATGGTTCAGATCACTCCTCGCGTTTTCGAGACTTCTGACGTCCCGACTTCCACGACCTCAGGAACTCCGATTTCCCGAATGCCGATATCCCAAGATGAGAGATCTCGTGACACGTGGCCTCCGTTAATCGGACGGCTCAGATCTATCCCGGGGAAAGGTCCCTATACACGGGAGTCTTACCCCTCGGGTAACTCTTGACAGATCTTAACGGCTGTCGGGCTGTTCAGCCGAGATCCGACGGTTCGTAATGGTTCCCACCCATGCCTTCTTTCATAACTCCCTGGGCGTGGGAAAGATCCACGGTCCAGATACTCTAATGAACCTTGGGGATCTACGGTCCTAAACTCTTCGCTACCCACGAAGACACAGGAAAACAAAGGGGTAAGCCATTTAACCCCCTACTTTCTCCTACAAATCTAACGGTCGTGGGTGACCGCAGATTCCTCGACGAAATCTCGTCCGTTGATTACTACCTATCATGGTTAAAGCACTTAACACTCCCTCTTCTTCTTCCGATCTGACGGTCGTGAATGACCACAGATCTCCCGACGGGATCTCATCCGTCGATTTGTTACTTCGTCCCTAGGCTGTCATCTGGTACCTCAAGAGGAATTGTTCCTCCTTATGCAGGATTTCTAAGGCCTTACGTCTTCACGATTCTTGATGGGTTTTTCGAGGAAGGTATTTCTATGGGGCGACTTACTCAAGGTACTGCCTGAGGTATGTAAGAATGTCGTCCTCCCAAGAACCAGACATGAAAACTGAATTTGACCAGTACACACACATAACGACTTCATGAAGACATAAATCCTACGTAGTCTTTCCATATGAATGTACATATAACTACTAGCACTGATCAAAACACCATACAGTTATCCTTATAATGAAATCATTCACCGTTTCTCAACTTACGAGCATAATTATCAGAACAAACACACACACACACACACACACACACACATATATATATATATATATCAGGATGCCAGAGGCAAAACACTTATCAGAAATAACTTCAGAAGTGGGTGCAACTGCTAAGAGGGGTGCTCGTTTCCACCCAACCGTAGGCGTAGCGACTCCCAACGGATTTACCACTAGCCACCCCCGAGCTGAGACCACGATGCTGTTGAGACTGCGTCTCTCTATCTGCCAGTGACTAGGAGCGAAGGTTGCAATCCTTCCTCTCTGCTATCACTCACTCTGCGTAATG
The DNA here is from genome assembly GCA_009831015.1 of Picea engelmannii. Taxonomy (NCBI): domain Eukaryota; kingdom Viridiplantae; phylum Streptophyta; class Pinopsida; order Pinales; family Pinaceae; genus Picea; species Picea engelmannii. The sequence goes on from ML779726.1 coordinate 22,709, forward strand.
TCAGAGTTCCCCTCGCGTCTGCCCTTTCAATCGCCTCTGCCATACGCCTTATCCTCTCGCGAGGTTGCGTGTGGCGCGATTACCCTCGCACTGATAAGGCCGGACAGCTCTACGGATGGGCGGTTCACCATCCCATCCCTCATTGAACCATCCGCCTATCAGTCTGCGAGCCATTAAATTTCAGGGCCAGCGAGCCGCTTTTGGTTCTCCGGGCCAGTGGAGTCCAAATACGGTATTTAATTCTCGGTGGAAGTTAGCGCCACCTTTCCAGGTGCCTTCCACCGCCATCGTGGTCTCTTTTTCTGCACATCCCCTCTCAGCAGTCCTGCGATATAAATTCATAATGTTATTTACATTCATCGACCTTCTTCATAAGGTCCATTCACATCATACATTCACATTTTCATCATGCTTTAGCATGGTAATTCCTGTATTAGGATTAATTACAAAATTTGGGGGAAACAGGGTGTTACAGAATGACTTGAATATTTTACATTGACAGTGTTTAAACAACCCATAAGTTATGGATTGTGGAATTTATTTGGCAACTTGGTACATTTGTAAAGAAGATTGTATTGCATCATTGGTTTGCCATGGAGACATTTTTGGGTTAATAAGTAGAGAAAAGTAAAGGTAAATCTTATTTATATTGAAGACCATTGATGTTTCCATTTTTGTTTCTCTGTGTTTTATTTTTCTATTTCTATTGCTATCATTTATCTGTGTTTTCTAAGTAGTTGGGTCGAGAGTCAAATCAGCATGGCCATGCTAATTTGTTTTGCTTTATCGCTTGTTGTACTTTGGTCTTTGTTTTCCCTGTTTGGTTTCCCGTCTATTTTTGTTTCCTTTCTTTGCAGCTTGTTTTTTCATTGTTTTTAGTTGGTTGGAGAAGTTAAGGAAGAGCCACTTATTTGCACATAGATGAGATGATTTTATCATTGCATTTGAAATCAATGACTATACCAGCTGATATTACAGTTTTTGGGTTTGGTTAAACACTATGGATGATGAGGAGGGGTTATATTTGGTTCCATGTAAGTTTAATTTAATTTATTTGTTCCTTCATCATTATATCACATGTGTGTTTATTTATTAAATTAAATGGTTAAATACTATGGATGATGTGGATTTCACAAGGCAGTCAATTGAGACAAAGGGGGAGGAGGAGGTATATTCGATATCACGTGTGTGTATATTTATTAAATTAAATGGTTAAATACTATGGATGATGTGGATTTCACAAGGCAGTCGATTGAGACAAAGGGGGAGGAGGAGGTATATTTGGTTCCATGCATGTTTAATTTAATTTATTTGCTCCTACATCATTATATCATGCGTGGTATTTATCTAAATTCAAGGGCATAGTATATTATTTTCTATTTATTTATTTTTGACTCAATGCAATGCAGGTGAAGGAGCTCTAATGAAAGTACTCAAATATGTTATAGAGGCGTGGGGTAATGTAATGGATGGTAGAGGTTGATGGAAAGGGTAAGTTTTCTTTTGTTGCAAGGTCTACGTAAATTCTACTATGGTAGAGGTTGATGGAAAGGGTAAGTGTTCTTTTGTTGCAAGGTTTAAGTAAATTGTACTATGAAATTTAATTTTCATTATTAGTATATTTTATTTTATCAAAGTTATTATAATTAACTTTTATGTGAGTATAATGCATGTATTTATTTGAATGTCGTATATGTTTTTGTAGGGCATTATATGGAATGACTTGAATATTTTACATTGACATTGTTCAGACACCCCATAAGTTATGGATTGTGGAATTCAATTGGCAACTTGGTACATTATGTAGAGAAGATTGTATGGCATAGTTGGTTCACCATGGATACATTTTTGGGTTAAGAAGTAGAGAAAAATAGAGCTAAATATTGTTTCTATTGAAGACCATTGATGTTTCCGTTTTTGTTTCTTTGTGTTTTATTTTGCTATTCTTATGGCTATCGTTTATTTGTGTTTTCTAAGTAGTTGGGTTGAGAGTCAAGTTAGCATGGCCATGCTAATTTTTTTGGGTTTGTTTATTTTGTCACGTGTTGTACTTTGATCTTTGTTTTCCTTGTTTGGTTTCCCATCTACTTTTGTTTCGTTTCTTTGTAATTTTTTTTTTCATTGTTTTTAGATGGTTGGAGAAGTTAAGGAAGAGAAACTTTTCTGCGCAGAGATGAGATGATCTCATCATTGCATTTGAAAACAATGATTATACCAGCTGATATTATAGGTTTTGGGTTTGGTTAAACACTATGGATGAGGAGGGGGTATATTGTTATAATTGTAAAATGCGGAAACACAAATATCATAATTCAAGCACAAAATTAAAACATAGAGATTTACGTGGTTCACCCAAACATTGGGCTACGTCCACCAAGCAGAGGTATCGGTTGTCTTATTATTCAAATCATGGAGATTACAATAGCTCACTCCCACTCCCATTGTGTGCCTCTACGGGCTTACATGAATTTATATATATTTACACATGAAACTGATTATTAAATGCAATCCTATCAATATTCTAACTTGGTCTCAATAGTTACAACCAATGCTGAATAATAGGATCAGAATTCTATCCTTGGAGGAATTCGTTGTCACCAAATTCAACAATCTCCACCTTGACAACAATTAACCTGATACCTTGCTCCTTCCTTTTGTTTATCACCTTTTCTGCAAGCCAAGAGAAACCAAGCACCATCGTAGCTTCTCTAACAATATTGCTTTTGTGAACATGTCTGTGCAGTTCTCTTTTGTATGCACTTTCTCAAGAAAGACTCCACGTTCATCGATACCCTGTCTTACAAAATGGTACTTGATAGGTATATGTTTTGTTTTACTATGGTAGGCTGGATTCTTAGCCAAGTGAATAGCACTTTGACTATCACAAAGTAGCTTTACTTTGTCCTGCATCCTTCCAAACTCACCAAACAAACCTTTCAACCAAACTGCCTCTTTGCAAGCATGTGAAGTAGCTACATATTCTGCTTTTGTAGTGGATAAAACAACAATTTTCTGTAGCTTTGACATCTAACTAATAGCTCCACCTGCAAAAGTAAAGACATACCCTGAAGTCGACCTTCTCTTGTCCAAATCACCTGCAAAATCAGAATCAACATATCCACAAACTGACTCACAACCTCTGTTATAGGTGATACAATAATCACTAGTGCCCCTCAAATACCGAAGCACCCATTTCACTGCTGCCTAGTGCTCTTTACCTGGATTTGCCATATACCTGTTGACAACCCCAACTGCATGTGAAATGTTTGGCCTTGTACTAACCATCACATACATTAGACTTCCTACTGCATTAGCATATGGTATTCGAGACATATATTCCTTTTCTTATTTTGTACTAGGACATAAACTTGAAGAAAGCTTAAAATGGGAAGCAAAAGGGACTGAAATTGGTTTCACATCATTCATACCAAACCTCAAAAGTATCTTTTCAACATACTTTTGTTGTGACAACCAAAGCTTACCATTCCTCCTGTCTCCAAATATCTCCATGCCCAAAATCTGCCTTGCTGCTCCTAGATCTTTCATATCAAACGTCCTAGCCATCCAAGCCTTTAACCTGTTGATCTCGGTTATGCTTTTGCTTGCTAAAAGAATATCGTCAACATACAATACTAAGATAATAAATATGCCATTATTAAATTTCTTAAAGTAGACACAATGATCATACTCACTCCTTGTATAATTCTGGCTCACCATGAAATAGTCAAATTTCTTGTACCATTGTCTAGGCGACTGCCTCAGACCATACAATGATTTCTTGAGCTTGCAAACAAATTTCTTGCTGCGTTTCTGAATGAACCCTTCAGGGTGTTCCATGTAAATTTCCTCATCCAAAGCTCCATGTAAGAACGCAGTTTTAACATCTAGTTGCTCCAACTCCAAATCAAGCAATGCAACTAATGCTAACACAATTCGAATTGAAATAGTCTTTACAACTAGTGAAAAAATCTCATGAAAGTCAATACCTTCTTTCTGAGAATATCCTTTCACAACCAGCCTTTCTTTGTACCTTTCCACCTTATCATCAACACCCTTCTTCAGCGTGTAGACCCACTTGCAACCTACAATTTTTCTGTCTCTTGGAAGTTCTACCAGGTCCCATGTAGCATTCCTCTCTAATGCCTTCATTTCATCCTTCATCACTTCTTTCCATTTAGCACTGTTAGAACCCTTCACAGCTTCCTGATAGCACGGAGGTTCATCATCATTAGTACTTAAAGAAACTGATGAACCAAAATCATCATACCTTCTTGGAGGATTTCTAACCCGTGTAGACCTCCTTAGGGAAGCTTGTGGCTCATCTACAATCTTTTGACTGTCATCATCTACCATGTCTTCCTCTGCTACAGGAGACTCTTCCTGAACATCTTCTGAAACTTGTTCATGTTCACTTTCATAGGTTTCAAACTGAATTTGCTGATACTTTGGTGCTTCTTCATGTTTTGAACATCTACATTTGATTTGATGAGAGATGATTCATCAAATATTACATCTCTGTTAATGGTGATCTTGTGGGTAGTAGGATCCCACAACCTGTACCCCTTAATACCATCACCATATCCAACAAAGATAAGCCTTTTTTTATTTTGGATCTAGTTTAGAACGTTGATGTTTCGGAATTAGAGCATAGGCTTCACAACCAAAAACTTTAAGATTAGAATAATTACAAGTGTGACTTGTCCATACTTCTTCTGGAATCTTGCGCTCTATTGTTGTTGATGGTGATCGATTCACCAGATAACATGCTGTAGTTACTGCTTCTGCCCATAGTTCCTGCTGCAAATTGGCGTTATTAAGCATACTCCTTGCTCTCTCTAGAAGAGTCTTGTTCATGCGTTCAACAACTCCATTTTGCTGAGGAGTATAGGCAGTGGTTTTATGCCTATCAATCCCAAACTCCTTGCAATAGTTCTCAAATTCCATTGACGTAAATTCACTACTATTATCAGTTCTTAAACATTTAATGGATCTACCAGTGCTCTTTTCCACTAAAGCTCTAAACTGCTTGAAAACTGTAAATACATTAGCTTTACTCTTCAACATATTGACCCAAACCTTCCTAGAGAAATCATCTATAAAAGTTACAAAATATGATGATCCTCCATATGATATAGTAGGGGAGGTCCCCAAACATCAGAATGGATATAGTCAAGGATTCCTTCACTGGTGTGTCTTCCGGTTTTAAATTTCTACCTATTCTATTTTCCATAAATACAGTGCTTGCAAAAATCTAACTTTAAAGACTTTAGACTAGGAAGTAACTTGCGATCAGTTAATACCTTTAATCCTTATTCGCTCATATGGCCCAAATGTTGATGCCACAGCCGACCAGAATCACTGTCGCTTTTAGATACTGCTGTTGCATGATCTGATTCAGTCCTCCCTTCTAACAGAAACAGGTTACCAACCTTCTTCGCTTTCATAACCAATAGGATTCCTTTGTAGACTTTCATAACTCCACCTTGAACAATACTTTTATATCCTCCAGTATCTAAGACTCCCAAAGAAATTAGGTTCTTCCTAAGCTCAGGTACATGTCTCACATTAGTTAGTATTTTAACAGTTCCATTAAACATCTTAATTCGAATGCTACCAATTCCCACAACTTTACACGATATATCATTTCCCATGTAAACAATTGCATCATCTATAGACTGATAAGTAACAAACCAATGTCTATGAAGACACATGTGATTTGTAGCACCAGAATCTAATAACCACTGTTGATCATGACGTGAACCAATACTAATTGATAAAACTTCATCAGTCATACTTGAACCTGTTGCTGAACCTGTTTCGGTTGCGTTCACTTCCTTCGTCTCTTTTGGAGGGTCTTCTTTGGAGGCTTGTTGTCGCTTCCAACAATCCTTCTTCAGGTGTCCAGATTTTCCACAAAAACATCACTTAAGCTTGCTTTTCTTTCACTTCGACTTTGATCGAGAGAAATCCCTCTGACCGTGTCCTCTTTCTTTAGCTCTGCCTCTGACCATCATCGCCTCAGATGTAGAGGTTTCTGAATTGGTTTTCTTCCTTGTTTTCTCACAGTAGTTCTCCAACAATAACATCAAACTCAATACTTTCTGTTGTGCTGAAACTAATAGAGGTAACAAAGTGATCCCATGACACGGGCAAAGAACACAATAATGTAATTGCCTTATCTTCAGATTCGAATTTCACTCCCATGCTATCCAACTGGACTGAAAGAGTATTAAAAGTATTTAAATGATCATCTATTTTCGTACCTTCCTTCATGCGCAAACTGTACAATTGTCTTTCCAGGAAGATCTTGTTCGTCAAAGATTTTGTCATATACAAGCTTTCCAACTTCGACCACAAACCGACTGCTGTCTTCTCTGTAACAATGTTGAACAAAACATCATCGACCAAACACAGACGTATGGCACTCAATGCTCTCGCATCGATCTCTTCCCACCCATCATCTGAAATGGTCACGGGTTTCTTTGCTTTTCCCAAAAGCGCCTTCACCATGCCTTGTTGCACAAGCAGATCTCGAAATTGTTCTTGCCATTGAACTTCTCGATTTCGAATTCAACACTCTGAGTTTTCGCCATTAGCAGAAGGAAAAATTACAAAACACCACTGCTTATAATAACCAAGGCCCTTTAAAAATAATGTGGAGGAATGATAGTACAAACTCCAAAAAAAAATAAAAATAAAAAGGGTTTCAATAAAAAGTTTAATGAATTTTTTTTTAAAGCATCCACCTTCACGCTTAAAAGCATACAATACAATATTCCAATTATATTGTTATAGTTGTAGTCAAAGCAGAACTTACTGTCTTATCCCAAAAACAAATGCAAACGCTCTGCTAAGAGGAGAGACTCGCACCCTAAGAGCATCACTAAGCTGTCGTCGCCCCCTTACACAGAACTGGACGCCCTCTACCTCACGCGCCAAGCATTGATTCTAGATCCCTGTAGAGCCTCTATGCACAATCTGATCGCGACGATCCCCAAAAAATTCCAAATCCCCATCGCACCTCTATGCACGATCTGATCATGGAGATCCCCAAAATATTTCGTGTAGTTGTCGTCGCGTCCTTCGACAGGAGAGACCCGCGACGATTTGGAGATCGACGCCCCCTCTCTGCTCGTGTTCTATCACCACTGATCTCTTAACTAGATTTCGCCACCTCTTCGATGATAGACGACGACCTCTCTATCAATTCAAAATCTTGGTCCTGTACCACGACTGGTTTACTGTTCTCATGAATCTTCAACCATAAACCCTTTGATACCACTTGTTATAATTGTAAAATGCGGAAACACAAATATCATAATTCAAGCACAATTAAAACATAGAGATTTACGTGGTTCACCCAAATATTGGGCTACGTCCACCAAGCAGAGGTATCGGTTGTCTTATTATTCAAATCATGGAGATTACAGTAGCTCACTCCCACTCCCCTTGTCTGCCTCTACGGGCTTACATAAATTCATATATATTTACACAGGAAACTGATTATTAAATGCAATCCTATCAATATTCTAACTTGGTCTCAATAGTTACAACCAATGCTGAATAATAAGATCAAAATTCTATCCTTGGAGAAATTCGTTGTCACCAAATTCAACATATATTTGGTTCCATGTAGGTTTAATTTAATATATTTGTTCTTGCATCATTATATCACGTGGTGTTTATTTATTTAAATTCAATGTTTAAACACTATGGATGATGTGGATTTCACAGAGGCATTCAGTCATGGCAAAGGGGAGGAGGAGGTATATTTGGTTCCATGCATGTTTAATTTAATTTATTTTCATTATGTCAGGTGTGTTATTTATTTAAATTCAAGGACATAGTATATGATTTTCTATTTATTTATTTTTTTGTTATTTATTTAAATTCAAGGACATAGTATATGATTTTCTATTTATTTATTTTTGACTCAATGCAATGCAGATGAAGGAGATCTTATGAAAGTACTCAAATATGTTAGAGAGAAGCAATGTAATGGATGGTAGAGGTTGATGGAAAGGGTAAGCGTTCTTTTGTTGCAAGGTCTAGGTAAATTATACTATGGTAGAGGTTGATGGAAAGGGTAAGTGTTCTTTTTGTTGCAAGGTCTAGGTAAATTGTACTATGAAATTCAGTTTTTTTATTATTATATTTTATGTTATCAAAGTTATTATAATTAACTTTTAGGTGAGTATATTGCATGTATTTATTTGAATGTTGTAGATTGTTTTGTAGGGAATTATATGGAATGACTCGTATATTTTACATTGACAGTGTTAGACAACCCATAAGTTATGGATTGTGGAATTTAGTTGGCAACTTATGGATTGTGGAATTTAGTTGGCAACTTGGTACATTTTGTAGAGAAGATTGTATGGCATCATTAGTTCACCATGGATACATTTTTGGCTTAATAAGTAGAGGAAAGTAGAGTTAAATCTTGTTTCTATTGAATACCATTGATGTTTTCGTTTTTGTTTCTTTGTGTTTTATTTTGCTATTCCTATGGCCATCATTTATCTGTGTTTTCTAAGTAGTTGGGTTGAGAGTCTAGGTAAATTCTACTATGGTGGAGGTTGACGGAAAGGGTAAGTGTACCATCGTTTATCTGTGTTTTCTAAGTAGTTGGGTTGAGAGTCTAGGTAAATTCTACTATGGTGGAGGTTGACGGAAAGGGTAAGTGTTCTTTTTTGAATTTTCCAAGGTTCAGTTAAATTGTACTATGAAATTCAGTTTAGTATATTCTCTCTTATCAAAGTTATTATCATTAACTTTTATGTGAGTATAATGCATGTATTTATTTGAATGTTGTATATGGTTTTGTAGGGAATTATATGGAATGACTTGAATATTTTACATTGATAGTGTTCAGACAACCCATAAGTCATGGATTGTGGAATTCAGTTGGAAACTTATAATTAACTTTTATGTGAGAATAATGCATGTATTTATTTGAATGTTGTATATGGTTTTGTAGGGCATTATATAGAATGAATTGAATATTTTACATTGACAGTGTTCAAAGTTATGGATTGTGGAATTCAGTTGGCAACTTGGTACATTATGCAAATAAGATTGTATGGTATCATTGGTTCTCCATGGATACATTTTTGGGTTAATAAGTAGAGCTAAATCTTGTTTCTATTGAAGACCATTGATGTTTCCGTTTTTGTTTCTTTGTGTTTTATTTGGCTATTTCTGTGGCTATAGTTTATCCATGTTTTCTAATAAGAGTCAAGTCAGCATGGCCATGCTAATTTGTTTTGGTTTGTTTAATTTGTCGCGTGTTGTACTTTGGTCTTTGCTTTCTCTATTAGGTTTCCCATCTATTTTTGTTTCCTTTCTTTGTATCTTGTCTTTCATTGTTTTTAGTTGGTTGGAGAAGTTAAGGAAAATCTACTTATCACATAGATGAGATGATTTTATCACTACATTTGAAAACAATGATTATACCAGCCGATATTTCAGGTTTTGGGTTTGGTTAACCGTTAAACACTATGGATGATGCAAATTTGACAGGTGTGGTCATTTGAGGCAAAGGAGGAGGGGTATATTTGGTTTCATGCAAGTTTAATTTAATTTTTTTGCTCATAGTATCATGTTTGTTTCTTTATTTGAATTCAATGTTTAAACACTATGGATGATGCAGATTTCACAGGTGCAATCGATGGAGGCAAAGGAGGAGATATATTTGGTTCCATTAATGCTTAATTTAATTTAATTGTTCTTGCATTGTTATAACATGTTTTATTTGCCTGAATTCAAAGGGATTATATATTATTTTCTATTTATTTGACTACAATGCAATGCAGGTTAAGAAGCTTTGATGAAAGTACTCAAATATGTGTTAGAGAGAGGTGTGGGGCAATGTAGTGGATGTTGGAGGTTGATGGAAAGGGTCAGGGTAAGTGTTCTATTTTTTCAAGGTCCGTATATATTTTGCCCTAAAATCCTCTACTCGTTTCACACACAATGGCTTTACTCCCTTTGTGTCTATTTACTTACATGTGCAATTCTTCCTCTTGTTGTTTTCAGATTAAAGATTTTGGTCTATGCATAACAAATTTACTCTTCTTGAGATGCTATTAGTTTTATTTTATTTTTTACTATGTTATAATTTCCTTAATACCTTTTAGAATATTTCTCTTGAGAAGATTTTATAGCAGAAAGTGCAGGCCTATATTTGATTTAGCAAATTTTTTGTTTCATTTATTTTGGATTTTGAATAACAAATACTATGACTTTAGAAGAAACGGTAGTAAGAATTTATATATGCAGTTTGTGTGAGAGAGATATGATTATGTATTATTTATGTAGTGTATAGGAAGATAACTGGGTGAATGCTTTGTTGATTTTTCATAAGCTAGGTTAAGCATGAAGTTTATTCCATTTTAGCATTTCACTTAACCATAAACAATAATGTTGCAACAACCAAGATCACAAGAAGATACATCATGCACAAGAATGCAAGAAATATCTTGGGAAACCCTTCTCAACAAGGGAAGAAAACCCAGCCAAATCCTTTGCTATAATCTTCAAGAGAAATACCTTCACCACCAAGAAAGACCTAGCACACAAGAGGGTGCTTAAGCCCCAAAAGACTAGCGCCCAAGAGAGGTGCGCACCTTTTACCAAGTAGATGTATTTGCTGTAATTTCCAAACACACAAGAAAGATATGATTCCACAATGGGGAATCATCCCTTACTTATATTAGACTTGTCCAATCGACAAAGGCGTCTATTGGCTCAACAAGGGCGACCTCTCAAAGTCACTTTATAATAATTATTATTATTATTATTATAATTAATATTAACCATATTAATTATTTTTTACACTTATTATTAAACACATTAAGGTGGGGCCGATTTGTACCCTTTACATAACAATTAGGGTTACAGGCAGGTCTGGCTCTTGAACAACATATAGCAAAGGATCTGATACACCCACTAGTGCTCATCCACTAGGGGCACATCCATAGGGATGTCATAGCTCTGGCTCACTGCATTACACAGAAGAACCGGATCTACACACGTTCACCTGTGCTCATCCACAGGAACGTCCACTCTATAGATCTTCTTTCCCACTGCCTTACACAGGAGAATCATTTGGAGTTTTCTCATCAACTCTGCTGCTCAGAGGAAGCTAACACATCATCTTCATTTTTGTTCACATGACGATGCACCCAACATTTTGGGATTTCACACGTTCACCTTGTTCTCAACCACAGGCACGCCCAACTCATAAGATTGCCTTTCCCACTGGATAATCATCTGGAGTTCTTCTCAATCTCTGAATGGAGGAGGTCATCTCTACGTTCCTAGCTCTGTCTCAGGCAGGAACCACATACCCTTCTTAGGGGCTTTCTCTCAGGTTTGTAAGCTGAGAGAAAGGCTTCACATAGCTGCAATGATCCACATCTCATAGGTTTGTAAGCTGGAGAATGTCTCACATAGTTGCATTCATCAACATTCCCTCTCAGCTAGGGAGGCATTTTCCATCAGGCCAAGTCTCTCACGGAAATACTCGAACTTTGTCTTGGCAAGTGGTTTAGTGAAGATATCTACACTTTGTTCATGAGTAGAAAGATACTATACATGTACTATCTTCCTCTGCACCATGTCTCTGATATAGTGATACTTGATTTCAATGTGTTTCGATTTGTCATGAAACATTGGGATCTCAGAGAGCTTTACATAGCTCTGGTTGTCATTATGAATAGTCATCGGATCCATCTCATGATCGAACAAGTCTGTCAAAAGTTTGCGAAGCCATGCAACTTCACGAACCGCCACACTCAGTGCAATGTACTCTGCCTCTACTGTACTTAAAGCCACAGAGCTTTGTTTTCTGCTACACCAGGAAACCATGGCTGATCCTAAGGTGAAGCAGCAACCCGAAGTGCTCTTTTTTTCCACTGCACTTCCTGCCCAATCTGCATCGGCATATCCTTCCAAGCTTAAGTCCACATTGACTACATATCTCAGGCCATAACCAATTGTGCCTTGTAAGTATCTCAATACGTGTTTTGCAGCTATCCAGTGTGTCTGTTTTGGTTGGCTCATAAAATGGCTAAGCACATTTACTGCATAGCAAATGTCTGGTCTGGTGTTAACCAGATACATCAAGGATCCAATAAGATGTTGATATAAATGTGGATCTATGTCTCCTGAATCAGTGTCACTCATTTTCTTTAAATCCATTACCATTGGAGTAGGCATGGATTTGCAATTAGTCATTTTGAACTTCTTCAGTATCTCCATACTATATTTTCCTTGGCTTAGGAAAATCTCATCTTTTCTCTGCCATACTTCTAGTCCTAAGAAATAATGCATTAGGCCCAAATCCTTCATTTCAAATTTGGCAGTCAAGGCTTGTTTGCATTCTGCAATGAGTCTTTCTGAACCGGTGAGGAAAAGGTCATCTACATATAAGACTAAGATCAGGCACTCATTGCCATCAATGTGATAATACAAGTTTGGGTCAACTACACTTTTTTTGAACCCCAAACTCATCAGAAATCCATCCATTTTCTCGTACCAAGCACATGGTGCTTGTTTTAAGCCATATAGGGCTTTCTTCAACCTGTAATACATGAGATTTTTCGTTGTGCATAATGAAACCTTCTGGATGCTCAATATAAACTTCTTCCTCAATTTCACCATTGAGAAAGGCTGTCTTTACATCCATCTGATGTAACTTCCAACCCATGGAAGCAACTAGTGCAATGATAGATCGGATGGAGGTATATCTGGCTACCAATGCAAACGTCTCGTCATAGTCAACTCCCTCTATTTGTGAAAACCCTCTAGCCACAAATCTTGCTTTGTATTTTTCAATGCTTCCATCAACAACATGTTTGATTTTGTAAATCCATTTGGAAGTCACTACAAACTTTCCCTCTGGTATTGGAACAACATCCCATACATCATTTTTTAATATAGATTGGTATTCTTCATTCATGGCATCTTGCCATGCTTGTTCACCTACAACTTCTCCATGACAGGATGGCTCTGAATCAATAATGTGGGCCATGGCTGAAAGGTAGCTTGAGAATCTCTTTGGTCTCTTGCTTTCTCTGGTTGCTCCTTGTGGAGCTTTATGTCCTTCTGCTTCTTCTAAAGTTTGTCGAGCCCAAGTAGGTCTCTTATGTCCAACTGTAACGTTTCTGGGTATGTTGCTTGTTAATGTTTATGCCATTATTATAGTTCTTTTCATTTCAATAGATAAGAGCATCATAAGAACAAGATCACTGAGAAATACACATTCACAAGAGACACAACATTTATCCTGGGAAACCCTCTAGGGGAAGAAAACCCATCAAAAAATTCCTTATCATAAATAGCTTATACAATGTTCAAGAGATAACTCAAACCAATACAGATAGTCCTCTCCAAGAGATGCGCCACTCTTCT
>ML779726.1:41744-80977 GCA_009831015.1 Picea engelmannii
TAACTGTTGGGGCCGACTTCTTATTCTGCCCTTTATAATTGTCCGATGACCAATCCGCAAAAGGGGATTTGGTCCTTATACAATTACCGACATGATTAATCCACAATGGGGATTAATCCAATAACAACAATAATAATAATGACTTGATTAATCCGCAATGGGGATTTAATCCAATAATAATAAGAATGCTCTTCGCAGTTACATTATTTCAACATTGCTTGGGGCATCAAAATCTGCTGGAGCAACTGGAGCTGTTGGCTCATCTGTAATGACATTTGTCTCCCTCTAAACTGCTGAAGGGGGAGAAGGTATTGTTTCACTATCAATTTCCATTTGAGCCTCTCTAGATTTCTGGAAGGCTACTTCTTCTTCAAAGGTAACATCTCTACTTACTTCAATTTGTCTCTGACCTGGGACGTAGATTCGATATGCTTTTGAGGATTCACTGTATCCTACAAATGTACCCCTTCTTCCTGAACGTTTTAGTTTGGATCTCTTTTCTTTAGGTACATGAAGGTACACTGGACATCCAAATATTCTGAAGTGTCCGATCTCAGGCTTCACTTTGGTGAATGCTTCTCCTGGAGTAATATTCTTCAGGATCTGATGATGACTATGGTTTTGAACATATACTGCTGTCATACATGCTTATGCCCATAGAGTCATAGGTAGACTCTGATCATGTATCATTGCTTTAGTTGCCTAAATGATAGTTCTATTTTTCCTTTCAACAACCCCATTTTGTTGAGGGTTGTAAGGAACTGTGAACTCCCTCTTGATTCCTGCTTCAATACAAAAACTGTTAAATTCTTTTGAGGTGTATTCTCCTCCATTGTCTGATCTTAATAGTTTGATTTTTCTTCCGGTCAGGTTTTCAACCTGATCTTTGAATTCTTGAAATTTGGCAAGGACTTCATCCTTGTTCTTCAGAAAGTAAATCCAAGTTTTCCTGGAGTGATCATCTATGAAGAGTACATAGTATAAGTATCCATTTAAGGATGCAACAATCATTGGATACTTATACTATATTAAGTCCAAGATTTCCTTAGACTTAAGTATAAGTATAAGTATCCAGATCCAGCATAAAGGTGTTTGCAAAGGTTGTGCCCTTGGAAAAAATGTTAAAGGATCCTTTCCTAACAGTGACAACAGATCCAAGGAAATCTTGGACTTGATACACTTCCAATGGATCAAGTAAATGGATACTTATACTATGTACTCTTCATAGATATTAATACTTATACTTCATTGGATACTTAAGTATTAAGTATAAGTATCTTAGACTTGTCCAATCAACAAAGGCGTCTATTGGCTCAACATGGCCGATCTCTTTAAGTCACTTTATAATTATTATTATTATTATCATAATTAATATTAACCATATTAATTATCTTTTGCACTTATTATTAAACACATTAAGGTGGGCCGACCTGTACCCTTTACATAACATTAGGGCTACAGACAGGTCCGACTCTTGAACAACATATAACAAAGGATCTAATACACCCACTAGTGCTCATCCACTAGGGTCACATCCATAGGGATGTCATAGCTCTGGCTCACTGCATTACACAAAAGAACCAGATCTACACACGTTCACCTATGCTCATCCACTGGCACGCCCACTCTACAGATCTTCTTTCCCACTGCCTCACACAGGAGAATCATCTGGAGTTTTCTCGTCAACTCTACTGCTCAGAGGAGGCTAACACATCATCTTCATTTCTGTTCACATGACGATGCACCCAACACTTTGGGATTTCACACGTTCACCTTGTGCTCAACCATAGGCACATCCAACTCATCAGATCGCTTTTCCCACTGGATAATCATCTGGAGTTCTTCTCACTCTCTGAATGGAGGAGGTCATCTCTACGTTCCTAGCTCTGTATCAAGCAGGAACAATGTACCCTTCTTAGAGGCTTTCTCTCAGGTTTGTAAGCTGAGAGAAAGGCTTCACATAGCTTCAATGATCCACATCTCACAGGTTTGTAAGTTGGAGAATGTCTCACATAAACTGCATTCATCAACATGCTTATGGATGTAGATTATGATGTATGCATTTTTCGGATAGAAGAAAAATGAGGAATGCCATAACAAACCAGTTTCATTCATTAATTAAGCAGTAGCATCAAGTCAACTTATCTCATGGAGGTTAGATTTGAGATTCTTATTCCAGGTATATATTTAATTATCTTTAAGTATGTGCTCTCAAAAGCACTTTGCCCTTTGTTTCTTTCTAAATTATAGCATAAATGATTTCCGTGATATTGATTTCCAATCCATTTATTTGTTGGCATCCATTGTCAATTTTATGTACTATGGATGTGAAAATTTAGGGTCCATGCTTTATGAGTGAGATAGGAGCCTTTTTTGCTCTCATTTATCTATTTGAGTTAGAAATTTTGTTTCGGTTTAATGTATGCATTTATTTGTATTTATTGTATATGGTTTTACATTGATAGACTTGAATGAGTTGTGGAATTTATTTGACAATTCAATACATTGGCAGAGTAGATTGCAGGGCATCATCGGTTTGCCATGTATGAAATTTGGGGTTGTTAAGAAGAGGAGAATAGAGTATGAGTTTTGTTTCTATTGTTTTGATGACTGTTGATGTCATTGTTTATTTATTTATTTGTGTTTGCTTCATTTCTTTTTGCCATGTTTACTAATTAGTCGAGTTGAGAGTCAAGTCAGCATGACCATGTTAATTTTTTTTTTTTTTTTAATCTTATTGTGGTTTGGTCTTTTTTAATGTTTGGTTTCCCATCTATTATGATGTCCTTTCTTTATAGTTTGGTTTTCGTTATGTTTATTTGGTTGGAGAAATTAAGTGCAGGCCTTATATACACACAAAGATGAGATGATCCTATTGTTGCATTGAAAACAATGATGATACCAACGAATATTACAGGTTTTGGTTTTATTTATACACAATGGATTTTGTATTTTGTAGATTCCAATTTTGTAGTGGGTTAAGGTAGAGGAGGAAGGTGAGGTATGTTTGGTTCCGTGCATGTTCAATTTAATTCATTTTCTCATGCATCTTGATATTGTTTGTGTGTTTATTTGAATTAAGAGACATATTGTATTATTTTCTATTTTTTATTTTTTATTTATTTTTATTAGAATGTAGGTGAAGGAGCTCTAATGAAAGTACTCATATTTTTTTTAGTGATAGACAGATGTGGGACAATGTTGTTGAGGAGACAATGTACATGTTGATGCAAAGAGTGAGGGTAACTTCTGTAATTATTCTTTTGGTGCAAGGTCCCCATGTATTCTGCTATGAAATCCTCCTTGTTTCACGCAATGGTTCTCCTCCCTTGTCTATGCACTTTGGCAGTTCTTATTCCTGTTGTGAGATCAAGTTTTTTGGTTTTTGGATAATAAATTTTCTCATCTTGAGATGTTATTGGTTTTCATTTTAATCTCGAATTCTTTCTTTTAAGAAAAACAGATACAATCAAACCCCATAGTATCTCTTTTTTAATATCTTTTACAATATTTCAATCTATCTGAGAATATTTCATAACATAATGTGCAGGTCTATATTTTATCGAGCAAATTTCACTGTTTCATTTCTTTTGGTTTTTGAGTAATAAATACTATGGATTTGGAAAAAGTGGTGGTATGATGTATCTATGCACTTTGTGAAAGAGACATGATTATGTATTTATGTAGTGCAAATGCAGAGCACAGGCACAGGCTAAGTGCTTATGAAGATAGAAGATGGTGTATGTCTTTATTATGTAGAGGCAGATTGAGGGACGCCTTTGCAAATTAACTTTAATAATAAATTTAGTAAATTAAGTAGTAGCATCAAGTCAACCCATCTCATGGAGGTCATATATCAGATTCTTATTTCTGGTATGTGTTTATTTTTCGTCCAGTTTTAACAGATATATCAGATTCTTATTTTTGGTATGTATTTATTTTTAGTCCAGTTTGTGCTGTCAAAAGAGATTTTCCTCTTCTTTCTTTTTCTAAATTATAGAATAAATCATTTGCACATAATTCATGTCTCTCATCCATTGATTATGTTAATGACATCCCACTTTCAATTTAATTTATTAAGGATGTGAAAATTTTGAGCCTATTCTTTGAGTGAGATAAGAGCTTCTTACTGGATTCTAATTTTTCTAATCTGAGAATCCAACAAGCTCCTCTTTATGAGTGAGATAAGAGCTTCTTACTGGATTCTAATTTTTCTAATATGAGAATCCAACAAGCTCCTCTTTATGGGGATTCTAATTTTTTTAATCTGAGAATCCAACAAGCTCCTCTTTATGGGGATTCTAATTTTTTTAATCTGAGAATCCAACAAGCTCCTATTGCACTCATAAACATGGACTCTAATTTTTTTATTATATTTTATCTTGTCTGAATTAATAGAGCTTTTACATCAATTTAATGTGTGTATTTATTTGTATTTATCATAAATGGTTTTGTAGGGAATATATATATATAATTTTTATATTTTATGTATTTTTGTTTATTCAAGTAGAAGCGATGAAATTACATTTAGCAAGATGTTTGCAAAAACACCAAAACTAAAAGTGGGAACTGTTGCCATCTCACCAGTCAAAACAAAACAAGAGTAAGAGTTGAATTCTTAAATCTCCAAAGCTCTAACTAACCATTGAAAATCAACTAGTTCTATAGCTATATGATTAAACTGAGTTTCAAACAGGGAACTAAAGAAAAGTCTAGACCAAGAATGGCCTCACATCCACAAAGAGTACAAGACCCAAGACTAATAATGAAAGGTAGCATGGAATAAAACATCCAGTGAAGATTTGTCTAAATGACATAAGATCTTATACAGACTCCTCAGACCCGATGATCTCCAATAGTTCTACTTTAGCATTCATAAATCTCTTAAACAATCCATCTGTGGTGGCATTCAATTCATGATAGATTTGACAACACGATTTTTTTTACCAAACTTCCTAGAAGATCCTTAACCCGCCTAACAAGGTGATCCATGAAGAAACTTTCATAGTCATGTATGATGTGTAGGTCTTTTTTGGCTAGCTTTCTGTAATGTCCCTTTCTGATTAGGAGCTCCAGAGAGGATGGTTTAGTAGTCTAAACATCCCCTTTTAGACTATAGCCAGGGAGAAATAGGGGGAACAGGGTCATTTGGTGTCATTTCACCAGGGAATGTTATATTTCGAAAGTGACACTAAGTGAAAAGTGGGAAAAGTGTGCTTAAAATGAATTAAGCCAAAAATAGAGGGGCGCTTAAGTGAAGGAGCTAATTATAGAGGTCAACAAAGAATTAGGGTTTGAGAGGGTATATGAAGGAGAAAAGCGACCTAATTTCTCATTATCCCAGTTTATGATTTGAGGATTGAGCTCTGAGGAGAAAACACACAGGTTCAGGGGAATCAATGGATATTGTGGATTCTAGGAGGAAGACACCAGTTGGTTGATTTCGGTGTTGAGAGATACACTCTAGTCACTGGAAGGATCACCCAGATTATTTATCGGTTTCAACAACAGTTTACAGGTTAAGGCAGCTAGGGTGCACACTTCATCAGGGTGAGGGCTAGGAGACTCAGAGGTTTAGCCTGTCTCGACTAGGGAGAATTCAAAGATTTCCTTTCGACCTAGTTGAGAGGAAGGCAGGGTGACCCTTTTGAGATACTTCTTGAGAGATTTCGACGGAGGAATCATCTAGGGCGCACTAGACAATTATTGAGGGCGCAACACTTGTGGAGACTTAGGCAAGGTTCCGAAGAGATCACCGAACCAGATCCAGGGAAACCCTTCCGACCCAGTTCAGAGGAGGACAAGGCACATAGATTGAGACAGTTACAACCCATTTCCAACGGTGGAATCTCTAGGGCACAACAGTTAAGCCTAGGAGGGGTGCAACCCCCCCTAAGGTTCGTACAGATCAATAGCGGGTTGATCTTCAGGCCGACAACGACTGAGAGGGTGTTTGAGGTCAGGGCGCACAGTTTGAGACAAGTTTCAGGGTTATCCGAGGAGTTTAGCCACCAGGGCAAACATTCCAGTCTTGCAACAGTTGTCGTGTGAGTTGCCGGTTGCATGTAGCAGGTCATCTTGCTCATCCATTGATCCATCATTCTTCTTCACTCCCAGTCACATTTCATAATAAAAGTGGTTGCAGTTGTTCTATGTTTCCTATCTATTGCATGTTTGTTATACACTGGTAAACACAAGAAAACACATTCAGAACTATTGAAACACATAGAAAAACCCTTAACCGCATCTAGAATCCCAAAGAGTATTAGTTCTGCAACAGATAGCCAATAATTGAGGCATATATCTAGATCTACAGATCTAGGGATATTATAGTGGTATCAGAGCTTTACTCCTGCGAGCTTGTGACTAAAGTTTCAATTAGTTCAACAGAGAACCCAAAGGGCCATGAGCACTTAGGTGATGAATATGTCACTTACAATAGACGCAGGGAAAGGAGGATACCTAGGGCAGATTATCCCCCCTTTCCTCACAATTCAGAGGAAGAGGAAGAGGCACAGAGGGAAGCAGAGAGAAGGGCAGAGCGTGAGGTAGAGCATGAGGCGAATAGGACAATGGGAGACAGGTATGAAAGGCCAGAAGGTAGTGGAAAATCACCCATGGACCTAGAGGCAACCTTCATGTAGGTTCTTAACAATTTGGTGATCAGTCAGCAGGCCATGACTCAGTCTTTGGCACATATGGCTGATAGATTGACTACATGGAGCATTCCAGGCACACATGCCTCGCATGCAACACATGAGAACTCAGGTGCAGGCAATAGACCCCATTCACCTACTCGCACATACACTTCATCGAGTAGGATCCCTAGGGCACTATTCCCTAACTTTCAGAGGGCACCTCCAACAGTAGTACAACAACCAATAACACAAAGGTAGACTACACATGTAGAGGATATTTCAAAGTACAGGAGAGAGTATGCAATGCTGGGACCGAAGTTCCATCAGGACATGACCTTGGTAGAGTATTGTGGACCTAATCTTAGGAACCTAGAGATCTTCAGAGGGGAGGACAATAACAACAGTGGCAGGGACATAGCATAGATTTCATCAGGAAAGTAGGTAAACTTACTATACCTTCTTTCGATAGATCATCTAGATGCACTGCTAGAGATTGGGTACATAAACTAGACATGTACTACAAGCTTAACTAGATGATAGAAACTGAGGCCATCAGTTTCGCTACTTTGAATTTGGAGGGAGAGGCGCATGAGTGGTGGCATCATGGACTGGTGATGCTCGGTCACAATCACATCACTTCTTACAGGGAGTTCACAGAGAGGATCATGGACAGGTTTGACAGGAGGGATCTAGAGATCCACTTCATGGATTTGGCCCAGTTGAGACAAACTGACACACCTGAAGCATTCATCACAGAGTTTTAGAGGGTAGCCGTGGAAGTGATAGACATTTCAGAGCCTAGATTGATCATGCTTTTCATAGAGGGTCTCATTGAACCCTTTACAGGATGGGTGAAGGCCTACATACCTTACACTCTGCAGGATGCCATCCTATGCACTAGAGATCTAGCACACTCAATGCCAAAAACCAAAAGTTTTTGCAAACCCTTTGTGTGACAGAAGGATCGGGATAGGAAACCATTCCAGAGAGAGTGGAAGGGTAAGGAGAAGTTGGATGATGATACAAGGTGTGAGCTTATGAGGAAGAAGCTATGCTTCACTTGCAAGGTCCCTAGACATAGGTGCATGGGCAAGGGGGAAATCCATATTGAGGTGGCTACAAACAATGGTGAGGAGGAACATGACAATGAGTCCACTAGCTCAGAGGAGGAGCCATTGCATGCGGAGGAGCAACCTCCAAGAAGACCACCGACACAGGTAGGGGCCCAACCACTGGTAGAGCCACAACCTCGCGAGACGGTTAAGAGACATGCACCAACAAAGGGAGGAGTCATAACGACCCTTTCTGGGATCCCTAGGTATGACATCCTCAGGATCAAAGGGACTATTCAAGGACAACATGCCATTGCCCTGATAGATGGTGGGGAAACCCACAACTTCATTGACGTTGCATTGGTATTGACGCAAGCACTACAGACAAAGGGGTTTGAGGGTTTTGATGTTGCAGTAGCAGATGGATACACGGTGGAGTGTGTAGACAGAGTCCCAGACTTGGAGGTAAAGTTAGGTAACTACACCATGAGAGATACATTCTATGTAGTTGACCTTTTTGACATAGATGTGGTGTTGGGAGTCCAATGGTTGATCACCTTGGGTAAGATTTCTACCAACTACCAAACCCTTGAGATGGGGTTTAGAGACAGTGAGGGGAAGAGGATTCTACTGAGAGGTATGCCAACAGGGGCACCCAGGACAGTGTCGACAAAGAGGATGGAGAGGATCTTTAGGCATGGGGAAGTAGCATATGCTGCAAAGTGCTTAATCACCACACGAAGGGATTCAGGCGGCCAACAATAGTATCAAATAGAGATAAGATAAAGACCACCGGATAGAGGGTTTGAGCACACCATTGAGCTAGAGGAGGGTGCAAAACCCGTGATTACAATGCCCTATCGTCGTCCTAGGAGGTTCAAGGATGAGATAGAAAAAGAAATCAAGGAATTGTTAGCGATGGGACATATCAGACCCAATAGTAGTCCATTCGCTTCTTTAGTTGTCTTAGTCCTGAAAAAGGATGGTACCATGATGATGTGTATATATTACCGCGCTTTCAATACGAAGAACATAAAAAACCGATATCCTATCCCATGCATTGATGAGTTGATGGACAATTTGCATGGAGCAATTTTCTTCTCTAAGATTGACCAACGCTTTGGATATCATCAGATCAACATTCGAGAGTGGGATATAGAGAAGACAACATTCCAATGCCACTATGGACACTTTGAGTTCTTGGTTATGCCATTTGGGCTAACCAATGCGCCAACCACGTTTCAGTCTTGCATGAACCATATATTCCGAGATCACTTGAGGAAATCGGTCTTGGTATTCTTCGACGACATTTTGGTATACAACAAGACATGGAAGGAGCATCTAAAGCACTTGGATGAGGTACTCAACATCCTGGAGTCACAATTACTATATGCCAAGGAGTCAAAGTGTGAGTTTGGCATGACATAATTGCTATACTTGGGCCACATTATCAGCGCACAGGGGGTACAGGTGCACCAAGAAAAGATCAGGGGCATTTTGGATTGGCCAACGCCCAGGAATGTGACAAAGTTGAGTTTCTTTAGGCCATGAAACTATTATAGGAGGTTCGTGAAGGTCTTTTCATAGTTGGGGGCACCACTCACAGACCTCACTAGACAGGTTGCCTTCATATGGACAAACGAGTTGTAGAAGGCATTTGAGGATATGAAGGAAGTCATGGGCATGTGCTCAGTACTAGCATTGTCAGATTTCATGCTACCTTTTGTTCTGGAGTGTGATGCATTAGGAGAGGGGATTGGAGTAGTGTTGATGCAGGGGGGACACCCCATAGTATTTGAGAGCAGGAAGTTCAACTAGCCCGAGAGGCTATATTCGATATATGACAAGGAGATGCTTGCAATCATGCATGCCTTGACCAAATTCAGGTAGTACTTGGTGGGAAGCAAATTTGTGGTCAAGACAGACCATAATAGTTTGAAGTATTTCCTTGAACAAAAGGATCTCAATGAGCGTCAACAGAAGTGGGTGACAAAGGTCCAGGCGTTTGATTTTGACATAGAGTATGTCAAGGGGAAGAAAAACATTGTGGTGGATGCACTATCTAGGATACCAACAACTTGTTCCTTGATGGAGATTTCAGCAGATTGGAAATCCCACTTGTTAGTGGAATATTCCAAGAACAAGTTCGCTTGTGAGATATTGGATGGGAAGGTACATGATGGTAGGTACAAATTCATAGACATTGTCATCTTCTATAAAGATCGAGTCTACCTAGTGCTAGGATCAGGTCTCAAAGAAATATTTTGGCCGCAGTACATGACTCTGCATCAACAGGCCATCAAGGGTTCTTCAAAACTTACTAGTAGGTTAGGGAGAGATTCTCTTGGAAGGGTCTCAAACATGATGTGATGAAACATATCAGTGAGTGTGTGACTTTTTAGTAGAACAAGTCAGAGTAGACACTTCTAGCATGGTTACTGTTCCCGCCTTATACACACCTGAGAGACGTGGAAGAAATCTTCAATCAACTCAGTGTGTCCTTGGGGGCAAGTGAGAGTTAAGGTGCTGTCACCTAATCCTCAACTCCTCCGTCTATGCCAACTCCCAGCGAAGCCAAGGGGGGTAGTCCCTAACAAATATACTAAGGCTTGAAACTAATCTAAGTACAATAATTGAATTTAGGAGTTTTAACTTTCATTAACCAACATAAAGCAAAAACATACACAGATCAATTATTCACCATAAGATACATAAAACATATACTTGCATAAAATGATACTTGAGACACAATGTTAGATGCAAGTAAAATCAAATTGCTTCAAAGTGAAAGATTGAAATAAACGTGTGAAGCATATGGCTTTGCAAATATGTAAATGAGACCAATGCCTTAAATGTATCGTGGGCAATGTAGATCGTGTGTTTTATCAAGGTTTATTGATGGTAGGTTAATGAGATAAATTTTAATTGCATGGAAAATAAAGTGTTTGTCTAAACTAGATTTGGCCTCTCAAGAGGTTATCTCTTTAGCTCAAAGATTTGCTGAGAACTTGCCAAAATCCAATGGTTCCACCAACAAGCTCACTAGAGGTGTCGAATGTCCAACATTGAGGGGAACAAACCCGAGGTATTCAGTGAAACTTCACACACTCCCTCTAGGCGGTTCTTAAAGCCAAGCAATAAGTCTCTTTTAAGATTTCCCTATTAATCTATCACCACTGGCCAACCCAGCGTCTATGAAACTTACTCCCAGCAGATCGAGACTAGCTCACAACTGGAAGGGTTAGGAACCGCATTGGGAGCTGAGGGGAGTTTGTTTTAAACAATAAAGCAAAGCACTGAAAGATAAATGTTTTTTAATTACTAAAGTCTTCACTGACCAGCCTTTTGCGAGGAGCTGAGGAGACTGCTTATTTCCAACTTTGAAATTGCATAAAATGGAAACTAACTAGCAATTAGTATTTTACATTGCAAAAATTGAAATATGATCTAGATTGTGGTTTATTTTAACTTTAAAGCTGGCTGTGAGTTTGTTTGAGCACTTAAATCAAAAGGACAAATTGAAGCATACTAAGACACAAGATCCCAAAACACAACACACCCCCCCCGGAGGGAAAAACAAAGTGAGGTCTCCTTTGGCTCACTGATTTTATTATTTCGGTTGCAATTACTCTTTGAAGAGTCTTAAGATCTCTTAAAATGAGATGTGGACCCTTATATATGGATCGGAAAAAAGGAAAATTTGCTTTTACAATAGTTTTCAACAATGTAGGGCCACTTTGGGGGTCTTAGAAACTTCAAATCTTCGAATTTTTGGTAGAGTATCCTTTTCTTTTCGCACCAACCTGCACAAAACAACAAATAAAAGATAGCAAAGGATGGCCAAAAACACTTTAAGAGTGTCTTTTGTTATTAGTATATAAAGCTCAATTTTTCTAAGTAATTTTTTATGTTAAACTAGCAAAATTTTAAGTCTAAACTAGCTAAGAAAGAACCTTTTCTTACTGATATTCTTCACTGTCCCAGAACAAAAAATAAACTTGCTCAAATTTGAAATTTAAACTCTTTAGAAATGAACTATTTTTATCTTTAAAATTTTAGCAAAGAAAGAGAGATTAAAGATAGTAAATTGCAAGCTAGAATGGAAGATCTAATCTACTTGCCTTTTTACTATGCAAAGGAAAGATAACTTATAATACTTCTTAGAATTGAAATCTTACTTTGCAAGTATTTAAAAGAACTCAACATAAATTTTTTAGCTTTTGATTGAGAAAGAGATGAGAAGAAAAGTTCCTTAAACCCTTGGAATACTTGGACAAAATGGAGTCTTCTTGGTATGGAAAGAGGGGCTATTGTCCTTCAAGGTTTTGGAGAGAAAGTAGAAGCAAACAAGCTCATCCAATTCTCCAAATGAGATATCTAAACTTCAAAACACTTGCAATAAACTTGTTAGATCTTGGTGTTACCTACAAAGAAACTCAATGGCACATTAGTTAAACAGAACATAAAATGCACATTTAAATCTCTAAGATAGATAATCAATAGGAATAAGAAATCAAACAAGATTTATAATCCTATTATTTATGGGCAATAATACTCCTACAAAGGCCAAATTTAACAAATTTGCATAAACAAATGAAATAAAACAATGTCACCTCATAAATTTGCACTTGACAATGAGCAACCACATATGGATCCACACCAAATTTGCCTCCAAAGCCTTCTTTATTCCAATTCAAGAATTGATACAATGATACAATGATACAACAACAATCCTTCCCACAACTCTAACTAGTTTGTGCAATGGGAGGAAGCTTCAATATATAACCAAGGGTGAAGAGTTTCCCATGGAGGAGGGCGCACCACTTGGAGAAGAGGGGTGCACCACTTGGAGGGAAAATAGGTGCCAAGTGTGTGAGGTGGGGCTGCGACCTCTCCCAAAACTCTCACAAATCGCCACACAAGGGGACTAGGTGGAGAAGGAGTTGCCACCTCTCAAAAGGTTGTTGAGTTTACATATGGGTGCGCCACCTCTCTGAAGGAGGGCACACCTCTTTTTGGCCCACACTCAATAACTCCAACAAATCTTACCCAATCAATCTAATTCACCTCTTACTTGCTTCTTGTGGCTGCCACATAGCCTTTTAGACTTTATTCCATCTGAAACATGTTTAAACATGTTTCCCAAAATTTAACATTTGCTGATTTTCTTTGACTTTTTTTGGGTTTTTTGAGTAAAATTGTTTTTTAAGTGATTAAAATCACTAATTTTACTCGATCAAGTGGGTACTTAGGTAATGTGGGTGTTTTAGGTCCAAAAATGAGCACCCCCAAGGCATATGAACAATCTTAGTACCACTTTTTATTACAACTTTATTTTTTAATTAAAAATTCTTGTTTTGCGAATTTTTTTTAATTAACTGAAAAAATTAAAAAATCCTAAGGGGGACTTAGCACATTTCCATAAGACCGTAGGAGTATATTTAGCATGGTAATATACATTAGACACTACGCTTAGATCCATGCTAAGGCCTAACCATGAGTATATATTTCAACTTTGGAGAATTGAGTGAAAAAAACTCATAAATTATAAATTGTCTTTAAACGACAAAATATAATTAATAAGTAAAAAAAACACTTCAGAGTAACAACTCATGCTTAAGTTGAAGGTGGCTAAGAACTTTTACAAGTTCATCATGCAACATCTCTTATTACAATTTGTATGGAAAATGTGAAAAAGTTGGTTTTATTGACCGACTAAACTTCTGAACTCTGAATTTTGAACAATAAATGTTAAATCTTTTGCGGCTCGTTGGAAGTCCATCCTAGTGCAACTTTGATGGATAATAGTTACTTCAGCTGGTTTCCATTTCGAAGTAGAAATGGGAAAGTATATCCATGGACTTCATTACAGGCCTACCCAAGGCTTATGGTAATGATTGTATTTATGTAGTGGTCGACAGGTTGACCAAGTTTGTGCATTTCTACGTGATTCCTACAGAGTACAACATAGTGCAGATGGCAGAGCTATTCTTCAGAGAGGTTTTCAGACTTCACGGCTTTCCATGGAGCATCGTCAGCGACAGATACAGTCGGTTCATCGACACATTTTTGGTGGTATTTATTCAGAATGGTGGGGACAGAGTTGACTCCCAACACGAGTTACCACCCCCAGACTAATGGGAAAACAAAAATAGTCAACAAGTGGGTAGAGGGATATTTGAGGAATTATGTGAGTGGACAACAAAGAGTGTGGGTAAGGTGGTTACATCTTGGAGAGAAATGTTACAACACTACCTTCCACATGTCTATAGGTATGACCCCATTCAGAGCATTATATGAGTATGATGCTCCCACTTTGATTGACTTGGGTTTTGGGGAAAAATGGGTTCCCAAGGCCAGGGACTGGATAGTAGAGAGTCAGGAGATTCTCAAGGTACTAAAGGAGAATCGACAAAAGGTGAATGGAGACAGACACATGATAGAGCGTAGCTTTGAGGTTGGGGATCTAGTATTCTTGAGGCTACAACCATACCAGCAGTCATCTCTGAAGAAGAGTGGGGCAAAGAAGCTCAAGCCTAGATTTTATGGGCCATACATGGTCATACATAGGGTAGGCAGAGTGGCCTACGAGCTAGAGCTACCAGAGGGGAGTTGGAATCACAATGTGTTCCACATTTCTTGTCTGAAGAAAGATGTGGGACAATTCATCAGTACTTCAGAGGAGATTCCACCTTTGGATGAGGAGGGACAATTGGAGTTAGTTGCCAAGGAGGTATTGGAGTTCAAAGAGCATAGGTTGAGGAGCAGGGTCATCCGAGAGTGTTTGGTCAGATGGAGTGGGCTTCCAATAGAGTATGCTACTTCAGAGAATGAGCAGATTTTGCAGCACCCTGGATTGATATTGCTTGAGGACAAACAATCCCGGGAAGGGAGGATTGCAATGTCCCTTTCCGAGTAGGCGCTCTAGAGAGGAGGGCTTAGTAGTCTAAACATCCCCTTTTAGGGGAAACATGGCCATTTGGTATAATTTCACCAGAGAATGTTATATTTTGAAAGTGACATTAAGTGAAAAGTGGGAAAGTGTGCTTAAAGTGAATTAAGCCAAAAATAGAGGGGCGCTTAAGTGAATGAGATAATTATAGAGGTCAATGGAGAATTAGGGTTTGAGAGGGTATATGAAGGAGAAATGCGACCTAATTCCTCATTATCCCGGTTTATGATTTGAGAATTGAGCTATGAGGAGAAACCACACAAGTTCAGACGAATCAATGGATATTGTGGATTCTAGGAGGAAGACACTAGTTGGTTGATTTCGGTGTTGAGAGATTCACCCTAGTCACCGGAAGGATCACCCAGATTCTTCATCGGTTTCAACAATAGTTTACAGGTCAGGAAGCTAGGGCACACTTCATCAGGGTGAGGGCGTGAGGGTTGGGAGACTCCGAGGTTTAGCATGTCTCGACCATGGAGAATTCAGAGATTTCCTTCCGACCCAGTTGAGAGGAAGGCATGGCGCTCCTTTTGAGATACTTCTTGAGAGATCCCGACGGAGGAATCATCTAGGGAACACTAGACAACTATTGAGGGTGCAACACTGGTGGATATTTAGGTAGGGTTCCAGAGAGATCATCGGACCAGATATGGGGAAACCCTTTCGACCCAGTTCAGAGGAGGACAAGGTGAATAGATTGAGACAATTACAATCCATTTTCGACGGTGGAATCTCTAGGGCACAATAGTTGAGCCTAAGAGGGGTGAAACCCCCTAGGGGAACCATTCAAGTTTCGTATAGATCAACAAAGGGCCAATCTTTAGGTTGACAGTTACTGAGAGGGTGTTTGAGGTCAAGGCGTACAGTTTGAGACAGTTTTCAGGGTTATCCGAGGAGTTTAGCCACCCGGGCGAACATTCCAGTCTTGCAGCAGTTGCCGTGTGAGTTGTCGGTTGCATGCAACAATTCATCTTGCTCATCCACTGATCCAACATTCTTCTTCACTCCCCATATTGTACTTTCAATCATATTTCATAATAAAAGTGGTTGCAATTGTTTTATGTTTCCTATCTATTGCATGTTTGTTATACACTGGTAAACACAAGAAAACACATTCAGAACTATTGAAACACATAGAAAAACCCTTAACCGCATCCAGAATCCCAAAGAGTACCAGTTTTGCAGTAGAGAGCCATAAGTTGAGGCATATATCCAGATCTGCGGATCTAGGGATATTACACTTTCAAGAGCCAGTGTTCTTTATCTACTTCCATGAGGGCCTTCATGAGGGTGCACTAGGCTTAGAGTTACCGCCTCAACAATATGTTTTACTACCCCTTTCTTATTTTTCCTTTTCCTTTATTCTTTCTATTTCCTTTCTTTCTTTTTTTCTTTGATTTCTTAGCCCTTTAAGCATAGGACTTAGGGGTAAGGTCCTTTTAGTGAGGTAGCATAGCTCTAGCGTTATGAATTTTTTGATTTTAACTTTTTATAGCTGCAACTACCTCGATCACTTTAACTCTTTGAATTTGAAGGCTCTTACAACATGGGCCTTCATTGCTTTGCTTTGGACCTTGCTGAATGGCATATGAAAAGTCAACCATGAGCATGAATACTTTTTATGAATGGAATGGAAGTGAATGGGATATATGTAAAAGTGTTAAGTATGGTTTGGGATACGAGTTGAATTCTTAAATATCCAAAGCTCTAACTAACCTTTGATAATCAAATAGCTCTATAATTATATGATTAAACTGAGTTTCAAACAGGAAACTAAAGAAAAGTCTAGACCAAGAATGGCCTCACATCCACAAAGAGTACAAGGCCCAAGACTAATCATGAAAGGTAGCATGGAATAAAACATCACATGAATATTTGTCTAGATGACATAACATCTTATACAAACTTCTAAGACTTGGTGATCTCGAATAGTTCTACTCTAGCATTCATAACTCTCTTAAACAATCCATTAGTGGTGGCAGTGAATTCTCTATAGATGTGATAACAAGAAATTTTTACCAAACTGCCTAGAATATCCTTAACCCACTAAACAAGGTGATCCATTAAGAAACTTTCATAGTCATATATGATGTGTAGGTCTTTTTTGGCTAGCTTTCAAGAGATAGGGTTCTTTATTTACTTCCACGAGGGTATTCATGAGGGTGCTTTAGGCTTAGAGTTACCATCTCAACACTTTGTTTAACTACACTTTCTTATTTTTCCTTTTTTCTTTGTAATTCCTTTCTTTCTTTTTTTCTTTGATTTCTTATCCCTTTAAGCGTAGGACTTGGTGGTAAGGTCCTTTTAGTGAGGTAACATAGCTCTAGCGTTATTATTTTTTGGGTTTTAACTTTTTATAGCTACAACTACCTTGGTCACTTTCACTCTTTGAATTTGAAGGCTCTTACAACATGGGCCTTCATTGCTTTTCTTTGGACCTTGCTGAATGGCATATGAAAAGTCAACCATGAGTAGGAATATTTTTTTATGAATAGAATGGAAGTGAATGGGATAGATGTAAAGTGTTAAGTATGGTTTGGGATATGAGACACACCACATCAACTAGATCTCTAGTAGTTGTAATACCCCGATTTTGAGTCCCCAAATTGATAATGCCAGAGTACCTAAACAATTAAAAAGGGATCGGAGTGCCTAGGAAATGTAATATTTTGAACATTGCAAATAATAAAATACATCCTTGGTTGTAAGACGGTCAAGGACAAGAGTTATAGGGGGCTATAATTCCACGAGAGAGGGGGCTAAAGGGGCTAAGTATTTTTATTATATTTTGTTTAGCCATCTTGGTTTTAATTGAGAAATGTGGTTACATGAGCTTCTTGGAGAAAGGTCATGTGGTTCTTGATTTCCAAGTAAATATATAAACCCCTCTTTGAAGATTTTTAAGGTTCTATGGGCTTCCCAACATGCCTATCATTTGACCTCTTGTTGGGTACTACGCTTGGGTACTTTCAAATTGTTTTACTTGCTGTTTTAGGATAGCCTTCTTGCTATTCAAGACAACCCACTAAATTTGAACTTTGCCCTCTCAAAATTTGCCCACAAATCTTTGGTTTGCTGCTCTTTAATGCCTCTTGTTATAAGGATTAATTATGGATGGTTTTTCTATCCAAGTTAGCCTTCAATAACATGCATTAAACATCAAACACACCTCTAGAATCTTTAACAACCTACAACTGAAAATTCTAAGCAAACATGACAAATGAAAATATGCGTTTTTGGTCAATATGACCTTGGAAAAAGCCCCATGGCGAAAACCAATAAGATATATATATATATATATATATATATATATATATATGGAGATCTGAAAGCAAGTGCTACAACATATATATATGGAGATCTGAAAGCAAGTGCTACAACAACTAAATACACAAGGAACCTGATACAATCCAAGCTTATCCTCAAGCTTGTAATGGAGTCCCTCAAAACTTGTGCCTGGTAGCCTTGACTTGCGCCCCTCTAGATTCTTTGTCTGACTGAAAGAAGTGTAGCACCCTCCTTGAAGCCCTTGTCTGCTATGTAAACTTGCGCCCCCTTTTACACAAAGGTGCATCCTCTCCCAAGCAACCTCTTCAAGTAAATGCGCCCTCAAGCACAAATGTGCCCACATACAAGTGTGCCCTCTCCCAAGCTAGTTGTGCCCTCCTACTAGCTTAGGCTCTAATGAAGAAAAGACTCCTGGCTCATGCGCCCTTGCCTCCCACCAAGGTGCCTCCTCAACAATGGTGCGCCCTTGTCCTTCTCCCTCTCCAAACCTTGACTTCATGCACCCTTCTCCTCCTCAAGAATGCCCAAGTCTTCTTCCTCTCTTCCTCACTTCACTCAACTCTCTCAAGTGACAATGAGTCTCATCCTTACCCTTTTGCTTCTCTTTGGACAAACCTAAAATATCAAGGGCCTAGATCGCATCTATCCCAAGTCTAATCAATGGGTGAGATCACTTCTCATAAATCTCACATAGAAACCCACTTTACTCAAGTTTCCATAGTTTGCTTTATGTCTATTAATTCACTCACTTTGTGAATTAATTGTCACTTTATGACTTAAGTGACCAAGTCAAAGTGAAATTATAACATAAAGTAAAGGTATAAGGGTAATATTCCCCCCTTTGTGTTTAGAGACTCACAAACACAAGGGAACCACTTTCCTTGGTACTCAAATCTCAACACTCTTTGCGCTGTTTGGGGGTTCACTCGTTCACTCTATCATTTGGTTCATTCCTTATTCCTCATTCATTCTTGTTCTTGGTTGGGACATGGGGATGAATTGCTGAGGAAAGAAGCATTATTTTGTCAGTTATAGTAATTACTGGTGTGTTCCAACCATGAATTGGTGCCTGTATGCCCAAGATGCATTGGGATGTGATAAACCTTGCTCACAACTGCGAATCCTGAGAGCCCTAACATGGAGATTCTTGACCAGATGCACTAGAGCCTTGGAAAGAAATGGACATCTTGAGGGACTGTGTGGTAGTGAAGGGGTTTCATTGTCTTTGGGTGGTGCAGGCTGGAGAGAAGAGAGTTGGTGTACTTTGGATTGTTGTGTGTTGAGAAACCTGTGAGAACTTGAGTGCTGATTGGTTTGGGAAGTTGAGTGTTGCTCTGGAACCCGTCCTTGTGGATTCATAGCCCTGGCTTAGGCGTGACCTGTTGTTGAGACTTGGAACAACAATGTTTAAGGTTGGGTGGAACATCCTTGGTCTTCAACCAGTGGGTGATTGGTTTTATTAAAGATAAGTGTTTTCTGTCATGAGTTTCTCTGTTTGTATATTTATTTTCGCAGTGTATTAATTATTATCTCTGAGATATGTATTTTTAATGTGCTTGCCTACTGGTTATTGTTGTGCATGACATATTTAAGCATTCCTTTTAAGTCTAGCATGAATATTGATTATTTCATGTGCGATTATTGCATTTCTTTCTCGCTTCTTTATTAATTAATTGCTATCAAAATTCAAAATCAGTTCTTGAAGTGCGATTTGAAGTGGCGTGTCCAGCCTGTTGGTGGCTGGGTATGTTACAGTAGTACAACTTGATTGAAGAGATGTCAACTCTTATCTAAAGGAAAATTATGTTCCCCATGGTACGACGAGGCAAATAATAAAATTGTTAAGAGTTATGAAGTGTTATTAGATCACACCTGATGTTTATCACATTCACAACCAGATAAGAAATCATCACACCATGTCTAAGTAAGAAACCATACATGAAACCATAGCACAACAACCGAAGTGAACAAGCCAAACCAAGAGAACATAGCACCATGTGAATGAAAGAATAGCGTACCACCTGTAAGTGCATGTGTCATGTGAGGTGTATGCGATAAGAGTTGATATACCATGGCTTAGGCATATGAAAGAATTGAGGTGAATTGATGTGAGGTGACATTATCATGTAACTAAAGGAGAATAAGGATGAAGGCATGAATCTATTTCTCTAAAAGTTATGAGAAAGGATACTCTTCGAAACTGGAACAACACACCCCATAAAGGGTGGCTCTACTATTATCTTCCCATATGAGGGGAAAGAGGAATCTATAAATAACTAGCTCTTTCCAAGTGATCAAATAATTATAATCGTATTAGTACACTTCTTTCTAGGGAATCCTTCTCTTTCTTCTCATTTCTAGGCATAAAATTATCTTTCTCCTTCTCATCGAATACCAAAAATAGGAAATGGATTCAAATTTTATAGGCACTTATCCTTCCTTTCAGAGGGGCATAAACCGTACTCTCTTTTGAAGACAAAGGGAGACTCTAGTCATTGAGAAGCAATGTTGATTAGCATATGCAAGATATAAATAGTTGGGTTGGTCAATGTGGAAATTTCTTTTTTGTATCCATGAAAAAGCACCTTACAATAAGTATTTTCATGATACTACATATATGAATCATAGTTGTTATGCTTTCCTTGGTATAGTTGGAGATGCACACCATGTAATCGGATGGGGATCCAACAAATATTGAATATGCATCTATACTTTTCATGACGACTACCAATTTGTAACTTCCCACTCATAGAGAGTTTGGCTTTCGATCTATATAGTCAGAGGTCAAGGAACATACATAATCCTAACAACTTCCCTCTTATTGGTATGTCTCACACGATGGACTAGATGTGCCTCACAGGATGGACGACTACCCCACATCACTTTGGAACGAGGGAAACAAATATAAAGAGTACACTTTCCTTCCAACTTTTATTTTCCCAATGCAATAGAAACCATAAACACATGAATTCACTTGAGAAAATGAGAGGAAGCTATTTCTCTAACCCAAAACTATGTTGAAGTGGCATCTTGAATCTACCAACTGTTGAGATTTGGGTACCTTGGAAAGTGGTCCCCTTGTGTTTGCGAGTCTCTAAACACAAAGGGGGAGACTATTACCCTTATACCTTTATTTTATGTTCTAATTTTACATTGACTTTATCCACTTAAGTCATAAAGTGAAATTTGTCACTTAAGTCATAAAGTGACAATTAATTAATTCACAAGTGGGTGAATTAATAGACATAAAGAAAATTGTGGAAACTTAAGTAAAGTGGGTTTCTAAGTGAGATTTATGAGAAGTGATCTCACCCATTAATTAGACTTGGCTAGATCTAATCTAATCCATTGATCTTTTAGGTTTGGTCTAAGGAAGGCTAAAGGAGGCAAATGGGTAAGGAAGAGATTCATTCTTCACTTGATCACTTGAGAGACTTGGGTGAGGAGAAGAGGAGTGAAGAGGAAGATAGGAGTGAGGGTTTGGAGAGGAGAACTAGGGCACACTTGTTGAGGAGGGTGCAAGTTGGTTTGGAGAAGCATTAATGGAGGCTAGGCACACTTGTTGGATGGGGGGCACACTTGTGTAGTAGAGGCGCAAGTCTAGTAGGCACATATTTTGTGGAGGGTGCAACCATTGTTTGAGAAGAGGTTGATTTTTGTGGAGGAAGGGCACACTTTAGCAACAAGTCATTCAGACAAAGGGAGGACACAAGTCTACACTAGCAGGCAACAAATGTGAAGGGTGCAAATCGCAAGAAGGGGGGCACACTTCAAGAAAGAAACTCATCCCAAACTTGTGAGGAGTTGGCAAGTGAATTAGGTTCCTTTGTGCATTTATTTGCTGTAATATTTTTGATTAAAGATCTCTATAATAAATCTGCTCTCAAATTGGTTTTCCCCATTGGGGTTTTTTCTAGGGTCATGTTGACCAAAACCTACATGTGTTCATTTGTCATGTTTGCTTAGTATTTTCAGTTGTAGGTTGTTAAAGATCCTAGAGGTGTGTTTGATGTTTAATGCATGTTATTGAAGGCTAACTTGAACAACAAAACCATCCATAATTAATCCTTATAACAAGAGGCATTAAAGAGCATCAAACCAAATTTTTGTGGGCAAATTTTGAGAGGGAAAAGTTCAGATTTAGTGGGTTGTTTTGAACAACAAGAAGGATGTCTTAAAAAAAGGAGAAAAACAGTTTGAAAGTACCCAAACTTAGTGCCCAACACGAGGTCAAATGACAGGCCTATTGGGAAGCCCATAGAACCTCAAAAAATCTTCATGGTATCAGATCTTAAGGGCAATAGAGTGGGATGATTTGTGAAGCAAACAGGGGGCAGATTGTTACACAGGTTGGGAGCTTCTTTTCACGCTTGAGATTGGTGTGTTAGAGGGAGTTTTCTTTTGCTCAGATCAGATCTGTTTTGGTATTAGTGGGAAGCCATGTCAGTGGAGGCATTGAGGGTGGATAGGCTAGCAGGTGCTGGCAACTAGTTTCCTTGGAAAGCCATAATTGTTTTGATATTGGAGGAACTAGAGTTATGGGACATTGCATCTGCCCCAATGGCTCTTCCACCTGTTACTGCTCCTTTGTTGGTGGCAGATTTTAGGAAGAGGAATATCAGGGCAAAGAAAACTACCCTTGATGTGGTTAAGGACCATATCATACCTCATGTGTCTGGTAAGGCATTTTCTTATGAGATGTGGGTCTCATTATGAAAACTTTACTAGAGATCTAACCAGAACTGATTGATGGTGCTTCAAGAGAAGCTAAGGAGCATCAAAATGATCAAGGTTGAGTCGATTACTTTATACCTCTCGAGATTCACTCAGACTCGTGATGAGTTGGCGACTGTTGGAGAGATAGTGGATCCCACGGTGTTGGTGAGGATAGCCTTAAATGGCTTCACCAAACCTTGGGAGAATTTTTTGCGAGGAATTGTGGCTAGAGAGACTATGCCCAGTAGGGAGAGGCTCTGGGATGACTTCGTGCAGGAGGAGCTGAGGCATGGCTCCATATCTACCAGTCAACAACATGGTGTTGGAGATGGTGATGAGGGTGAGCCTTTGTGTTGAAAGGCAAGGAGAAGACCGGACAGGGTCCTAAAGGAGGGGCCAAGCAACAACAACTGAGAGGAGGAGGGAAGAAGAAGGACATGAGCAAAGTGAAATGCTTTTCTTGTGGTGAGATGGGGCACTAAGCTGGACAATGTCCCAAGAAGAAGAAGAAGCAGGGTGCTACTGCAACGATAGGAGATGAGGAGTTCATTGCTCAGTTTGAGAGGGAGTGTGCTTTCGTAGGTTGTTGTTTG
Organism: Picea engelmannii; assembly: GCA_009831015.1. Classification (NCBI taxonomy): domain Eukaryota; kingdom Viridiplantae; phylum Streptophyta; class Pinopsida; order Pinales; family Pinaceae; genus Picea; species Picea engelmannii. Next base: position 64,984 of record ML779726.1, read on the forward strand.
ACAGTTGAGACACCATCCAATAGTTGGTGCTCAGCTAGAGTTGAGGAGGTCTCGCAGATTCAAAGTATTGCAACTCAATGGACTTAGACTCATTTATCGAGTACACCATATTTAGGGGTGACTGGTCCACCTGAGACAACTTCAGTTTCAGAGTTGCAGAGTATATAGATAGTTGGTACAAATGATTCAAGGCCACATACTACTTTGCGAATATTTGTTGGAGAGCCTTAGAGGTTGGTCAGAGAGAGCAGGGCACCAGAGAGGTTTGGGTCCCACTTGGATATGGAGACAGGCATATCAGTTTTAGATTCCACTTCAGGAGGAAGTCACTTGGTGAGAGACCAAGGTGAGGATCTTTGGTGAGATGCCAAGAACGAGAGACTCTTGGTGATATGCCAAGAACAAGGGATGCTTGGTAAGATGCCAAGATCAGGATCTTCGGTGAGATGCCAAGATTAGGATCTTCGGTGAGATGCCAATATCGATGGACTCTTGGTAAGATTCCAAGATCGAGAGACTCTTGGTGGATGCCAAGAGCAAGGGACCTTTGGTGAGATGCCAAGGTAGAGATCTTTGGTGCTATGCCAAGATAAAGATCTTTGGTGAGATGCCAAGATCAAGATCTTTGGTAAGATGCCAAGATCAAGGCTTGGATCAAGAAGGACTTTGATTCAAGGAGATATTGGATAGGTGGAGATGGACTTCCATCTAGAGATCATGCAAGTCGAACATATTAGAGTTAGAGGCCACTTTTGATGATCAGGTTACAACCATACTCAACGAGTATTTTCCAGTAGGCAAGGATGTCCACTTTAGGGACAAGATTGAAGGGGTGAGTGACACTTTCCTCGGTAAGAGGGAGTGTTGAGATTTGGGTACCTTGGAAAGTGGTCTCCTTGTGTTTGTGAGTCTCTAAACACAAAGGGGGAGACTATTACCCTTATACATTTACTTTATGTTCTAATTTCACATTGAATTTATTCACTTAAGTCATAAAGTGACAATTAATTCACAAGTGGGTGAATTAATAGACATAAAGAAAACTATGGAAACTTAAGTAAAGTGGGTTTCTAAGTGAGATTTATGAGAAGTGATCTCACCCATTGATTAGAGTTGGCTAGATCTAATCTAAGCCATTGATCTTTTATGTTTGGCCTAAGGAAGGCTAAAGGAGGCAAAAGGGTAAGGAATAAATTCATTCTTCACTTGATCACTTGAGAGACTTGGGCGAGGAGAAGAGAAGTGAAGAGGAATAGATGAGTGAGGGTTTGGAGAGGAGAACTAAGGTGCACTTGTTGAGGAGGGAGCAAGCTAGTTTGGAGAAGCATTAATGGATTCTAGGCACACTTGTTGGATGGAGGGCACACTTGTGTAGTAGAGGCGCAAGTCTAGTAGGCACATTTTTTGTGGAGGGCACAACCATGGTTGAGGAGAGGTTGCTTGTTGTGGAGGAAGGGTGCACAAAGGTTTGAGGGTGCACTTCAACAACAAGTCATTCAAACAAAGGGAGGGTGCAAGTCTACACTAGCAGACAACAAATGTGAAGGGCACAAATCCCAAGAAAGGGGGTGCACTTCAAGAAAGAAACCCATGCCAAACTTGTGAGGAGTTGGCAAGTAAATCGGGTTAATTTGTGCATGTATTTTCTGTAATATTTTTTCTTAAAGATATCTATAATATATCTACTCTCAAACTGGTTTTCCCCATGGGGTTTTTTTTTCCAGGGTCATGTTGACCAAAAACGACATGTGTTCATTTGTAATGTTTGCTTAGTATTTTCAGTTGTAGGTTGTTAAAGATCCTAGAGGTGTGTTTGATGTTTAATGTATGTTATTGAAGGCTAACTTGGACATAAAAACCATTCATAATTAATCCTTATAACTAAATGCATTAAAGAGCATCAAACCGAAGTTTTGTGGGTAGATTTTGAGAGGGAAAAGTTCAGATTTAGTGGGCTGTTTTGAACAACAAGAAGGCTGTCCTAAAACAATGACAAAAACCATTTGAAAGCACCCAAACTTAGTACCCAACAAGAGATCAAATGACATGCTTGTTGGGAAACCCATAGAACCTCAAAAAAGCTTCACCACCTACCACCTATAGCTATTACAAATCTTAAACCTACAACCAACTATGGATGGATACAAATTGGAAAATGAGAAGACAAATTGGTGAGGGGAATTGGACGAGTAGTTGGTTGCCTATTCATTTCATTCTATCAATGAACGACTATGTGTACGTCGTTGATACTGAGAGGGGGGGTGAATCAATATCAAGTACAATTTAACACCTTTTAAAACTTGAACTTTTCAATCAAATAAATGCATCCAATATACAGTAAAGAGCAGAAGAAGAAATACACAATGCACAACATATTTACGTGGAAATCCATGTTAAAAATAATTAAAAAGTACCTAGGCAAGTGTTTCTCATCACCTAGACACCTAAGGGGTGAGAAAGTGCCTAATGTGGACCCTAGTCATTTAATTTGTGAGAGACAAATTAAAAGGTGACTTTTTGAGACTTAGGAAAAGTGGGTGACTTAAGTGATTTTATCTCCACCGTTGATCTCATCTAATCTCAACCGTTGGATGAGATGACTATTGAGATCCCCTCATGAGGTCGACTAGGGTAGGAGGGCACACCCATTCTTGGGTAGATGAAAACATTTTGAGAAAGCAAGAGGAGGAATTCAAGCTTGAGGAAAGAGAGACATTTTGCAGAAGTTGAGGGCACATTTTCTAAGGCAACAACTTGCATAGAAATCCAGGAAGGTACAACTCTTGATAGGTCCGTACTGTATGGATTTTGGGAATTCGTACTACTAGTTTTTGGGCACAAATATCAAGGAAGGTACATCAGCTTTTTCGAGGCCGTACGATACAGATTTTGATAGTTCGTACAGCAGAAAAAAGAAAGAATCTGTACATCAGAAGTACAACATGCATTCCAAGGCAACACAACACGATTCTTGAGGTGCATTTATAGCAAAAAAATTGGTACATCAAACACATAAAAGAGGGAACAATTTTCGAGGAGTTTCATACAACATTTATTATTGTAATAGTCGTAAGGATTTATGACACAAAAATCGAGGAGCAGTCCGTACAACATTTATTGCTGAGACAATCATACATAGTACGGATTTCTAGCACAGTTTTTGAGGAGCTGCATTCTGAAAATTTTCTAAAGGAGATTTGCTCAAATTTTTCTGAGATAAGTTTGTAAATTTTTTCCGAAGATTAGACTGCTGTAAAAGATTTTCTCTGAAGCTCTGAAATAATAAGAACTCCCTCTCTCACTAGTTTTCCCCTTGTGGGTTTTTCTAGGGTCGTTGTTAGACCAAAAATCACTGTGTTAAATTTTTGAATATTGTGCTGTTGACATGGTTTTATTTCTGCATTAAATATTGTTCAGAATTCTCATGTTTCAATTATGAAAATTTTATTATATGTTGAGTTTAATTGGCTGTCATAAAACTAGGTTTGGGCATTAAACATTGGCTGAAGAATCAATGAGACTTGAAACTGGTTGGGGTCTGAAATTTTACATGGTATCAGAGATGAGTTAAATAGAGACAGATTTATATTAGCAAGTCAGAAAAGTGGGACAATAGTCACTTCACCGGACATAATTTTGAATTTATCATTTTCAATAGAAAAAGGTCAATGGCTACAGGTTTGAGGGTTGAATACAGAGTTGATGGGGCAATGAACTTTGGTGCTTGGAAGGAGAGGATGATTTTGTTGTTGCAAGAAAATGAGTTATGGGATATTGTTGAGAGCTCCACAACAAATCTTGTAAATATACCTACCGATGCCACTCTTCTAGCATCATACACCAAGAAGAGTATCAAGGTTAAGAGGATTATTTTTGATGCCATCAAGGACCATTTGATTCCTCATGTGACGGGGAAAACAAATGCTTATGAGATGTGGGAGTCCTTGACAAAATTGTACCATAGTACAAATGAAAACCGAAAGATGGTTTTGAGAGAAAAACTGAAGAGCATTAAAATGATTAAGGCTGAAAATGTGGTCACATATCTTACTAGGTTGACACAGGTAAGAGATTAGCTTGGAGCTGTGGGGGAGGCCATTGCTGGCAGTGAGCTTGTGAGGACAACATTGAATGGAGTTTCCAAACAATGGGTTGTTTTTATTGAGGGCATTGTGGCTAGGGAGAAGCTTCCCAATTTGGAACGTCTTTGGGATGACTTTGTTCAGGAGGAGACATAGAGAGGTTATGTGCAATATGACAGTTCATCTACAGGTCATGATGAGGAGAATGTGGCTCGTGCTGCCAACAACAAGAAGAAATTCAGAAAGGGTCCCAAGGGAGGAAACAAACCGAAGGGTGAAGGGAAGAAGAACATGAGAAAAGTCAAGTGCTTTGCATGCCACAAGTTTGGACACTATGCAGGACAATGTCCGAACAAAAAGAAGAAGCAAACAACAACTTCAACACCGGTTGAGGAGTTATCCACCAAGTTTGATAATGAGTTTTCCTTAGTTGTGTGTCTTTCCACTAGGACCACTCATTCCAGTGTGTGGTATATTGACAGTGGTGCCTCTCACCATATGACAGGTGTTCGTGAGCACTTGACAGATCTTACACAAATTGGTGATCTTGAAGTAGTGCTTGGAGATGACTGTATCATTTCAAAGGGAGTCTTTACCTCCCATGTTGTTGAAAGAGGTCCTATATGTTCCTGGCTTGAAGAAGAACTTAGTTTCAGTTTCTGCTATTGAGGAGAGGGGTTATGAGGTGTTTTTCTGTGATGGGAAGATGCTCCTTCCCCAAGGGGTCCAGTATCACTTCGGCCAAAGTGATTGGGACTCAACATGAGAAGCTGTACAAACTCATGTTTCAGCCAGCAAGAGCATTATTTCATTCTACCAACAGGTGTGATCTATGTGAGCTATGGCACAAGAGGATGACACATTTGCACCATGGGGCTTTGAGGGTACTAAGGGAGATTGTGACTGGAGTTCCAGATTTCAGTATAGAGCATGAGGAGTTGTATAAGGGGTGTGCTTTGGGAAAGTACACCAAGACTGCTTTTCCTAGCAGTGACAATAGAGCAACAAGTATTCTTGATCTTATTCATTCTGATGTATGTGGCTCGATGTCTTCGACATCGTTGACTGGTTGTTTATACTATGCTATATTCATTGATGACTTCTCACGGAAGTCTTGGGTTTTCTTCATGAAGACCAAAGGACAAGTCTCCAATCAGTTCCAAGAGTTAAAAGCTCTTGTGAAGAACCAAATTGGGAAGAAAATTAGAATTCTGAGGATAGATAATGGGGGTGAGTATACCTCCAAGGAGTTCATGGACTTTTGTGCAGGAGAGGGCATTAGGAGAGAGTTGACTGTTCTTTACAACCCACAACAGAATGGGGTTGTTGAGAGGAAGAATAGGGCCATAGTTGGGGCTGCGAGAGCCATGGTACATGATCAGGGGATTCCACTATTTTTTTGGGCTGAGGCATGCTACACTGCAGTTTATCTGCAGAACAAGAGTCCACACAGGGCAGTGGGGAGTATGACTCATGAGGAGGCTTTCTCTGGGAAGAAGTCTGAGGTGGGGCACTTTAGGATTTTTGGGTGCCTTGCATATTCACATTTCCCTTCTGAGAAGAGGACAAAGATAGAACCCATGACAGAGAGGGGGATCTTTGTTGGGTATAGAGAGACTTCAAAGGCTTTCCGCATATACATTCCTTCCTTGAGGAAGATAGTTTTGAGGAGGGATGTGAGATTTGAGGAGGATGGAGCCTTTAGGAAGTCACGAGGTAGAGAGAGGGGTGAGCAGTCACCACCTTAGATTCAGGTGAGTTCGCACTATACTTCAGTGACACAGAGTTCGGGGCCACCAGTTTCGATGACGACTGGTCCGTAGGTGACAGGGCCACAAATGTCAGGATCGTAGGTTATTGGTCCACATGTTTCAGGATCGAGTTCTCCAGATTCTACTTCAGGATCACAGTCTTCAGGAGATGGGGTTGAGTAGGGGGAGTCCCCTCCACGGGACACTACTTCAGAGAGGAGGAAGCCCAAGTGGCTTCATGATACTTTGAAGGAGGCACATGGTTTAATGGGGAATCCCATGCAGACTGTGGGGGAGAGTAAAAATCTCGAGAGATTTTGCATCTACATCGCGATGGTGAGCAATATCATGGAGTCCGAGCCTTCCACTTTTGAGGAGGCTATTGGTAGACATGTTTGGAGAGATTCCATGTTGGAAGAGTACAATTCCATCATGAAGAATGATGTTTGGGAAATTTTTCCTAGACCTGAGGGGAAGTCAATGGTGACTTCCAGGTGGCTCTATAAACTCAAGTATGCTGCATATGGCATCATTGAGAAGTACAAAGCTCGCTTTGTGGCTCGGGGGTTCTCACAGGCTGAGGGAGTTGATTATGATGAGACCTTCGCACTGGTTGCTAGATATACCTCGATCAGGTCAGTCTCCATTGCAACAGAGATGGGTTGGAAGATCCACCAGATGGATGTGAAGACTACATTTTTGAATGGTCTTATACAAGAGGAGGTGTATATTGAGCAGCCTTTGGGCTTTGAGGTGCATGGGAGAGATTCTCATGTGTGTAGACTGAAGAAGGCATTGTATGGGTTGAAACAAGCTCCCAGAGCTTGGTATTTGAGGATTGATGTCTATTCCCAGCAGTTGGGCTTTGAGAAGAGTGAGGCGGATCCCAACCTATACTTCATTTTGGTTGGAGAGGATCCTCTCATACTCTTGCTATATGTGGATGATATTTTCATTACAGTGGCAAAGAGACTCATCTGTAGCTGCAAGGAGAGCCTTGCTTCAGAGTTTGAGATGACTAATATTGGATTGATGTACTAATTTTTGGGATTGGAGGTTTGGCATGAGCCTATACGCATCTTCCTGGGATAAGGGAAGTATGTGTGTGACATTCTGAGGAGATTCCAGATGGAGGATTGTAGGTCCATGACCACTCCCATGATTACCAACTAGAAGAAGCTTCATGCTTCTGAGTCACAGTTGGTTGATTCCACTTTATATCGTCAGTTGATCAATTCTTTGATGTATTTGGTCAATACCAGGCCAGCTATTTGTTTTGTTGTCAATACTATCAATCAATTCATGGTGGAGCCTAGGTGAGTGCACTGGGTGGAAGCAAAACATGTGCTCAAGTATCTTTGTGGTACAGTGGATTATGGTCTGGACTATCAGAGAGGGGATGGAGTTTGACTGGTGGGCTATACAGATTCGGATTGGGCAGGATGTGTCAGTGACTGTAAGAGTACTTCTCGGTGTTGTTTCAAATAAGGCTCCACAGTGGTGTCTTGGTTCAGTCGGAAGCAAAAGTCAGTGGCTTTGAGTTCTGCAGAGGCTGAGTATATGGCTGCCAGTCAGGCCATTTGTGAGGCTCTTTATCTTAGCAAGTTGTTGGTGGGATTGTTTGGTGTGCAGTTGAGGTCTACTTTGATTCACTGTGACAATCAAAGTTGCATTAAACTCTTTAAGAATCCAGTATTTCATGACAGGTCTAAGCACATTTAGATTCATTATCACTTCATCCATGATTATGTTCAGAGAGGAGCAGTTGAGCTACAATACATATCTACAGATGAGCAGGTTGCAGACATACTCACCAAAGCCTTGGGCAAAGACAAGTTTGTTTTTTTCAGGGACAAGCTTGGAGTGGTGAGTAACACTTTCCTCGGTAAGAGGGAGTGTTAAAAATAATTAAAAAGTACCTAGGCAGATGTTTCTCATCACCTAGGCGCCTAAGGGGTGAGAAAGTGCCTAATGTGGACCCTAGTCATTTAATTTGTGAGAGACAAATTAAAAGGTGTCTTTTTGAGACTTAATAAAAGTGGGTGACTTAAGTGATTTTATTTCCACCGTTGATCTCATCTAATCTCAACCGTTGGATGAGATGACTCATGAGATTCCCTCATGAGGTCGACTAGGGTAGGAGGACGCACCCATTCTTGGGTGGATGAAAACATTTTGAGAGAGCAAGAGAAGAGGAAGCTGAGCTTGAGGAAAGAGACATTTTGCAGAAGTTGAGGGCACATTTTCCAAGGCAACAACTTGCACATAAATCGAGGAAGGTACAACTCTTGATAGGGTCGTATTGTACATATTTTGGAAATTCGTACAACTGGTTTTTGGGCACAAATATCGAGGAAGGTACAAAAAATTTGTGGAGGCCGTATGGTACAGATTTTGATAGTTCGTACAATAGAAAAGAGAAGCAGTCCGTACAACAGAAGTACAACACACATTCCAAGGTAGCATGGCACAATTTTTGAGGTGCATTTATTGCACATAAATTGGTACATCAAACACATAAAAGAGGGCATGATTTTCGAGGAGTCCCGTACAACATTTATTGCTATAACAAATGTACAATCGTACAAATTTTTTGCACGAAAATCGAGGAGTAGTCTCTACAACATTTATTGCTGAGACAACAGTACATAATACAGATTTCTGGCACAGTTTTCGAGGAGTTGCATTCTGGAAATTTTCTGAAGGAGATTTGCTGAAATTTTTCTGAGATAAGTTTGTAAATTTTTGTTGAAGATTAGATTGTTGTAAAAGATTTTCTCTGAAGCTCTGAAATAATAAAAAATCCCTCTCTCACTGGTTTTCCCCTTGTGGGTTTTTCTAGGGTCGTTGTTAGACCAAAAATCACTGTGTTAAATTTCTGAATATTGTGTTGCTGATATGGTTTTATTTCTGCATTAAATATTGTTCAGAACCCTCATGTTTCAGTTTTGAAAATTTTATTATATGCTGAGTTTAATTGGCTGTCATAAAAATGGGTTTGGGCATTAAACATTGGGTGAAAAATCAATGAGACTTGAAACTGGGTGGGGTTTGAAATTTTACATGGTATCAGAGTTGAGTTAAAGAGAGGCAGATTTATATCAGCAAGTCACAAAAGTGAGACAACAGTCACTTCACCAGACATAATTTTGAATTTTTCATTTTGAGTAGAAAATGGTCAATGACTACAGGTTTGATGGTTGAGGAAAGACTTGATGGGGCAGTGACCTTTGGTGCTTGGAAGGAGAGGATGATCTTGCTGTTGCAAGGAAATGAGTTATGGGATATTGTTGATAACTCCACAACAAATCCTGTAAATGTACCTACCGATGCCACTCTTCTAGCAGCATACACCAAAAATAGTATCAAGGCTAAGAGGATTATTCTTGATGCCATCAAGGACCATTTGATTCCTCATGTGATGGGGAAAACAAATGCCTATGAGATGTGGTAGTCCTTGACAAAATTGTACCAGAGTACAAATGAAAACTAGAAGATGGTTTTGAGAGAAAAACTGAAGAGCATTAAAATGACCAAGGCTGAAAATGTCGTCACATATCTTACCAGGTTGACACATGTGAGAGATGAGCTTGGCGCTGTGGGGGAGGCCATCGCTGATAGTGAGCTTGTGATGACAACATTGAATGGAGTTTCCAAACAATGGGATGTTTTTGTTGAGGGCATTGTGGCTAGGGAGAAGCTTCCTAATTGAGAACATCTTTGGGTTGACTTTGTTCAGGAGGAGAGCTAGAGAGGTTATGTGCATTGCAGTTCATCAACAAGTCATGATGAGGAGATTGTGGCTCTTGCTGCCAACAACAAGAAGAAATTCAAAAAGGGTCCTAAGGGAGAAAACAAACAGAAAGGTGAAGGGAAGAAGGACACGAGCAAAGTCAAGTTCTTTGCATGCCACAAGTTTGGGCATTATGCAGGACAATGTCCAAACAAGAAGAAGAAGCAGACAACACCTTCAAAAACGATGGAGGAGTTCTCCGCCGAGTTTGGTAAGGAGTTTTCCTTAGTTGTGTGTCTTTCCACTAGGACCACTCATTCCAGTGTGTGATATATTGACAGTGGTGTCTCCCGCCATATGACAGGTGTTCATGAGCACTTGACAGATCTTACTCAAATTGGTGATCTTGAGGTAGTTCTTGGAGATGATCGGGTGGTCAAGGAAGTTGGTAGCGAGATTGTATCATTTCAGAGTGAGTCTTTACCTCCCATGTTGTTGAGAGAGGTCCTATATGTTCCTTGCTTGAAGAAGAACTTAGTTTCAGTTTATGCTATTGAGGAGAGGGGTTATGAGGTGTTGTTCTGTGATGGGAAGGTGCTCCTTTTCCCCAAGGGGTCCAGTATCACTTCAACCAAAATGATTGGGACTCGACATGAGAAGCTGTACAAGCTCATGTTCCAGCCAGCGAGAGCATTATTTCATTCTACCAATAGAAGTGATTTATGTGAGCTATGGCACAGGAGGATGGTACATTTGCACCATGGGGCTTTGAGGGTATTGAGGGAGATTGTGACTGTAGTTCCAGATTTTAGTACAGAGCACCAGGAGTTGTGCTAGGGGTGTGCTTTGGGAAAGTACACCAAGACTGCTTTTCCTAGCAGTGAGAGTAGAGCAGCGGGTATTCTTGATCTTATTCATTCTGATGTATGTGGCTTGATATCTTCGACATTGTTGATTGGTTGTTTATACTATGTTATATTCATTGATGACTTCTCATGAAAGTCTTGGATTTTCTTCATGAAGACCAAAGGACAAGTCTTCAATCGGTTTTAAGAGTTCAAATATCTTGTGGAGAACCAAACTGGGAAGGAAATCAGAGTTTTGAGGACAAACACTAGGGGTGATTATACCTCTAAGGAGTTCATGGAATTTTGTGCAAGAGAGGGCATCAAGAGAGAGTTGTTTATTCTTTATAACCCACAACAGAATGGGGTTGTTGATAGGAAGAAAAGGGCCATAGTTGGGGTTGTGAGAGACATGCTACATGATCAGGGACTACCACTATTTCTTTGGGTCGAGGCATGCTACACTGCAGTTTATCTACAGAACAGGAGTCCACACAGGGAAGTGGGGAGTATGACTCATGAGGAGGCTTTCTCTGGGAAGAAGCCTGAGGTGGGGCACTTTAGGATTTTTAGGTGCCTTCCATATTCACATGTCCCTTCTGAGAAGAGGAAAAAGCTAGAACCCACGACAAAGAGGAGGATCTTTGTTGGGTATAGAGAGGCTTCAAAGACTTTTCGCATATACATTCCTTCCTTGAGGAGGACAATTTTGAGGAGGGATGTGAGATTTGAGGAGGATGGAGCCTTTAAGAAGTCACGAGGGATAGTGAGGGGTGAGTATTCATCACCTCAGATTCAGGTGAGTCCGCACCAGACTTCAGTGACATAAAGTTCAGGGCCACTAGTTTCGGTGACGACTGGTCCACAGGAGACAGGGCCACAGATGTCAGGATCACAGGTTACTGGCCCACAGGTTTCATTATCGAGTTCTCTAGATTTTACTTCAGGATCACAGTCTTCAGGAGATGGGGTTGAGTAGGGAGAGTCCCCTCCACGTGACACTACTTCAAAGGTGAAGATTGCATGGACTTCTTGAAAAAACATGACAATGGCCTGGATCTCTTACCTGAATTCTTGGAATATCCCGTGACCATTCATGAAGATATTACAAGATTACAAGTCAACTTGTTCAAAAACTCATTTCGGGAATTTGTCTGGTTATTTACCAGAGTTATGGGCCGAGAAAATACTGCCAACATTTCCCGCATGATTCTTTATATCTTATATTTTACTGTCAAGGAGCAGGCCTTTTTCGATTGGGGGAAGTTGATTTCCATTGAAATCTCTTCCCAATTGTCTCATTATAAAAAGGATAAGAAATTCTTTATGTCTTCTTATTTGGTTTTTGCGATAGCGCATTGCTATCAATTTCCTAAATTGTCTATATGCAAGAAGGTGAACCGTGAATTTGACCCTGTGACCTTTTGGTACCAAGCGTTACGGAGGCACAAAGCTTCCCTCCATTTTTATTAAGTTTTCAACGACTTTGTCTCGGTTCTTAAAGGATTGTTGTTTGGAAAAGATACCCCAGGAATATCCGCTCAGGCTAGTAAATTCCTGGATAAAAAGGGGACTCTGGTGAAATTGGAAAATTACAATGTTATCAGGATTTTCGGTTCTAAGGAAAATTCTTCATTTCTTCCATGCCATATATCTGACAAAATGTTTGTTACAAAAGTTGCAAGGCAATATAATTTCTGGCTGCACTTTTTTCATGAAAAACGAAAAAAAACAATTCATACCTTTGCCTTGGAAAATTGGAAATTTTGTATTCAGAAGTATGAACAAAATTGATGAATTTGCAAACCACTTCCACAACTTGAATCTCAAGTATGATGAAAATATTAGAGGGTTTGACCCTAACGAAATATATGTGGAAAATATGTTAACAGTGGGTTTTAACAATTCATTTATTCACACTGTTATAGGAGAAGAAGAAGATAATAACCTGGGAAATCCTATACACACTACTGGCGACTTAGAGACGGCACTCGGTACAAATGAATTGTACAAACAAAGAGGAAAGGGTCCCAACGAGAAGAGTGCCCAGTCCCCAACTGTTACTCCTAAGACTGCAACACCTTGGAGCAGTTCTCCAATGGCCCACCCATCTAAAAACGTAATCAATAATAGTTCATGCGGAGGAGGATACAAGAACCCCCCTCCAGAAAAAATTGAAAGCATAAACTTCCCCTGAGGAAAAAGAGGAAGAATACTGTACAAGAGGAAGAAGAGTATCATGTCGAAAGTGACATCAATAGCTTCTCCCTCGAAGATATGGAGCTTGAGGCTGACATTGCGAAGATGTTTCCTAACATTGATCGGCTAGGAGGCGCGGCCCAACAAAATCAGTCGTTGGAAATGGTTGAGAATGAGATCTTTGATGAAGAAGAATCATTTGTATTTCAGAGCGTTGTCTTTGACAACGAATCTAAGAAATTAATTATTGAGAAGAATGATGCGAAGAATAAAAGGGGGAAATCTCATTCAGAGGTTAATCTAAGAAATATGCGGCCTTCCCAAATTTCCGGAATCCATAAAGCAACTGGCGATGCATGGGATGATTCCATTGGTGGTCTCGAAGCAGGAAATGTAAAGTTAAAGGAAAGGCTTAAGGAAATGGAAGAGACTTTGATGCCTCTTCCACTCCTTGCCAACCCTTTGAAAATTGTCGGACCCACCACGCCCACAGCCAAATTAAAATGATCCTCAAGCTTATTCACATCCACCATGATCTATGTGGAGAATACTATCAAGAAAATAATGGCATTGATTACAGAAGCTTGGGAAATTTCAAAGAGCATGATATATTTTGTCTCGAGGGCGCATGCCTTCCATGAGTATCTACATGTCGATGCAGAAAATGAAGAAGGTTTCAACCTTGATGTCATGGTACCCTTTGGTATTAACGTTTCCAACATGTCAGAGCTAAAGAGAAGAGAGGAGGACCTTCCCTCTCCAAGTTGGATCAAGCAGTTGAATGCCTGCTGGAAAKATAAAATAAACAACTTGAACAACATCATTCATGCATGTAGCCAAGCCATAACAAGGAGAGAAGAGCTATTCAAAAGGCTCACAGAGGTGGACCTAGCTGGAAGCACTAACGAAGTCCAAGATCCCAAGTTGATCCTCAACTTGTTGTTCCTAACAAAACAATAGTTCGATGAGCAAGTTGAGATTTTTAAAAGATTGTCAATTGAAAAATTCTATGGCATAATTGAATATGATGAGAACGCCATAGATAACTGGCTAGTGGAATACTTTGTAAAAAATCAGGATATTGAAGAAATATTACATGGTATTTCCCTTGATCTTCGAGACTAGGAGGGCGAGCTGTTCAATATTGAAATCCGGCATGAAATCAATGTGGAACCTATGAAAAGTTACATCAAAGAATGGTTCAATAAGGCTATCGATAAATTGACAAATGAAGGGAAAGAAGCAGTTGAGACGGTTCTTGTAAACGTTAATTAAAACGATAAAAGAACATTAGTGAGAAAATGAACACAGGAGCGACCATCATAGTAAGTTTATGCTGATCACATCCTTCATTTTTCTTTATCAACTCCTTCCAATTATTCCATCTCTTTCACTAGAAAGGTTTAACCGAAGATTGATAACTCTTTTTCTTCTTCTTATCAGGTCTTGCTGATCCTTCTACCGCCCACCGTCTCCCTTCTAAAAACTTATTTCTTGTATTTATTTGTTTTATGGTCCGCGGGAGCCCTAATCCTAGTATTTAGGACAAACACATGTACAATTTCAAGAATATGTAATAGACTATATATTTTTGGAAATTTCAAGAGCACTATTTTGGGAACAATCTCGACTATGCTTTGTAACCATGTTTTCAGAATATAAAGTATTTGAGGTTGATCTATCATTATCTTTATTTGAGCTGCCCATGCGTCCACTCTATTAAAATTCTCTTATGCATGCAAATCATCTTTTTATTTTATTTGATGTGATCATAAATATTTATCTTAGACTCTGATGGATGTGAGAAAATTTTGCTTATTTGCTTTAAATGTGCGAAATGTGTAATTCCTGGTCCTTTCTCAGGAACCTTCTTTTAAAAGAAAACACAAAAAAACATTTTCGTTTTATTCGTTTGCAATTTTTTATGTTTATTTTATTACCATGACGGACTTCTGTCAAGTCCCACATTCCAAATATTTGAAAATCTCAAGAAAATCTAAAGAGGAGTACCACCTCTATAAAAACGTAGGAGGATTTACATCCTCATGAGGTTGTCGTTTCGGTCCTAAAGGATTCAAGCATCAAGAAGCATTTGATAATATACTCCTTGCAAATTTAAAGGGCTTCTATGCAGACACTTCCTTCTTTGGGTACCTCTTTTTTTTGTTGCGTCTTGAAAATCCATTGATAGGCTTGGTGGAGAAGGAAAAGGAGCATCACGACATGAACACAATTCTTTGGTGGAGTGGCCATGAGGATTTTCCTGAGATTCTGGAATCTTTCCAATGGAGTCGCGAGGGCACTCAAGAGTTCTTTCAATGGATTTTCCAAAGAGTTCATCCTACTGAATCTTTGATAGTTCTTGGCTCTTCAAAGATTATGATATTTGACTTCTTGTGCTCAAAGATCCAGGAACATTATCTTCGAGGTCATTCAAATATCTCTGAATAATCTTTTTATAAAACCTGTGCGTCTAGAACAAGTATCAGTCTTGTTGAATCTCTTTTTCGAAACTTTGAACCATGGAGACTCTAGTTCCTCAATCATATATGAAACAAAGCCTCATATATCTTGCAAATAAATCGTCCCCAGTATGGTCACCAAAAATATTGATCTAAAAGACTATTTTACAACCTTTAAGATAACATCATGATTATAAATCCCTTGCATTTTTAAAGACGTGGCACTCTTCTTTGTTTATCTGAAAGATGTAGTTGATGTTCTTGGACTGCACTGTCAAATGGGAGAATGATAAACAAAAAAAACCCAAAATATTTTATTGATTTAGATTTTATATAAAATGGTTCTTGATAATGAGATTTCTCCTCGAGTGCAACATTTTCTTGGAGATGGACCAAGCAACTTCTTAGTAGTAAACAGATAAAGAAAGGCTTCAATATCAAAATAAATATATGCTCATCTTCATTATAACATCCCTTTGAAACACATGCAAGCATAATATGCAACCATATTTTTTCACAAGAAAAAGAGTGAAATGGGGTAGATCACTTTAGAGAACTTTAAATGAGTATTGCATTTAAAACTAAAAAGAATATGATGAGCACACTCCAAAAATCTGATACTAAAAAATCTAAAACTCTGCGAAATCATTAAATTTATGCCACAAAATAGTTATTTGGGGAGTTCAATACATAAATATATTTCACATTACAAAACGTTTCAGTAAACTAATTGACTAATGCTCATAAATAAAGCTTTCTAAATGCAAGAACTAAACCTCCATGAATCAATTAGACAACCATGTCTTACATTATCAGTCATATATATATATATATATATATATATATATATATATATATAAGGTTGTAAAATACTTCTATTGATGTTTTAGGCATAGGTATAGAATAATAAAATAAAAAACAC